>QRFJ01000476.1:1561599-2027625 GCA_006176705.1 Cocos nucifera | reverse complement strand
TGATTAATGATAAACTGTATTTTGATATTTAATAATTTTATAATTATCATACTGAATTATCTTAGGTCAAGGTGTTTGTTGCTTATTTGGACTGTTTACTCAGATGAGTTTTTTATTTATTTTTATAGATTCAAAGATCAGCCTATTCGGTTTTATATAGGATAGCAAATTAGAAGCATAGTTTTAATTATTTTTTTTAGTTTAATATTTATTGAACTTTTGAACAAAATTATAGATTTTATTTTAAGGCATTTGATTTAGTATTTGAAATAAGTTGAACATCAATTTTATTTTGGTTATGCTTTATGATATATGATTAGAATATCTTGCATGCTTGTGAGAGTAGTTCTTCATAGTATCGGTAGTTGCATACCTCGGGCCCGTAATTGAGTCGGGGGATGACGTTCAATCCAATGGTAAATAAATATCATTGTAAGATAAAATATATCTATCTTATAGTGACATATATTATATATTATTTCTAACAATAATAATCATAATTTTTTAAATATCTAATATATGCAAATCACTCTTCGTGAAATATAATTTCATAATCATACATAATTAAGATTAATTTATTTGCTTCTAAAATAATTATAAAATATCTGAATATGGTTCATTAATTTTTCTCAGCAAAAATAATGTGGACAGACTATCATCTTGGGTGGGTCTTTTAAATTATTTATTCCAAAAATATATTCTCATAATTTAATTTATACTAATTAAAAATAAAATCATAATTAATTCTCATATAGATTTGATAAACGTTAGGTGTGCTCATAGTTAGGTTCCCCTATGTTAGGATAGGCTAGGATTATTTTAAGAAATATTGGAAGATTGTCCTCTTGATAACATCTCAAGAAAGAGGAGTGATAATAGGCATGTAGAAAGAAACCATTTAAAAGAGCAAGGAAATGATCTAGAGAGGAAATAGAGAGAAAGTAAAGAAAAATAGATAGAGAAGAAAAAGAGAGGAGAGAGATAAACAAAGAATCTTTTTCTTTCTCTTTTTTTTCTTTTTTTTTTTTTCTTATTTTATTTTCCTTTTCTATTTTTTGCTTCTTCTTTTCTCTTTCTCTGGCGGAATGGGACCTTTTAATCTCCTTATTTGATAAGAAGGCGGGAGTCCTAACTGATGGAGCCGTGGCTAGAATGGGAAATGGTGGTGCGATTGAAGACCCCAAGTTTGGGTGACTGATGGTGATAAATGATGGTAAAGTAAGAAAAAAGTACAAAAAATAGCGGACATATATAGGCTTGTTTTTCTAGAAATCAAATGATAGTTGGGTTGGAATTGAAGGTCTAGCTTATTAGAATGGGGCCCTACGACAATATTACTATTGAGTGGTTTGAAAACTGGCTATATAGAGTCTATGACAGTGGTTATGCATAACCGTGAATAGATAGATGATCTATGATAGTGATTATGCATAACATGCATATGCTGTTATAGAAGTAGTTGTACAGAACCACTGCCCTAAGTTAGGCTATAACAACGTTAAGACAATGGCTGCAATAGGTCACATATGGTCGTGGTTATCACTGCTTGCATAGTCGATTACTTATAGTATGGTTTAAGCTTGATCGCTGCCATACGCGCTCAGCATCAATGGCAGTGGTTATATATAATGTATAGAATCTGACATAGCAGCGTTATGCATACATGCTATATGACCAACTATGATAGCGGTTATGTTAGTCGTATCATATGTCTAACCTATGACAGCGGTTCTGTATAACCATTTGTTATGATTTTTTTCTATTTTTTTAAATATTATAGTAATTTTAAAATTTAATATCCATCTGATCATTTATTATTTAAATATTATCATTAGAGAATGTCGTTACAAAAATTGGCTCGATCCGATAGCCTAAACTTCACCGATCAATAAATTTGAATTTTCACTGAATATGGCGACGGCATGTGTCTGATAGATGGAGACCTGTGAAGTGAGAGAGTGTATAAATATAATCAGATTTGTATCCAAAATAAGAATTCGGTAACTTCAGTATCTTTCAAAATATTCATATACATAATTATATCTGATTTCAAAATCAATCATATTCAAAAATTTGATTCAAAATATATTTTACTTAATTTATCAGTCTTTAACTATGACCATACTTATACTCTGTAGTGGAGCCAGAATACCATATTTATATCCTATGGTCGGATTGCAATACTATACTTATACCCTGTGGTTAGGCCAGAATACCATACTTATATCATATGGTTGGATCAGAAATAGAATCATGAGCTCAGAGTGTTAATACATAACCTCCAATTGGCAAAATTTAGAACATAGTTAGACCGAGAGTCTAAAACCATTTCATATCAAAATCCTTTTCACATAATAAATATATTTTATAATCAAATAAAAATATGCATATATAATTTTAGATTAGTAAATAATGATAGTAATAGTTCAAAAAATGTTACTTCAAAATTTATATCAATTTTCATTCAAAACGTATTTTCATAAGATTCATAAATCATATATAAATCAATTAATAATTTATTTGATATTCAAAATAATATTATATAAATAAAAAATTTAGAAAAAGTATATCATTATTTACATTATATGTACTATATTGAATCCTAATTTTTGAAGTTTCTCTTTCAAAACCCAATATCCAAAATCATACTTTCATCAAACTTTAATCATGATTATTTTCAAGATAAAAACTTTAAATCCTCATAGGATGGGCTATTCAATAGTCAAAGTGGTAGATATGTGTGCCCTAGAAGTCAGAATTGGCTGATACTTGTAATACACTTATAGAGATAAAATTATAATTTTGACTATAAATAATAAAAAAAATTATTTTCTATCATAAATATGTATTTAGTGTCTGTGATACATCCCTTAAGTTAATGATAATGATAATTCTTATTTTTAAGAGTTAAAAATTTAAGACAAGAATTTTCATTATTAACTCATAAAATGCTCCTGATCGTAGGATCATCATGAGGATGGTGATTAATCCGAAAGGTTGGTGTACAATCACTTCAGTAGATGAGTCTTGAGTCTACGGTATGGAGACACCGGAGTGAGAGTACAGATACTCATTTAAAGAATGAGGGCACTGAGCATGACCACCTTGAGCAGTCATAAGGATGTCTACCTTTTCATCGATGACTGACTCGAAGCTGTAGTGGTGTGTTTGGTTCTTTGACCTGAGGTGCATTGGCAGTTCACCTTGAGGGTGTTATAGTTTGACTACACTATGACTCGATCTTCTAACTATTCAAAATCTTGAGATGTATATTGGCTATAGCATATTCATTGTAGGAATTGGATTGTACCAAGAGAAAATCTATCTACCTCGATAGATGAGGAGTAGCCTTATGATGATCATTAGAATCAAGTCCATAAGCCCATGGCTATGGTAGAGTGAAATAATAGAAAGAGTTTCTATTAAGATTTTTACATCGAACTTAAATCGAATGATTAAATCATATGATAGAAATTAGGATTTGACGAGTTCACCTTAATCCTAATCTGATCGGAGCTCAAGATAGAAGAACTTAATCACACAAGTAACTACACCGAGAGGTTCATTTTTAGTTTTGATGGATTGCCACCATATACTGCTAGGTTTCACTGATGGATTTTGAGAGTAATTAGAATGATTTAGATGATCGATCATTCTGGTTGTCTGAATCGAAAGAGTTCTGATCCATCGAAAGGAGTTTCGATGATGTCGATGATAGAGATCGCGACATATCCCATTACCATACAGAACTAAACCTAACTAAATCATACAAATAAGGGTTTGAATCTAGATATCATCAATTAGACTAACCCAGTTCAATTGATTTGAATTAGATTCAATTAGGTTCAAAGAAATCATGCTAGTACACGATTGAGCCTAATGTTCTTCTTCTATTATCATTAAAAGTTATCTCAATTGAGCCAAATATATTTGTGCTCACTCAAGTATCTTTACTTGATCTGACTGAAGCTTGTCCAGATCAGAAAAGAATTATCTTAATTTATGAGATAAGTTTGAGACAACACCTGCCATTTTCAGTCATTTGCTAATTCTTGTCTTTGACTTTGGTCAAACATTAACCTTTGACACTTAGATATCTGTCCATATATCATACATCTATTGGAGAGTAGATAAGGGGTTGTCCCCTTACTAGAAATTGGAAAGGAGGGGGCGCACGCCTAGAGAGGCAAGCGCCCATGGATAGGGATGCTTGGAGTCCCATACGGATGGGACTCCAGGTTGCTTCTTGGATTCTACTTAGATGACCCCTTGCTATAGACTTTGACTAGTCTTAGACGCCATCTAAGGATGAATTGGTGGGGCTCTCATCTGATTGGATCATCCCACCAATCAAATTTAGATCTGATTGCATGAAGCAACATGATTGACCGAAATGATGTGGCACTAGATGGCGTAGTAGGGTTTATATAAACCCTATCTGCACCCAACTTTTAGAAAGTTCTCTCTTAGCCCACACCTCAAGGCTCTCCCTCTTCCTCCTCCATGCTATCTTCTGATTCTCTCTCTCTTCTCCATGCCCAAGGCAAGTTGGGCCCCAGTTTGGTGCGATCCAGATAAGAAAATGCTGACGAGAAAGGAAGAAGGCAGCACTGCTGCAGAGACGACAACAGATCTTCGAAAGAAGTTTCGAAGATCTCCAAATCAGATCCAGATCTAATTTTTGAAGAGATGATAAAGAAGAAGAAGATCTCTAAATTCAATCCAAGTGGATACCAGGTAGAGGCCAGGCACTTGCATGGCTAGATTCAGAATCCTCAGGCAATCAGCAAGGATCATCAAAGGATAATCTAATTATCCAACATCAAGGTATAAATTAAATTAAATTAAATTTATTTTTATTTTTATTTTTATTTTATTAAATCAATAAAATTAGATCTGAAATATCTCAGATCTGATGTGGATACATGAAAAATTTTCTTTGAAATATCTCTCTTAATTCGATCAAATCTAAACGAACATGATCCAAAAAATCAGAATTTTTCCTTCACAAAGATCAAGATCCCTTTGTCATGATCTATCAAGACTATTAGAAGGTCTTTCTAAGAATCTTAAAAATTCTAGAAGAGGGAGACAATCAGACTTTTTTTGAGAGAGAAAATAGAGAGAAAAATTAGAGAGAGAAAGTGGGGATTTCAAACTTAAAGAAAGAAAAAAGTGAAGAGAGAGAATTTCTCTCTTCTTTTTCTTTTTTTTTCTTTTTTTCTTTTTCATGCATTTCTTTTCTTTCTTTTTTTTTTCTTTCCATGGAAGAGAGGACCCGCATCCTCTTCTTCCTCCTCTTTTCTTAATGGAATGGGGGAGGTTTTCCTTTCCTTATTTTTGAAGCTAGGAGGTCCTCTTCCCAACCAATGGTGCTCGTGGTCGGAGGGCAGACCATGGTGAGGACTAGCCACACAGGTCCGACGATCAACGATGGCAACTAGTGGCAAAAAATTTCAAGAACAGCCATAAAAAAATAGGAGAAATAATAGAATAGATTTTCAAGAAAGATTTCAGTGATAGTCGACCAAAGTCCCATCATCCATGGGCTGTGGAGGATGAGGAGAAGGATTAGAGAGGATTCTTATCTTGTCTGGTGAATTATAGCCTTGATTTCGATGGCACGAAGGAGGTCATCCGAGACCAATGGATGGAGGAAGATAGTGTGTGAGAGAGAGGGAGATTCTGATGACAGGAGGAGATCGAAGTTGATAGGATTTCATAAGGGACACCATCTCTTTAAATAGAAGAGAAGGGGGGAGGAGTTTGACTCCTCCCGATGATGGATTCTGACTCCTATGCAGAGTTGGATGGTCGTAGGAGTCTTCTCTTTTTTTTTTTTAATTTTTTGCTACTTTAAAATTTGTGTAATAGTTTTTTATTTTTTTGGATGGGTTGCGGTATTACATGAATTCTTAACTTAATTATGTTCAGTGAACCTTGCCAATGAGGATTGTGTATTGGTACTCAGTAGATATCCT
This sequence comes from Cocos nucifera, assembly GCA_006176705.1. Lineage (NCBI taxonomy): Eukaryota > Viridiplantae > Streptophyta > Magnoliopsida > Arecales > Arecaceae > Cocos > Cocos nucifera. The sequence continues at coordinate 2,021,644 of QRFJ01000476.1, read as the reverse complement.
ACCAATGAAGGTTATGCATTAGTATTCATTAGACTCTGCCAATGGAGGTTGTGTTTTGGTATTCAGTGAATTCTTCCAATGAGGGTTATACGTTGGCACTCTAATTATTGTTGAACTCTAACCTTGCCATAGGATATAAGTATGATCATAGTTAAAAGACTATTGAGTTATTTGTTATTTCATTCAAATTGAATTTATGATTATATTTGCATATAAATATTTGAAAGTATTTAATTTCTATAAGTTAGTATGAAATGTCTAGTTGAGATATATCTTATGATACTCATTATATCTTATGATAATATCTAAAATATCTAATTAAGATATTCATTACTTACTGGGCTATCGAGCTCATTATCTCTTTTTTATTTTTAAATTTAGATATTCAACTGCGGATGTGGGTATCACTTGGGAATGAGACTAGAAGCAAGATTTAGCATGATCAATATTGTTGAACTTAGGTCTAATATATATTATTATTTTAATTTTTTAGTAGATATTTATTTGATGTATGACTTTTAAATTTAGTTATCTATTAGATTGGTTAATTAATTAAATTTTAATTTTTAGTTATTTAAATTAATTTTACTATGATGCATTGATATCGTGTTTGAAATATCTTGCATACTTGTAGAAAGAGATTTTCATGAGTATGTGGTAGTTGCCATGCTCTTTGCTTGTATTCTCAAGTTGGGGTATGAAATTTATATAGTATCAGAGTATAAGTGGATATATTATGACATATGGAATCAAACATAGGATCATTATAGGTGGGTAGATACTAGAGACATTGGGATATAGATCTATGACAATTATAATATAAGTTATCTTTATGATTTTTTATTAAACCTTATAAATATGTATAAAAAGATTTAAAAGAAATTATGATTCATAGGGTTTGATATTTGATGCAGCAATCTATGGACCATGATATGATTAGTTGAGTTTTAATCTAAAGTAATAGCAAGAGGATTGATCATAAAAAATTATTATACATTGTAATTATTAATTTGATTATCAATTGTTTAAATGAATTGCAAGCTCAAATTTGATATGAAAGTAATATTATGATATTACTCCTAGTTTTGAAGTTAATTTTTATTGGTAGGATAAATTTTCAAATTGTTTATGGTTTAGACTAAGAAAAGAAAGATCTTATGATATCTAATTACAATATTTTTCGAAGTTGGATCTGGTACGTGAACCATGTATAAAACTAACATGAATGAGGGATAAAAAAAATAGTTGGAGATGTTGCAAATAAGTATATTTCTTATTGAAGAAGTTGATTTTGATATTGTGGAATATTCATTTGATGGAATCATTGGTTACCATCTTTGGATCTAGATAAAGATCTTATTTATGTCTATCAGAGATTATGAGACATATGTGAAACTTTAATTTAAAATTTTGGATTTATAAATTGATCTAGAGTTCTTATGTCATCATTACTAGGGTCACAGATAAAACCTAGTATTTCATAGAAAATTTGATTTTGAGAGGCTTGATGATTATTATGGAAGGTTTTTGATAGATGTTTAAGATCTCGATGAAAGAAACTCTGGAAGAGATGATTGAGTTGATTTTACTTATATGTGATGATTTAAGACCTTTTAATTTATGGATCCTTGAGAAATTCTTATATTGCTTTTATTCATAAGAGCTTGATTTGGAGTCATCTAATTGAATTGACAAGAGAATCAAGATTTAATTCATGTTTGAATTATAATAACTGGCTTATATGATGGTTTTAAATATGTCAATTGACTTAAAGGTTGATTTAGATGGATTTGCTCGATATGTATATTGGGGACGAGAATTAAAAATTTATTTTTAACTTAGAATTTAAATTATAGATATTTTCAATATAATAGTATATTTTGATCGAAAGCCATTTAGTACATCCAAAGAAAATTTTGATAATTTAAATCAGAGTGCATGGTGGAAGTCTAGTGATCTAGATTATTTTGATCCTGCCAGTAATATTAGCTCTTTGAATGAGAAAATCGATTATAGATTATCCAATTTGATTCTTCTTATAGGGTTCTCATTGATAATAGGAGGGACAATGATTTGATTCTTGATTATTTTCGATATTGTCATGTGAACTTCATTAGTAGGTCCCCAGCCGTTGAATTTTTTTATTTATTTTTTATTTTCCTAAATTTTTTTATATAGTATCCTAAGTCTTGGGTTACTAGTCTATCGATTTTGATCTTGGGATCATAATATCTGTAGGTGGATTTCTTTTCTTCTAGAATTGAAGCTTATGCTTCTCCATCTATTAGAAAGAATATGAAATAGTTTATCGACCTTATATTTATATTCAAATGTTCATCTACTGAGTGAAGATTAGAGTTTGTTTATAATCTTGTGAAAATTGATTAAATCAAGAGCTAAAAAAACTTTATATTCTTATCTAGAATTTGGATACTGATTTTGATTATAAGAAAGAATGGTTCTAATTTAGATCAACTCTTATGGTATTGATCTTTCTTTTATAAAATGATTTAATGATGAAATTATATTAATAATTAAAATATCAAAAAAAATAGTTTGAGGATGAGATTAGAACCATGAATCCCAATTTTTGAAAGCACAAGTAAGAATTTTCAAGGATGAATTTTTTTTTTAGGGGGAGAAGAATGTAATACCTAGAACCTAGCCAAAATAAATTTTAAAAAAAATTGGGCTGAAAGCTAGCACGTGCATTGCATGTGTTGAAAAATTATGATGGGAGGAAGAAAACTCCCAAAGGAATTCTCTTCTATTATCTGGCTAAAAGAAGTCCCAATTTGATTGGGATTCAAGTTCCAACCTTTCCACTAGCATCTATTTAAGGCCTTAAACTCTTCTCCAAGATCAATCACCCGAGCTTGGCCTTTCTTCTTCCCTATCTTCTCTAGAACCATGGACTTGATTCACAATGTTCATTGGAAAAATTTTGCCGATGGTAAGGTAAAAATTCTCTAAAATCTTAGCTACCATTCCTAGCCCTTAGACCTTTGATTCTAGTTGGCTATCACTAGAATTTCTTGGAAAAGCAAGGCCTCTAAATTTTTCTCTATTTTTTTATGATTTCTTTTTTATTTTTCTTCACTGCCATTCATCACCATTGGTCACCGAACCAGGGATCTTTAGTTGTGCTACCATGGTCCCTATTTCGGCCATGGGCTTCACTGGCTGGGGGACCTCCCTTTGCCTTAGAAAATAAAGGGATCAAAAGGTCCCCTATTATGCCAAAGAAGAGAGAAAGGTAAAAAGAAAAGAAAAGAAAAAATGAGGAAAAAGAAAATGAAAAAATGAAAAAAAAGAAAAGAAATATTCTTTCTTCTCTCTCTCTATCATCTCTAGTCTATTTTCTCTCTACTTTCTCTCTCTATTTTCTTTCTCTATGAGTTTCTCTCTCTAGATTATTTCTCTCTTCAATATTTTTCTCTCTCTAACTTGCCTATTGTCTCTCTTCTTTGTTGGGATTGGTGAATTGAGAGAATCATCTTCCTTGATTTCTTAGAACAATCCTAACCAATCTTATGCTGGGAACCTAATTTGCAAGGCACACCTAATGTTCGATTCAATCTTATGTGAGATTTTAATATAAAATTTTATTTTTAATTAGTTATAAATTAAAATTAATGTAAGAATATATTTTTGAATAATAGGTTCTAAAGAATTCACTCAGGATTGATTAGACTATTTATTATTTTTGCATAGGTAAGTTATGAACCATCTTTTCGAGATCTTTCGTAATTTATTTTGGAAGCAAATATTTAATCTTTGATTTATGTATGATTTATAAAATTATATCTGAACAAAGAGTGATTTGCATATATTAAGATATTAAAAATTATGATTTCTTTTTTTATTATGTAATCTATATATGTTGACTAAAATTATTACTTATATATTATCTTACAAAGGTATTTCTATTTATGCATTGGATTTGAACTCTTCGCCTAACTATGTTTAGTGGACTCTACCAATGAAAGTTGTGCATTGGTACTCAGTGGACATGGCTAATAAAGATTATTCTTGAGAGCCTCAAGACACGCCACTAGCTCTCTCTCTCACACTTTCTTTAATTTTCAACTAACTTAAGCGTTGGAAGGTCTCTGCTAGAAAATCTTCTGATCAAGAACTTTTTGCAGGTCCAGCTCGAGTATCTTATCTTTAGTCGAGGATTCTAGCACCTTGTCTCTAGCTGAGGATCCTTCTATCTCATCTCCAAGGACTCCTTTATCTTGTTATATATATGTGTGTATGTGTGTATGAGCTAGACTAGAATCAGGTCGATTGGATTTGGACTCAGATCCAGTTAGATCAAAATTCTATAATATGGATCCTATATCAATGATCCAAGCCATTGAATATGATCGACTATCTTAAAATTGCTTGCACAAAAAAAATCATATGATTTGAACACTCCTAGTGTGAGGATTTATGGTGCTCTCAAGCCTTGGAAGGCCATGGGAGGAGTCAGAGGGTTGGCTTCAGAGATTTCAAGAGCTTGGTTGGTGCTTCGAAGATCTGAAATACAAAGTGAAGCAAGAAACCAAAGTCGAAAAATCAAAACTGTAGAAAGAAGATTTTCTGCAGGTTAGCCAGCTCAGTCCAAAACTGGATCGGCTAAGTCTCAGTGCATAGACAAAATAGAGAGCTACGCGTTCGAAACTACTGGCATGGCACAGGACTGGGCCAGCTCAGTTTTAGACTGAGCCAACCCAGTGGAACTTAGCCGACTCAGTATTGAGACTGAGCCAGCTCAATGCACGGGCAGAGTTACACGAGGGTCTATTTTGGACTAGGATCTGGGTTGATCCTAAGGGTCTTAAGGCCTAGTTTGAGAGATCTTAAGATGGCTAATTCATGTATGGATCGGATCTAGATTTAGAAGATGAGAGTATGGAAGTCATGGATGTACATGGGCTCGATGGATACTTTCATGTATTGGGTTAGCCAGGAGAGTTTTTGGTCGGGCCTAATGGCTATGTTTAAATACATAGGTTGTATTAGGATTTTCAAGGTTGAAATCAATACAGATCTTTTCTCCCTCAACTCTCTTCTTCTCTTCTCTCTAGAGTTAATGCCCTAGGGTTCTTGAAGAAGCCTTAGAGAAGGGGGCGTCTCCCTCAAGCCCAAGGAGGAAGGCACCCCATCACAGATCCAAGTGGAGGATCGATGGTTTGTTGTCCATAGAGAATATCACAGATTTCTTCAGATCCATGCTAAAGATCAGGGACTTCTGCAATATTGTATCAGAGCTTGCGATGCCAAGGATGATTGGTGTTCGAGTGATATCATGGGTCTACAATTTGGTATCAGAGCTAGGTGATACCTAGAACGTTGTGGACGATAATATGGTATCAGAGCTAGGTGATGCCTGGAATGTTGTGAACAATAATCTGATATCAAAGCCTGATGGTGCATGGAAGGAAAGGAGAAGTCGTACAAGGTGAAATCAAAAATCTGCATAAGAATTTCATGATATATCTCAAATCTATCTTGTTATTGCTGTAGTTTAGCCAACCAAGAGCAGCAAGTTGAAGGTGAAGATTGAAAGGATTAATGAAAAGGAATTTTTTCAGGATGGAAGGATTTGGTGCATGATTTGCTGATCGATCTTGGTGGAAAGGCTGGGGTATATGATGGTTATGTGACAGGCAGGGAGCGCTGGAGTGCTGCAGTAGCGCTTCCCTAGAGATGCAGGGCTAAGAGAGGCTCGACGATGCAACAGCCGAGGGAGGTATTTCAGTAGAGAGCATTAGGATTTTCTAAAAAGATGGATAGTGTGGGACTGTTGAAGAAAGATTTTTCAAGGGATAGTGGTCGAAGAAAGGCTGAAGAGCGACTATACGTCCTTCGATGTCTGAAAGATGGGGAAGTAGTCAGAGATGTATTCAGCAGTTCGACCAGAGCATGAATTTGTGGAGTCTTAGGAATGATGGAGATAGATGATCCATGGAGGTCCAGCAGGTTAGGACTGGATGGCTGTAGAGCAGCGCAGAGACGAGTTAGGAAGCGCTGGAGTGCTGTAGGAGCGCTATCTTGGAGGCATAGAGGTTGAGAGAGGCTCGGCAATGCAACAGTCGAGGAGTGTATCTCAGTAGAGAGTGTCAGTGGTATCTTAAGGAGATTGGATGCAGGTCTCAGAGAGAGCCAGAGGATCTCAGAGAGCGCCAGAGGCATTTCAGGCAGTCGAAAGTATCATGGATCAAATTTTTTCTGTAGGAGCATCAGGAAGAGTCATGGTTTAGGTGGAGGATGGTTCTCCGAGCGCAACTGAAGCGATAGCTGATGTAGGGACAAAAGAGAAGGACTAGGATGGAATTTCCTAGGGTTCAGTCGCTAGATTCAGAAGAGTTGGATGAGCTCTTGGATTTCGGATGTGCCCACGGGTTGCGGAGGTATCCGAGATGGTTTCAAAGGGGTTCGTGGAGTGCGGAGGATTTGAAGGGGCAGCGATGGTGTTCGAGGTGCAGTGGTAGGCTCAGCAGTGCAGCGTTGAGTGGTTAGTCTCGAGGGACTCAATGACAAAGTTGACTTCTGTGGCATCAGATGGACTTCAGATATAGGTGGAGCTCTGTAGTTGTGACTTTATAATTGGAGAGTAAATTTGGCATGAGTTCAGAGCATCGGTGATGCACAGCTCCAGGTGGAGCGATGCGTGCAGGTGGACAGACGTAGCTCTAAGAAGATCGTGTCAGGTGGTATAGCATGTGCTGGTGCAGAAATGCTGTAGGTTCTTCAGAAAAGTCTAGAAAAAGTGATGCAACTGCTAAGCAGAAGGAATCCTACAATTTCAGGATGGTGCCAAGAAGCAAGCATAGGTCTTCAACAGTGGAGACGATCATCTCAAAGACCTCAAAGGTGTATAATAGCTAAATAGGATTGACGGAGGCGATGTTTGTGCAGGTGCTATCAAGTGCGTAGGAACAGTGGGATCATGCAGGAGGTCATTGTCGAGAGAGATTTGCCAAGACTTGGAAGCACCAAGGTGGAGATAGTGAGGATTTGTTGTGCTCCAAAGCCTTGAGAGGCCACAGGAGGAGTTAGGAGGTTGGCTTCGGAGATTTCAGGGGCTTGGTTGGTGCTTCGAAGACCTGGGACACAAGGTGAAGCAAGAAACCAAAGCCAAAAAATTAAGACTGCAGAAAGAAGATTTTCTACAGATTAGCTGGCTCAGTCCAAAACTAGGTCGGCTAAGTCTCAGTGCACAGGCAAAGTAGAGAGCTATGCATTCGAGACTGTTGGCACGGCACAGGACTGGATCGGCTCAGTTTCAAACTGAGCCAACCCAGTGGAACTTAGTTGGCTTAGTGCTGAGACTGAGCTGGCTCAGTGCATAGGCAGAGTTACGCGAGGGTCTGTTTTGGGCTAGAGTCTGAGTTGATCCTAGAGGTCTTAAGGCCTAGTTTGAGAAGTCTTAAGATGGCTAATTCATGTATGGATCGGATCTAGATCTAGAGGATCAGAGCATGGGAGACATGGGTGTACATGGGCTCGGTGAATGCTTTCATGTATTGGGTTAGTCAGGAAAGTTTTTGGTCGAGCCTAATGGCTATGTATAAATACATAGGTTGTATTCGGATTTTCAAGGTTGAAATCAATACAGACCTTTTCTCCCTCAACTCTCTTCTTTTCTTCTCTTTAGAGTTAACGTCCTAGGGTTCTTGAAGAAGCCCTAGAGAAGGGGGCATCACCCTCAAGCCCAAGAAGGGAGGCGCCCCATCACAGATCCAAGTGGAGGATCGATGGTTTGCTACCCATAGAGAATGTCATAGGTTCCTTCAGGTCCATGCTAAAGATCAGAGGCTTTCGCAACATGGTATCGGAGCTTGTGATGCCAAGGATAATTAGTATTTAAGTGATATTATGGGTCTATAATTTGGTATCAGAGCTAGGTGATGCCTGTAACGTTGTGGACGATAATATGGTATTAGAGCAAGGTGATGCCTGGAACGTTGTGGACAACAATACCTAGCCTATGCATCAAATAGTCAAAAATTGGACAGTCTAAATAAAATTAAATTAGATATATTTTTTGATCATTTGATGCATAGACTAAGAATTTTTTAAATCATATAATTTTTGGTATATAAGTAAGTTTGAGATGTAGGTCACATCCAATAGTTTGGATCATCGATATAAAATCTTCATTATCTAGTTTTGATCTGACTAGAATATATATAACTAGTCAAAGACCCATGCATTGCATGGAGCGGATAATTATGATCTACAATTATTAAATTTTTAATAATAAATATTTATAATAAAATTTTTTAGCTTTTTAATATTTTATTTATTTATTTATTATATTTTTTTATTATTTTATAAAATAATATCTTAATATATTTTTTCTTCTTCCTTTTTGTTCTAGACTCCTGCCATGCCATCATGGCTTTTCTTTCTCAACAAATGCTGATTTTAATCGCACCTCTTTCCCCTCTCTTCTTCTTATAACTTCTCTGTGCTTGTCGATTTCACCCCATCCCCCTTGCTACCCCACCACCACTCCTCTTCTCTCTCGGCAAATAATGATTTCGATCGCACCCCTTAACGTCCCTATTGGTACTATCACCCTTGACACCACCACTATTTTATTATGTTTTTTTTCTTCTTCCATCCCATTCTCATACCTTCTCCATGCCTGTCAATGCTGCCAACCCCATGCCGCCCCACCATAGCTCTCCTTTTCTCTTGGCAAATGCTGATCTCAATCATACCTCTATCCTCTCTCTTCTTCTCATACCTTTTTCGTGCATGTCGATGTCGCTCTACCATCACTCCCCTTCTCTCTCGATAAATGATGATCTTGATCGTACCTCTCGATGTCCTTGTTGGTACCATTGCCCCCGGTGCCACCACTGCCCTTCCTTTTTTCTTCATTACCTCCTGCCTGGCCCCATTCCTGCCGCCTCCAATATCTCTCATCTCGGCCATGCCCCCTCGCCTGGCCCCCCGAGGAAGGGACGGGGTTTCATGGAGTATTTTTAATAATATTTTTTTACTGCTCCACTATAGCTCCCCTTCTCTCTTGGCAAATGCTGATCTCGATCGCACCCCCGCCCCCTCTCTTTTTTTATATGTTCTCCGCACCCGCCAGTGCCGCCTCACCCCTTCTGCCACTCCACCACTGCTTTTCTTCTCTCTTGATAAATGCTGATCCCGATCGCATCCCTCGGTGCCTCTATCGGTACCATCGCTCTTGACACTACCACTAAAGAAAGAGAGAGAAACTCTCTCTTCTCTTTTTTTTATTTTTATTTTTTTTTGCTTTATTTTTCATAATTATTACTTTTTCTTTCTTAATTTTTTGTTAGCACTCAGCTTTCCTCGGTTCCTTATCTATCGAATATTCAGAACACTACTATTCTTAATTCTTTATATCATCCAAAAAACTAATTAAACACAAAAAAAACAACCATAAAAAAAAGTTAAAAAAAAATTTTAGAAAAGATAATATCAAACTCATCCTTCTTTTGGAGGATGGAAGGGCTCAGTTCCGCCGCCTATCCCCTAGCTCACCCATGGTGCCCTCGCCACCATCCTCCAACTGAGGGAGATAGAAATTCGAGGGAGGAACAAGTAGAATGAAAAGCAACATATTTCATCATTAGTATCTTGTAAACTTTTGGAGGCTATTAAATGTAGAGATTTAACTTTCAAATCAATAGAGTACCGTGCTCTATTTATTGATATTTTATTAGATTTGATCTAATTTGATCCGATGAATCGATTCAGATCTTGAAACATATTATTTATAAAAAAATAATAAAAATATGATTTTTAGATAAATAAGTTAGTATGTTATTATTTTTAAAATTAAAAAATGATATGTTATCTTTTTAAAATAATAATAAATTAGTATTTTAAAATATTATTATTTTTATAATATTTTATTTTTAAAAATAATATGTTTTTAAAAATGCTATTTTTATCTCTTATCTCTCTCCTACTTTTATTTTTAAAATAATATTTTAAATTAAAATATTATTAATAATAAAATAATATATATTTTTTTCATTCTCTTGCTAAATTTTTTTTTTCTTTTTTTCTTTCCTCCTTCCCTTCCCTTACCTTCCTCCTGCCACCTCCCCCTATCCCCCGCCCTCGTCGTGTGAGACCTAAGTCGCAGCCGTCCGCGCTGCCCCCACCGCGGGACTGCCCTATCGCTATTCGCACAACCACCAAACACCCTCACCTCCCCTCCCTCAGCTCCGATACCACCAAGCCCCTTTCCATCCCCTCTCCCAATCATTCGGTGGCCATAGGAGAAGCGAGCAGCAGAAGTGAAGGGAGGTGATAGTGTGGCCTGGCGGCGGTGGGAGAAGGAGGCCGGTGTGAGGTGGGTGAGTGTAGCATGGAGCTCGGAGCCATGTGCATCCCGACGGCCATGAGAGAAGTGAGTGGTGGGGGCATGGGAGAAGCAGGTGACAGAGATGAAGGGGCGGGAGTATGGCGCACGGAAGCGGCTTGTGAATGAAGCAAGTGTGCGAAGGAGTGGGAGAGCGGCTCTGGCTTCGGTTTCGGCTTCTTTGGGTGGATCCATGGCCCACCTCCCTAGATCATTGATCTTCGACTTGTGCCACCACCCCCTCCTCCGATGGTAGCCGCGAGGATGGATGCGGCCCCTACTTCCACGAGTTTTGCAAGAGAGATAAGTGCTAGATTTTGGGTCCTAAATCTAGTTCTGGCTTCGACTTCTCTGGATGGATCTACGACCCACCTCCCTCGACCATCAATCTCCGGCCTATGCCACCACCCCCTCCTTTGATGGTGGCTGCAAGAATAGATTTGGCATCTACTCCCATGAGTTTTGTGAGGGAGATAAGGCGAGATTCTGGAAGCTTTCGTGTGTCCTCCCTCGACCATCAATCTCCGGCCTGTGCCACCACCCCCTCCTTTGATGGTGGCCGCAAGGATAGATTCGGCATCTACTCCCGCGAGTTTTGCGAGGGAGATAAGGCGAGGTTTCGAAAGCTTTCGTGTGTCCTTGTTGTTGACCCCCTCTCTCCTCTTCAAATCTCTCGTTACATGTTAGTGAAATAAATGCTCCATCCACGTAACACAATAAAACTCATTTAAGAAGCTGGGTTGGCAACATTATAATACTCATATATAAAATATTATATATATATATATATATATTATCAATCAAAAGAGAACTACGACTCAATGGTTAGAATAGCGGTTAAGCCATCTATAGATTTGGAGTCATATGCTCCTATCATATATATATATATATATATATATATGATAGGAGCATATGACCCCAAACATGGCTTAACCGCAACCCTAGCCATTGAGCCACAGTTTTCTTTTTGGTTGATAATATATATGATAGGAGCATATGACCCCAAACCTGTACATGGCTTAACCGCAACCCTAACCGTTGAGCCGCAGTTCTCTTTTGATTGATAATATATTTATACCCTTTAAACTCTTATATATAAAAACCCAACACTAAACGCTAGCTTCCCTGTTTCGGCCGCCCCAAGCCTCTCACCCCATTGAAACTCCTGAAGACGGAAAAAACAGAGGAAAAACCGTGGGAAACCATAAGAGAAATCAACGAAAACAAAGGAAAGATGGACAAAAATTAAAAGGCAAGGCTTTTTCTCACGTAGATTGATCTTTTTTTTTTTAATCTTTTCGCTTCTTTTTATTTTCATTTCATTCTCTTTTCGGATATCTGTGGGGAAGGAGAGCACCTGAGGGAGATCGGAGGGTTTCTCAGGTTCCGGTGGGGGTTTTTTTCTCAAGCATATGGGATTTCGTGTGAGTTGTGGCGGTGTGAGTTGGTCCCTTGAGGTTTTGAGAGCTTAATTTTGGTAGAAGATGATGGTTTGTGGGGTTTGGGGATTTTTGATCGAAAGGATTCTTCTTTGGCTACAAAATTTTCAATTTAGGAGATCTGTTCTCATGATAATATGAATATGATACCAAATCCATAGTGTGAGACTTGCACCAGTCTAAGTTCCACCTTTCTGAACCGTCATGTGGATGCATGAACACGGCCTTTCTCACGCTATTCAGCTCCAAGGGCCAAATGCGTTGATGGTAGTTTGCACTGGCCACCGCAGAATGAGAGAGACAGACTCAAGGCTCATGGTTTAACGTGTCCTTTTCCTTACTTTTTGAACATTAGCTTTGTGAGATGGAAGGTGGTCTGATTGTTTTGAAAGGTTCACTGGTTCTTTCATTCTTGTTTGGAGTGATTTTATATATGTGAATTTATTTCTGTTGAAGTATTGCTTTTTCTTGATTCATTGTCTTGATAATCCATAGTAAATCACTGCTTCTAGATTTTAATTTTATTAGATATTTGAATTGATCAGGTAGGTTCGGATTGATTGGGCAGGTTCAGGTACCTGCATAACCCAACCCAGATAAAGATTAATTGGGTGGGTTCGAATACCCAGCGGGTTTACAAAATGGGACAGGTCTGGGATTTTTGGATAATTTTGTAAATCGAGTTTGCGACAGGTTTAGGTAGTAAGATTTTAAATGGGTTCAGATACAGCTAGGGAAATATTTTGGGTATCCTACCCTTTGCCATTCCTAACTTGGAGTGTGCCAAAAAAAACCTACTGAACTGCGAACCCAATCCAAACTGGTTTTTTTCAATTCGATTTATATTATTTTTTTTAAAATTTGGTTTGGTTTCAGTTTGAAAAAATATTGAACCAAAAAAATTCAATTCGGTTTCAATTTGAGTTTTCAAAAAAACTGATTTAAACTGACTGAACCAACCCATGTGTGTGTTCAAACCCACCAAACTCGACCCAGCCTGACCCGCCTCATATTTGCCTATATTTATAAATTTCAATTTTAATTTTTTTCTTATATTTTCTTTTATATATGAAATTGAATATCAACCTAATAAACCGAACCAAATTTTTTGAGTTGTTTTCAAGCAAGGTTTTATATCCCGACAAAATGGGGGGCGTCCTGGCCATCCTATCCTATTTTTTTAAGAAAACGGGATTGGGATAGGGTCGGGACTCTGAGACTCATCCATGTAGGAAAAGAAGAAGGAGAAAAGAAATAACAGAAGATGGAAAAAGGGAAAAGTGGAAGGAAAGAAGAAGAAAAACGAAAGAAAGAAAGGAGAAGAAAAGGAAAGGAAGGAAAGAAGGAAGAAAAGAAAGAGAAAGAAGAAGAAAAAGGAGGAAAAAAAAGAAAGGGATGATGAAAAGAAAGGATAAAAAGGAAAGAAAGAAGGGTAGAAGAAAAAGAAAGAAAAGAAGGAATGAAAAAAAAAAGAAAGAAGAAAAGAAGGGGAGAGAGATGGAGGATATCTACGGGATGCATGATCGGAATGGCTATCGAGACGGGATGGGATAGTAGGGCATCCCGTTCCATGGAGATATTGAGACACTTTTGTCCTATGGGATTTAAAACCTTGGTTTCAAGCGATTTTTGTAGATGGTCAGTTTGGTTTCAATTTTGATTTTGCGAATTGGTTTAAGTTGGTTTATTTTCAGGTTTAGCTCTGCATCGACCCGACCTGACCTGTACACACCCCTAGCCTCAATGGATTCTACTTCATCGTGGCCATTGATGACCACTAGGATGATGTCTGGGCTCATGCCATTGAGATCCACCCTAGAGTGATAAAGGTGGTGGTCAGTATGCTAGGGGTGATGGTGAGGAGGGGTTTGAACTTGATCGATGGAGATCCCTCCTGCCGCAATCCACTTGATCAATGTGCCACCACTGCCTTTGCCAACAGCAAGCTCATTGTCTAAATCCTTAAGGCCAAGGAGGGCATTGGAATGGATGAGATGACTGATGAGAATGATGGAATGCCGAGAGAAGGGAATGTGTGGAGGTTTTAGGGGTTGATGTTGCCCACTGGTTGTATGGTAATATTATCATATGTGTCTCTATCTCTTCCCTAGGGAGTTTTTCTTTTTTTCTTTTCGGGTTAGGGGTGGGGGGAGCGGGTGCTTTTCAGATGGTCTTTCATCAAAATATGGAAAGATATTGGATGCCTTAAACTATAGATCAATGTCCTTGGATTTCTTTAATAATTATTTGCTCATATGTTGTTTGTTGTAGGGATTGGATTGGGTTTGGATGAATTAACCAATCATCATTTTTTTGTTCAAGCAACTTTTCGATGTTGAATGGAAGTTTCTTTTAATTATCCTAATTTTGAATTATATTTATCAGTTGAGCTTATTGAGTCATTATTTAAATTAAATTCATTTTTGTGTACTACTTGATTCAATGTGTGTCTTCTAATTATGATGCAATTTTATTTTGTTATATTATTGTGTTTGTTTGAATCTTTGTTCATTCCTTGTATAAATGGTCTATGTTCTCAATTTTTTATGTATCAGAGTTGTTATATTTCAGATTATAAGTACTTGCATATCTGCTGTAGGATTGATACCCTGACCGATTCACGGCTCAAGGGCAATGTCCAAGAATTAGGTTTGAGTCATTTGACCATTTAGAACATGTTATTTCCATGTTTTTTTATTCTTGGGTTTATCCTGTATTGCTTCCATTCCATAGTACTTTAGCTGTTCTTGTAGTCTCAATTTGAATAATAATAACAATACTGCAGAACCATATACGGTGAGGTGGGTTGATAATTTGTTGTTAGGGCATGTTTGAACTACAAGTATGGCTTTGAGCACTGTAACTGTCTTTTGCACTGTTAACTTCAACCGCCAATGCCTCTGAATGGGACTTTTATTAGAACAGAATGGTACTGATAGTTTTTTCTTTTAATATTAACTAGATAACTGTGCAAGCAGTTAAACCTTGCTTTTCCTATTTTACCCTTACTGAGATTTTTTGATGTGAATAAAAGAGAGAAGGCCACTTAAAAAAACTTAGGTATGGAATTAATGTCTTTTATGTGTGTTATAATTAACATAAACTTTGAATTACTATATTTTAAGTAGAACTCATGTGTTAATTGTTACTGATGTATCTTCAGGCCATGTAATATGAATAGTTGATTGAGGACCCTTGATTATTTTTTTCCTTGTTAATTGTTAATATTATTTTTTTCATTGTTATAATTTGTGAGAGGCTGAGGACCCTTGGTTATTTCACATGGGCCTTATAAGACCCATATGCCAGCTACATTCAATTTCCGCCCAGCACTTAGGAACCACAATCAATGCAATCCACACTTAACAATTGCACTACTTCTTTAATGGTGCTTTAATTTGCCATTCATGCTTTTTAAATTCGATAGCTTGAGGGTTTGGGGATTAGTTTCAGGGTTCAAGATAATCACCACATAGTTCTATAATGCAGACATTGATGCCAATTAACACAGTAAAAATTGCATTGAATATAGGCAGTTGCTTGAGATTGTTAGGAAATTCTATGTGAATGTTCACATATGTGCTGGAGGTGCATCTCGTTGCCTCTCTGTTTCTGAAAAAGATGAAAAAGAGAAAAAATGTAGAAAAAGAATCAACTTGTTTTGTCCTTATGATGTTGCATTAGAATATGGATTCTTTTGCATGTATTCCACATGTTGTTTTGGTCTGCTTTTGTTGAATGAGAGGGATCAAATTGAATGCTTGTTTTCCCCTCATTATATAAATTTGCAATTCCTTTTCTTATTAAGCAACAAATAATCTGGTTTTGATGGCTTTCAAGAACTTGATTTTTCTTCAAGTTATTTTGACAGATGCAAGTAATTGACTGACTTTGCATGATATATATAGTTTTTTTTTTTTTTTATGTTTACTATGAATTTGATTTCACTGCAGGTGATATTTGAACATGGGTTCATTGAGAGGGGGATTTCTCAAGTGTATCAAAGAAGCGACAATGCACTCCAGGTTTCCAATTGGTAAATCTATCTTAACTTTAGGCAATCTGCCTCGAACATTTCTAAAGGCTGGTATAAGCTTCTGATAGTTATTGTGTAAATGATTTGCTTTGTAAACACATGATTGTTAATTATCAAGAGCAATTTATAACCTCTAGTTGGGCATCCATTCAAAATGTAGAGTAAAATGCTAGAAATTTTTGGGAAAGGACAAGTCCCTGATTTTCTGCATACTTTCAGGCATGTGTAGAGGGTCACAGTTATGGCACTCCACCATGTCCTTTGATGAATATGAAGAGAAAAATGACATAGAAGATGATGATTTTATTGATGACAAGAGAGAGTTGGAGCCCCAAGGTGTAGACCCCAAGAAGGGCTGGGGTTTCAGAGGTGTGCATAAGGTACTATTGCTAATTTGGAACTCTGTTGAACTTAATTCATGATGAACTCAAGATGCAAATGCTAACATATCTTTTCTCTTCCAAATAGGCAATCATTTGTGGAAAAATTGGGCAGATGCCTGTGCAGAAAATTTTGAGGAATGGACGGACTATAACAATATTTACTGTTGGAACAGGGGGTATGTATGATCAAAGAATTATTGGAGCTGAACACTTGCCAAGACCAGCTCAATGGCATCGAATCGTGGTTCATAATGAACATCTTGGTGCATATGCTGTTCAACAGTTGGTGAAGAAGTATGCTATTATTTGCTCTAAGCAATTGACTTCTTCAATATCACATTTCTGGCATTAGTTTATTTGAATAAAAATGGTTTTGAATCTTTTGATCTTTGCTTTCTTTTTCATGTATTGTTTTCAACAAAAACCTTCTACAAATTTGGTGCCTCCATTCAGCTCTGCTGTTTTCATTGAGGGGGATATTGAAACTAGAGTCTACAATGACAGCATCAATGGTCAAGTTAAAAATGTACCGGAGATTTGCGTGCGTCGTGATGGTATGTTAAGCATGTTATACACCATTCACTAATTATGTTATTTGTCATGAGTAACTACGTTATAAAATTTCTGTTCTCACTTTTGAACTCCATTTTATTTGTTGTTATTGGATGTTAAAGATGATGATGTCACTATAGGATGGTCTAGAAGAGTGCCTCATAGAGCTAGAGCAGGTTCATCTGACCTGATAATTAGACTAACTTCAACTTGTTTTAAACTTTCATCACAGACATAATGCAGTATCCTTTATTTAAACATGTAAGGATGAGAAGAAAAAACTTTTTAGATTGTGAAAATGACAATCTGATGATAAGTGAAGTATGCGATGAGAAAAACTTGCCAACTACTTTAACTAAGAAGAATAGTTCATTTAGCAAAAGACAGAAAATTGTTATATTCTTAGTTTCCAGTAGAATTCATTTATGATGGAAACAAGAGAATAAATACATAACATTAATTATCTGCTCCACCAATCTTTTGCCATTGTGGTCTTCTGTTAGATTCGCGGTCTCACACTCTTTTTCACTGAGTGTGTGAATCATATTTTAATTCAAAGAACATCATTAATCTCAATACCATAATCAGAATTCTATCGACTTCAAGACTGGTATGGTGGCTTCTTTTTCTTGGCCGCACATGTCCATTTTTTCTGGCTTTTATTCTTTTGAATGCATGTGCTTTGGCTAGACTGCTGGTGTGGATCATATTTTCACTTTGTATAACTTATAAGCAATAAAGTAGTTGCTGAGAGATGCTCATTAAGTATAGTTCATTCCTAGAATCAGATGTAGTTGGTAGCCTAATTGATTGAGCTTTCCAAGACCAAGAGGGTCGAATGCCCATTTTTCATTTGTCAAGGAGAAAGAATGTAATATCACAATATGAAGCTGCAAATATAAGTACTGGAAAGGAAGAAAATTATGAAAGGCCGTTGTGTAAGTCACTTCAAAGATTCAGCTGAAAAAAGCAGACATTTTCCTTTGCTAATAGATTAGACTTTCACCCTGAGATTCAGTTAGCTAAGATTCAAGTTTTTGAGAAAGGTTGGCATGAGTCGCATATTTAGCAGTGGATTAATTAACCTAAGCCTCATAAATGATTAATTTATCAATAAAGCGAGCACATGGGCAGCAAGGTACTTGCTTAGAATATTAAAGAAACAGTGAGATACTGATTTGAATATTTCATATGATGAGCAGCTGTTATTGAGCATTGCAACCATGGACTTTGATTATAGAAGACAGCAGCATGTGTATTTTGACTAACCAACATATAGCAGCTTTCCACATGATGAAGATGCAATTATCTTAAATCAAGATTTACATAAGGATTAGGGAATGGCAGGTAGTTGTCTAAATGATCTAAACATGAGTGAGTTGGCTGCAGCTCTTGCTGCACTCAAGCTTGAGCCAAGCTGGAAAGGATCTGATCAAGTTCCACTCATTTAATTCTGAGCCAGCTTGAGCTTCGCTAACTTATCTGGGAACCACATCTCTTCAGTTTGGAGAACAATGAAATAACCCTAGCTTACAAGGTGAACTTACTGCAGGAGGGATGAAGAGGACAGAACCCCCCTAAATGCTAGTGTGAATTTGAAACACTTCTGTCCTCCATCACAGATCATGTGCATTGGGTTGTTACTGACCATAAATTGTGAGGTATAGGTGAGAGATCTAGAGATTGAAAACCTGATTTTACAGTAATTGCTGTCGTCAATCTCGGCCTGATAACCAATGCTGTTGTTAGTGAGGAAAGAGGAAGGTATGGAAAGGAACTAGCAGACCTAGTATTAAGGGCTTGGGAGAATAAGGTCGTGGAGTTGGGTTTTAGCTTTAGGGTTGCCATTCATATATTAGAAGAGGAGAGGGTGAGAGATGAAATGGTGTTGGGCCTTGGAGGATGACAAGAGAAGAGAAGGTAAGAGTATATCTGTGAAAAAGGTTGTGAACTGGTTGTGCCTGCTCCATCAAAAGAAGGGTTGGCCTTGGTGGTTTATCATAAAATCCTAAGTGATTAAAGCGATTGGACTGAGAGCATCATGGTTCGTCCCGGTAACTGAGCATTGTATTCATTAGATTGAGATCCCAAGGTTGATATTTATTCTAATTTATAAAAAAATATGCCAAGCTTTTTAAAAATGTCCAAGTATTTATTATTCTTTTATTTTTTTCCAATTTGGAGCTTTGTTTTTCCGAACATGAGCAAGCTGGGCCTAGCTATGTTCAGTTTGTTTATACTTTGAGCTTGAAAACTTGGCTTGTGTTAACCTTTTTACTAGCAGGGTGAACCAAAATAATGGTGTATACAAGCTGCTCATAAAATGGTTCGTTCATTTGTGATAATTTTAGGTTTGATGGAAGAGCTGTGCAATAATGAATTCAGTGGAACAGATGGATTCATTGGGTGTGTTTGATATTGCTTAGAGCGCATGACAGCTTCTATAGTACAAAATAAGTATCAATTGCATAAAGAGAAAAAAAATATATGTTGGCAACCAATAGAAATGGATCTTAGTTAACCAGAAGTCAAAAATGATAATTCATGGGAGAGGCTAAAGAAAATAGATGTTGGCTCATGTTTATTCAGGCACCTATTTTATTTTGTAAGAATAATTGGTCTACATCCCTTGACAGCAAATAAAACTGGAAATTTAAATGTATTATGTCAATTCAAGTGCATTCCAATTCATCAAGGACCCAATTTAAGCTAAAAGTGAGAACATGTTATTTGTGTTTAAGTCCTCAATACCTATTGTAATCAAACTGAATCTAATTCTATGAAAACTGGATCCAACCATATTGATACCGAATAGACATAAAAAGTGCTTTTGTGTTGCGCATTTGCTGAACACCAAACCAGCGACGAAGTGCTTTTGTTCAGAATGCTTTAGTTGAACTCTCCGCAAGAAGCTCTTTTCAGAAAGCGTGCCAAACATGTCTTTAAAGTTGTTTGCAGATTTATGCTTGAAGTATAGATGGATCTATGAACAATATTATGGTGTTGTCATATTTATACATGCAAATGCTTGGACCATGACTATTATGTTTCATGGAGCTAAATTTTATAATTTTGGCATTTTTACAAATATTTCAAGCTTATGCTATTTGAATTTATAAATAATGAAGTGTTTGTTTGTGCTAAAACGTATCAGGAAATTTTTACCCAATCCAGAAATAACTATAAGGTGATGTAAATTTTGATGCTGTCACTACTTGCATTCTAAAACACGGGCAATGCTAAGTCCAGATGAAAGGGTTGGAGGTTTGATGTTGGGTTAACAGCCACTCACAAAAAGCATGCCAGGCTGTGAAGTGGATCCAAACTCAGTACTTTTGAATGCTAGTGTATAGAAATAGCCATGTATAGGAGTTCTTAGTGAATGGGGATTCACAATGTTGATCCCCAATATTTGGGACAAATCTTGATGTTTATGTTTATGTCTATAGATACCCCATGCTGAAATGAATTGTTTTTGTTGTTTTCTGAGACTTATGTTCCTCATTTTAGCAAAAACTAACATTCTGTTTGGATGGATGAAATTGTTTAGAAGTTGGTTGTGAGATTTCAATCGTGTTTGAGAACCTGTTCATTCCAACCTGTGATCTGCATTAACCTCAATGAACATACTTATCTCGTACCTGAAAAAGATGAACACACTGATCTGATTCCAATTGAAGTCCAACTAAAACCACTATTACTTTTTCTGCTCCAACAACTTATGTTGTTTGTTGGTAATCTTGCAAAGAGAGACCATTGACATAGGAATTAAAATTCTATTGGGGGCTCTCCATAATAGATTATATAGAGGGCTCTTTAAAAGCTGCCATGTTTGTCAGGTTGGAGATACCAAAGTAGACTTAGAAGGGAGGAAATGGGAACTAACAATGGTCCTGTTAGTTATCTCTTTGTTCCATTGGATTTAGGCCTCCAACTGAGAACATACATATTCCATCTCCCATGTAGCCATGCCCTTGGTTGGATCTGGTCAAACTCCTATCATAGTGGCAATTAGTGTCGCCATCCAAGTGAGCAACATGGCTCACGCTTTAAGTGGCACCCAATCTCTGAATCATTGAGAGCCACAAGCTTTAAGTGATCTATTGGTATAAGATCTATTCCCATGTTCCGATCTTGTCATTTTATGTACCCATTTCTTGAGGAAAGTCTCCCAACTATATTTGAAAATGGATTGGTTATCCATAAATATAAATAAAGAAAGCTTGATTTTTGTTCCGCTTCTTGCTCTAAAAATTCAAAAAGACTTGTCGGACATCGCCGGTTGGGTTGGTCCGACCAAGAAAGGCCATGGTGGTGGCTGTGCGATGCTGGTGGCTACTTGGAAGTTGGCATGGAGATGGTCTCTAGCAGTTGATGCTTCCTTGGGTGCTTGGTCAGAAGATGATTGAGGAGGTGCGAAGGGACCTCATCCAGGGGAAGGTATCAACCCCATGAACATTGAGAACCCATAGGGAATAAAGCCGGGGTGGAATCATGAGATTGGAATTGGGGTATGAATTGTGGATTAATGCCTAGATTGGTGTGATCGGAAGAGAAGGACAATAGGTTTGGTCTTTTGTGGGTTTGATAGTCAGGGATGGGGTCATGCTCGAAGTCTAGGTTGCATCCTCAATGCTATGACAACTTCAGCAGCTAGCGTGGCAAGGCTTTGGTTGGGAGCCAACATAGGGCATGGGAGATGGGATAGGTGTGGTCTTTGTTGGATGCTTCGCTCGGATGGAACATGGAGAGAAGAGTACTAACAAGATGATCATTAGTTCCCATTTCTTCCCTTTTAAGTTTGCATTGGGATTCCAAATATGACGATGTGGCATGTTTTGGAGGGCCTCTACATGATCTATTATATAGTGCTCTCTATCATAATCATAATCATTAAGCCTTTTTCCTACTATTTGGTATCCACTTTATGGTTTCTTATTCTCCAAGAATTCTTATTTAAGGCCACCTTTGATGTTGCTCCAACTTTCTGCATATCCTTCTTTGCAACTACCATCCATGTTATCTTAGGACTTCTCCTCCATTGAATTTTTATTCACCAACATAGTAGAAAACACAATTTGATTTGGAGCTAGCATGGAGGCATATCTTTGCTAGTATTTTTCTTGTCAATTTCAGATAACACTTAGATATCTACAGTGTGCAATCTCTGCATGGTAGTTCTTGAGTTTTTTGCTTAGTTTTCTTTTCTTTTCTTTTCTTTTTAAAATCTGAATCTTCTCCCAAATGCTGATGAAGAAATGTAATTTCTTTTTCTCCCTCTTTACTGCTGTTATTCTTTATCATGGAATCTGGAACTCTTGGGATGTACTAGAACTCACTTTGAACCTATTTTGAGCGACGAACTAATTCTATTTTACTCATTGACTAATTAATCTCACCATCATGAGTAACAACAAAGTGAATTAAAAATTTCACAATAGACCCTCCAAAAGTATCACCAGTTTAATTTTTCCTTCTTCTATTTTTATTTGTGGATATTTCAATAGATATCCCAGTTTATTTTCTTTTTATTTATTTCACAGAAATGGCACGGTTTTAAAACTTTTTGGATGCTTTTGCCTCTTGTCCAGGAAGAAATACACTCTTGCCATTCCATTTAAAAATATGTGCATCCAGCACTCAACAAATACTGCTCATTTAGTACAAAAATGTTTTGGCGCTATCAAAATATATGCATTCACTATGAAAAATATGTGCATTCGACCCCTCTTTAAACATACAACTAGTCTGCGTCTGGAAGATCCAGGGCACGAGTGCTCAAAAATCTCAAAATTGGTCCATTCCTGCAAAGAAGAAGAAGAAGAAGAAGAAGGAAAGACCTGATATGCAAAAATGAAAATCAATTAGGCCATTTTTGCTGGATGTTCTGCATTTTGTTTTGACTTTGATGGTCCTTCTCCATTGACAAATTAGTTCTAGGCCATAATATTATCATTTATGAAATAAATAGGTATATGTCCATTCCTTTAGGCATATTGCACACTAAAATTTAATTTCTATTTCTTGATTGTTATCCTTCTCTTGCGGTAAATAGCATCATAACAAACATGGGCCATAGATAACCGATTTCTTTCTTTCTCGCTCCCTTTTTCTTCTTTTTTTTTTTGGGGGGGGGGGGTTGTGCGGCTTGGAATCGAAATAAACTGCAAATATCAATGAGATGAGCTTTAGGGTTTAGTTTATAGCATTAGTCTTTGTATGCTATAACTAAATCAGACTATAAGATTTAAATCACAAAATGTAGAGCTTAAAAATGTTGACCAGATGACTTTCATGATGAAGGAAAAATGAACATTTGTTAACTAAGCTTTCCTTCCTGTCATGTAAAATTCACAACCACACATCCAACACTAATTTTTATGTGGGATCACATCTGATGTCTCTATCCTTCCCTGGTCCACATTAGCTCTCTCCTTAATCATGTACATCTCAGGCTCTCTTTGGTCTTTTATGGTCACACATGCTTTGCAAATTGGTCATAGAAAATGCAAGGGCTTGTCTATCTTTTGACAGCCAAAATCTTTCCTCATCTCATCATTCTCGTGCATGTTCCCAATAGTTGTGCCATGTCATCATTCTGAAAATGCATCAGATGTTCCCAATAATAATGTGAATTTAAGGTAACTGTGTATGGAAATGTGGTGGCTTCTAGGATGCTGAGTTTTTAATGGTACCAAAGTGCTGATATCATCATGCCATCATTTTTTTTTCTTTTCTTTCTAAATGCCAAAAACTGGTCAGAAATTATATTATGCTTTGCTCATGAAGCAAGTTCTACACTAAATTTCCCCTTAGCAGAAGTCAACAATGGTTGAACTGCAATATTGTGTCGCTTTTTTTTCCTCTGATAGGAAGGATGAATTTGTTTAAACTACAGATGAAAGGGTCTGGACCCTGAAAATCATATTACAAAAAAACAAAATTTGTGTCCCATAATAGAATCACAGAAGAAGACTAATAGTCCTCTTGGAAGAGATGGGCAAATTCAGTGCTTGTGTTTATTAGTGTCGATAATATGCTCTTCTATCAGGACCTAGAATTCATACATAGCTTCTCCTTGGTTTCAAGCTGCCATTATATATGGGAAGTTGATTTATCAGGTGGTCTGAGTTCTTCTATTGTGTCATGCTTGCATTCAGGTATATTTGAAAAAAGAGTGATTTGATGTGAAATACTAGCTGTAGTGTCATGATAGTTATTGAACTAGGTTTGAATTACTGAGATACAATAACATTTGAAAGTTTAGGCCATAGCATGGCAGCCCAGAATGTTTGGTACTTTAATTGTTTTTCACTAAATCTAGCTGACTTAATGGGCAGTAGATATAAATAGATGCGGTATAGTTTATCTGAGTTTCTAGAAGTATTTTTTCCCCTCATTTCTATTTTTTGTCAAGGCTAAGGATGTGCGACTGCGAGGTTTTGTCATCTCCATACTAAAACAGCTCGTTCTTTAGCAACCAGGATTTTCTTCCTGTTAAAAATTAACCATCTTTTGATAATTTTTATATTCTGAGATGACAGAAAGCAAGCATTTTATCTAATGCAATTCTTTTGTAAAAAAAAAAAGAAAACTGTTTGGAGACAATAATGTGGTTGCATTCTCTTTGCAGGCAAGGTTCGGTTGGTAAAGTCTGGAGATAGTGCTGCCAACATTTCTTTAGATGAGCTACGTAAGTTTCCTCACTGTCCTATTATTATTTGCTGTTTGGCCAATATTATTTTTTTGTTCTTTTCTTTTTTATTAATTAAAAGATGTCCATCATCTGTTGGAAGAAATCTTGTTCTCAGATTTTTGATGGAAATAAATGTTTCATGGGGTATTCTAGAATATCATTTTTCTTGCAATTTTTTTAAAGATATCTCTAGTAATAGGAATAAAGAAGAAACTGAAAGAATATTGTTAGGGATTGTAATTATAGATAATATGAAGGTAGGTTTCTTTCTATGAATCGATTGAAACAGCATGGCACTATTTTGAACATTTTTTCAAGTCTGGTCAAAATATTTTAAAATGATAATTATTTATTGATTTTGACATATTTAAAGACTTCAAAATTCCATAATGTCACTAAAATAGTATGAAGGTGAGTTTCTTTCAATGGATCTATAGAAACACTATGACATTTTTTTACTATTTTCAAGTATTTCTTGGATCAAAATATTTTTAAATGATAATTGTTTATTAATTTTGATATATTTAAATACATGAAAATTCCATCTCTTCAATTCTTCGTTTAACTTCTCTGTTGAGCATATTGAGTGAGAGAGGAGCAAAATTGGGTGCATATTTGCTTTAATATTCGTAAAGAAATCTGGGTGGGTTCCAGCTTTTCCCTTTCTTCAGGAAAAACAAAAAAAAGAAAAAGGGATTCTACCACGTCTTCTTTACCATCCTTTTCTGTGATAATTATGATAGCATTCAACTTTTGTTGGCAGGAGAAGGATTATTTTGAGAACTCGGTGGCACGGTACCGACCGTGCCTTTGGAGGAAGGACCCGAACAATCTAGTGAATTGCATGCTGGTTTTTCATGGAGCATCAAATTTTTTAGTGTGTATTTTGTTTTGTCTATTGATTTCTTCATCAAATATGTGGCTGCCCTGGAAATAGTTGCTGTTTTCTCACACTTCTATGGGCCTTGCAGCAGAAATGATGACCAAGCTTGGTTCTAGCAATCCAAGGCATATATGAATGCTTCAGCAAATTAAACTACAGTTATAATAATGAGTTCTTTTAGGAGGAGACCGTAAGCCCATTTGCTTTTATTACTTCCTTTAATGCTGATTGGGAGTCCAGGTACTTCAGATGCACTAACAGTTCAATTCTCTAGCTATTGAAGCATATAGATCGAAATGACTTTGATAACTTAATGCCAATCATCATTGAAAGTGATCCGTGGCATTGGCTAAAACAATTAGCGGAACTGCCTCATGCCATGCTAGTTCTTCTTTGATTGACAAAATTAGGGATTTGGAAGGTTCTTTCAAGTTCCTGTAAGCCTTGCATACATCTATTTAGCGGCTGTTTGAATATTGTTATAAATTACCTGATGATTATTTTCATATATATATATATATATATGTATATATATAGGTGCTGCTGAGAATAGATTAGCGGTTGGAAGGAAGCATGCTTTTTATTATGGAAACTAAAGATCGTATGATCTCAATAGAATAGTGATACTCCGCTCTGTCAAAAGTTTTCCATGAAGAGCTTGTGCTCGAGATCCCAAATGGGCACATACGTTATGTCTCTTTTATCGGTACTTAACGAAATGCGATTACGTTATGTCTCTTTTATAAAGACAACTTCAAAGATACGAAAATGCGTACGAAACCACTAGTGCATGCAAAGAAAGTTAGGACAATATAATCATGTGACATCTAGCGATGCTATGCTTCTCTTTGGAGATATGATAGCAACCATAGCAGCAAAGGTATTTGTGTTGGCAGTCAGCAATGGTTTTTGTGATGGCAGCAATATAATGATGGTAGAAGCACCATCAATAATAATAGCAGCAAAAGTAGCACCAGTAGTAACAATCTACTCTCTCTCTCTCTCTCTCTCTCTACAACTCTAAACCAAGATTAACAAATAGCAGCAGCGTTGAATGGCATCGGCTACTTGGGCACCGTCCAAGATGGTCGATGAAAACAGCATGGTACATCTGATAAGGTGATGAGGATCGGCTCTTATTTCTCTTCATTTCCACCATAAAAATAAAAGATGCTTCCACTATAAAAATGAAAATTTTTACCGATCAGTGGATGGTGATGAACTTGTAAACATCACGTGACTCTACAAAACATTGACTAATTAGTCCATGAGCATGATATAACTTGTTTGCTGTTAATTTATATTTTGTATTTCATTAATATAATGTGTGCCATGTTATCTCGACTCATAGCTTCTGCTCTCATTGGAAAATGTTATATAATCTCATTTCCTGGTCATGAAATTGCAAATGCATGGTGCCTAATTTGGTTTAGTTATGTATAGCAATTACTCGAGTTAAGATAATATCATGTGAATATTTGGCTAATTGATTACGTAGGAATAAAGGAGGTCGACGGAGATGGTGGCGGCAGGAACGATGATGCATTGCGGAGGAAAAGGGATGCTAGAACCCACTCATCCTTTGCATGTTTGGTTGGAGGGAGTTCGGCTCTGAAATAGGAATGATCATTCTGACCGTTCAGTTGGGGAAGTCTCATTTCCATTCCAATTTCAGAAGGGATTGAGAATATCCTGATCTCTTAAAACTCAATTCCAACTTCTCCTAGTATCCAAATCCTATGTTAGTTCTAATTCTGATTTTAGGCGCAAAGCAAACATGCAGCCGTTCTTATTTTCATTTTAATCTATTTCAATTCTGATTGCAAACCAAATACATCCAAAGTAGTAGAAATTGGGTGTGGGACCGGAGATGCGGCATGACCTCAACCTAATATTTCTTCGCAATCCTTGCAAAGTTGATCGAGTGTATTCCCAAAACGAGTCACCGGAGAATTGGTTTTAGGCATCTAGAAAATTCCTACTTGTGAACCAAACCCAATATGACCTTACTCCATCCAAGGCTGATGAAAACATCCCAGGCCTGAACCACTCATAAGACTACACCTACCTAGCAAGGACCAAATCAGTTGTTGGATTAGTAGGGATTGAGTCGAATTAAAATATAATCCTGAATCCCCTAGGTGTCCAAGTCAAGGAGACCGGAACTGACCTAATAGAACACCTAAATTACCAATGGAAAAATCAAAATACTAAAAGCTCCATAAAAGAGCCTCGAAATGGGGAAGATCTAAAATTAACGAGAGACCACTGCTTGCCCATGTCGAAGCATCATCTATGGTTGGTTGGGCTGGGTTGGTAGGTTTTGGTCAAGTTAGTAGTCTCTCGGCTCCCACTGCCACCCTTGTCGATTGTTCTGTGATTGGGATGTGTTATAAGTGATAGACTTTTGTCGATTATTCTGTGATTGGGAAGTTTAAGTCCATCTATTACAAATTCAAACTTCATTCAACCTTCGAAGATAAAAAAAGATCAATCAAGCATGAAAAACAATATCATCAGGCACATCTTTTGGGCGGACTGCCGACCATCAAATTTCTTCGATATTTCTAAGCAAGAAGAGTATAATCATGTTACCATTATCTAAGTATCATGCAGAATAAAGAAGGAACTAAACATTAATTACTCATCCTCTATATACGATATAATTTCAAACTTTTCCTTGGGAAAATACTGAACAGAGAAACTAGGGAGACTAGCATTTAGTTCGTAATAGCCCAGTGAAAGAAAAAGGATGAGAAGAAACCTGCAGACCGCCGGAGTGGATCATCTTTATCGAGGGTCTTCTCGCATGCTTAAATCAAACATCTTTTTCCCTTATCAAAGTCTGTGGTCAAGGGCATACCAAAAGTTTTGCAACTCCTCCAATCGATCAAACCTTCAATATCAAATTTCTTGTGCGCATTGCATTTAGCATTGCAGAAGATCAGACCGTCTTGATGTTCTCTATAATCACGGCACAAAAGCAAAATTTCCTCTTCACTTAGAGTAATTGGACGTCTAATGGTGTAGTTCATGAAACCGTGCATGGAGATTGTATGCTGCTTGATCCAATGCTTTCTAGCACGGTCCTTTAGGATCCATATCTCCAACCTTGTTCGTGGTGTAACTTTGCATAGACCTAGACACTGTGCCATGATCATTATATGATTTTGATACCAGGCGTTGCACTCGGCAGGGTACGCCATCCGGCTGAATTCCTCAGAATCCATATTGAACACGATAATCCCTTCGGTTCCCACCCAATGCAAGTTGCCATGCACGGCCAGTGAATGATCCACGGTACAAGATGCAGGATGGTGAGTAGAAGCATGGATTCCTCTCCATGAATTCGTTCCCAAAGTATGCACCTCAAATCCAACTCCACACACCCTCGCCAGCAGTCTGTACCCTCCGGTCGACGGGTGGAGGTAGAAGCCACATAGATACCTAGGTTGAATTTTTGGAGGAATGCCGACACCTCCCGGTGGGTCGGTACTAGACTTCGAGCACGGCACGGCGATCCACTCTCTCGTGCGAGGATTGCAAATGTAGTACCGCGATGCTCGAAAACATAACAAGCCATCGCAACAAGCAAGCAGGGAAAAGTCAGACTCGACAGGTTTCTCTACGGTTATCCAAGCTGCTTCGCTGGTGTTGTTGCTGTTGATGAGATACAGATCGATGGTATCTTTGAGCGCGTCTTCTTTGGGTTGGATGACGAGAGAACTTGTGGCTCGGAGAGCAAGGGAATAGATGAAGGACGAGTCTGAGATTATGGAGTGGAATTGCCTGGAGACCCATCTGAACCGAAAGATGGATGCGGTTGAAAGCCGGAGGAGGATCAGAAAGATGATGTCGTTTGCCAAGGACGGCCTACGTTTGATCTCTTCCTGCTTGCTTGCTCCCTGGCTCTCTGCTGCTGCACGCCTCATCTCTTCCATAGACGGTGATCAAACTCGGTCGAAGTGATGGTGGAGAAGAGGGAGAAGATATGCCCCTCGTGAAGGAATGGCGGATCTATGCTAGGAAACGAACGAACGAACTCTTGGTATCTTAATCAGTTAGAGAAAATCGGGATGATTCTAATCCAAAAACCTCATCCTTTCGGTTTCATAAACGATCCTGCCGAATCTTCTCGGTAAGGCTGGTAGGTCTCCCGTAGGCAGAGCAAGCATAAAATCCTTCTCTAAGTGACGCCTCAGACCATCATGGCATGCATCAACCTTGATAGAAGTTGAACTTGACACATCATTGTACCATCATATCTTGGTCCTCGCAACCTTTTTAGCGGTGCAGCTATATAAGATTATCGATAACCAATCTTTTGATGTTGGCTGCAACCAATGATAGCTGAGATGCCCTCCTTGTGAAGATGGTACCTGAATGCAACACAGTAGTTGCTGCGAGACCAACATTTCTAACACATAAAATTGATTAAGATAAAATAACAAAAAAAAAACCAATCATTGCACCATCTAAATACAAGGTCTACTCAAGGTGCTCCTGCATTGCCACCAAGCCTTCTATATTACTTTGTACCTTCCAATTTTCTATTGGAGAAAGAAAAAAAGTTAATCATATCATCTCATGATCACATGAACAAAACAAATAAACAAACAAACATGACAAGGTTTATGTACGAAAGGCAGAAACAGAAACAGGAGTACACGATATTCCAACAGTTCCTCTTATTCAGAAAAAGAAGATTCTTCAATAGACAACAGATGTGAATAAATGATCCACATGACAGTCTTATGTTTCATATACTACAGAACATTTCTTCAAAGATGCCCCCAATGCACACTTGAAGCAGCTAGCCATTGACAATAAATTAAACCGGTATCTATCAGGTATATATATATATATATATATAAATATATATATAAAAAAAAAAGGCGGAACCAGCTAATATGCTAAATTTGCAGTTAGTACTTCACAGAGATCCAAGTCAGCCAAGCAGAAGGGCAAAATATTACTGTTATTCGGACGGTGGGTGCTCCTTTACCTCACCAAATACCAGGTCAGCAACACATGCTGCACTCAGGAGCACCCTGCCTGCGAGATACCAACTACAAGTCTCCATCTCCATCAGAAGAGAAACACATATGATTGCCATGATACCTCGCAAACACCCTATCAGGTTCATTTCCCAAGTCATCTGTCAAACAGAATCACCTGATTAAGCTTTGGAGAAATATCACTTTCACCATCTACCTAATATTTTTACTGAAAATTTTATATGTAAACTTTTATTGTACATGGGGAATTGGGAGCAGAGGGTGGCTAAGATTGCCAACTAAAACTACCCTAATCCTTCACAGCTGGACCGGCCACCCGAATACGATCAGCCAAAGATGGCCTTCCGACTGCTTCACGAATCCTACTGAAGGCCACCCTCACAGGGACACAAGTGACCAGGGGCACTGTCTCCTCTGGTTTAATAAGACCTCCCAAAATACTGCTAATCCGAACAGGCTTTGCTCCCCTGTTCTCACCACCGAGCTTTGATTCAGTTCCAATAGAAGACAGAGGTCTGGTTTTCTGACTGGACAGAATTACTCTTCTAGAACTCTTCTTCTGGGACTTCCCTGATGATGGTCGGCGGGATTGAGAGAGACTCTTCTTTGCCAAGTTGTCTTGTTGATTGAAATGACCAGAATATTTCGTCAGTGATGGTTTGCTTTCTCTATCTGTATATCGAAGACCGTTAGCATCTTCACCATCCAAGACTAATGGGTTAGAACGAGGAACTCGTTGCATGGCAGTTCTTCTTGCAGTCCTCCAGACAGGTGGGGGTGCCGTACTATCATCCACACAAAAAACATTTCTAGAAACAAGCGGATCAGTGGAACCATCTTCAAGCATTTCAATTTGGACAGGATGCCCTACAATTGCTTTGCCATTCAATCTGCTCATCAGAGAAACCAAAGGAACACGCTCACCTTGATAGCTTGCTTTAACCTTCAAATCCACGTCAAACAGCATAGGCCTCATCTTGTCACCGTGACGAGCAGCATAAACTGGCTTATAACACTTGTCAGAATCTTCCCAGTATGCCTTCCGAGCCCCATGAGATGGGCCTCCAGATTTCCAGACTGATGGGGAAATCATATGAGCATCATTCTCCAAATCTTTGAAACTAGTGTGACTTCTCCCACGACCTCTAGCTGCTTTCAGAACTGAAGAATACCTTCGTTTACCATATCCAGTCAATTTTTCCGCACGACCCAGATCCTTACTGATCAAGTCGACTTCATCATCAGCATGGTTAAACTCCTTATTGTAGAAACCATGTCCTGAAGTCCACTGGCTCGAAGCTCCCATTCTGCCCATTCTCAAACTGCTCCCCTTGGTTTCATACATCGTCCCTCCTATAGAACCACTACGTTTATCTGAACTTAAGACAGAAATCTTTCCATCCATCACATGAATATGATGCTTTGCTATATTGCGAGCACTGCGTTTCCCTTTCACACCCCATTTTCCCATATCATCAGAAACATTTGTAGTGTGCTCTTGAGGACGTAATTGAGGCACATGACTAGAAGGAGGCACCTCATTATTGTCCACACAAGTGAATTTTTCTGAAACTTGATTTGCAGAGGGCTCACAACCTGTTGCTCCCGATACCAATGACTTTGTAGTATCTAGATACAAAACCAACATAAAACATGTGGTTCACATGATAAAACCAGTTGCAATATCAAATAGCACAGGACAAAAATTCAAGAGGCATCAAATGGAATATTCAGACTATCAACGATGTAATAAGAGACAATATCTGCTGAAGACAATTAAATGCAGAACAACAATTACTAGCAATACTAAGATAAAATACAGAATTGAAATTAACACACCACAGAGTTCTTATAGATGCCAAAAGTACATCGATTAATAAATTGCAAAATATAAGACAAATTTGACAACCCAAATCTTTTTCTGTTTTCAGGAAAAGATAAATGAATTTTGATTCAGCAGCTGTAGTAGTTCCTCTAATTTAAGCAGTTCTTGTTGGAAATAATTAACCATGAAAGAGAATGTCAAAGAATGAAGTCTAAAAAATATATACATGACCATCATATATTATTTTAGAAGTCTCCATCTCTCTTTCCCTCCTTCCCTCTTTCCTAGATTACAGCAGCCATCTGGACCTCGGAAGTGATACTGAATATATTGACTAAAGCCCATACGCACATCTCATCTTCTATACGGTTCCCACCTAAATGTATGCTGTTAAAAAAGGAGCTTTTAGAAAATAATAAGTTGATGGCTATTGAAGCATTTGGTTCATCTCTCAAGCTATTCAAACCCTCCACTTGACCCAGTTTCCCTTTTTTTCTCAATAGAACACAAGCTGGCAAACATACAAACAACGCTTGTTCACTATTTAACATTTAGAATGCTTGCGTATAAACTGCATGCACAAGTGCAACCAAGCTGCTAAAATATTATGTACTTTTATGCTGGTAAAGCTAAAAAGTATTGTGTTTGGCTGTTTGCAATGCCTCAAAAACCAAGTTTCAGAACCACAGCTATACTCAAAGATTACACCAGGACAAAATAGTCTCCACAATATGACAGATAAAATTTCTGCCTATCATCCTAGAGACTCTAGCAGCACAACCAAAAAGTCACTACAGACAAACTTGACAAACCATTTTCAACTACAATTACTGCCTAACATGCCAAGTCAAGTGAAGTTAAAAAATGAACCAAAATAATCATTTTTTAATATACTTCAACAATCAGCTATGATTCCTGCCTAATCATGTTAAAGTATCCTGCTTGATCATATCAATCAACTCTTGCAGAAGTGCAAGAGAAATAAAAAAAGAAAAACCATCCTAGAGGTGCACATGCTATAAAACTATATATGTTTGGCTGCCTTATTAAGGTGGGGGTGCTAAATCAATCTTGTCTAATTATTTTATTTTAATCATTTCTTACAGAATCACAGAAGCCAATACATATCGTAAAAGTGCATGTGGCATCAAACTCTACACATTTGGCTTCATAACTGAGGTGGCATCACCATAATTAGTATGGTAGCAGAAGCATCTTTTCCTACAGCAAACACTGAGATTGTTATATTACAGACTTAAATGCCACCAAAGCCCACCCGCAAGAGAGAATGGGAGAAAAAACTCAAAACTCTATTAGAGAAGCAGGATGCTGCTACTTCATTATTAAGAAATTAACTTGCTATTATGGAAAAGTTATGATAACATAATGAAAAGCTGGAAATCATGTCAGTACCTCCTAAAAGATTTGCCTCCTTATCGATGTCAGTTTCCAAGTATGCCTTTCCAGATAAATCGGAGTCATCTACTTCCATCAATCCAGAAGACGCATATTCATCTGTTGAAGTACCAGATTGCTGAAGGCAGTTTTCCATTCCAAACTGTGTTCCTGGCATTTTTTCAGGATATCCACCATGATCAAGAGGGTCATTTGAATCAGCAGGTAGATTAAAGCATCTGCTCCTTGTCCAATGTATAACACCAGTGTGGTCCTTTTCTCCACGCATTGAATCAATACCACGATCACGATCAGGCTGAAAAGATTGAGGAGAGGGCAATTTTGGACTACTCTGTAAAACCTGATTAAGCGGTCGACGCCTATCACGTTTTTTAACAAGTGACTCTTCAAATATGCCACCATGTGATCTCGTCCTTTTATTGGGCAAGGAATTTTTACTGCTACCATTATGACTCGCACCTCCCACTATATGCCCAGCATTAGAAATATCCATGTGATTATCAACAGAGGCAGATGGCTTTCTCTTTGAGGCAGCTATTCGAAGGCCGAAATCCTGCAAACCTCTCATCCTAGGAACATTTTCAGGAATATCCTCCTCCAACCCAACTTGGTTATCATTTTTTCCTTTGTTTATATACATGGAATTGCCAGTATTGTCTTCCTCATGGGACAAACCATCTCTACTTGAAAGCATCTGAGTCTTGTGGCTTGTATGTTTACCATGCACTCCAGGTTCCTCATTTCTCATGGAAGTTTCTGAAGATGAGTTAACTTCCTTTTTCATGGCACTTGAAGGTTTATTCGCCATACTGTTTGAGCTAACCCCTGACTTCTGCTGCTTCATTTCAAGCTGCTTCTTCTCAAGCTCTAAAGCATGAAGGATAGCATCTTCTCGGCGTGCATATTTCTCCCTTTTCTTTATAGGAACACCCTGTGCAGCTTCAGCCCTTTCGATACAAGCATCAAAATCCCCACATCGAAATGCCTTCACACGTTTTGATTTTTCTAAGTTGTACCAGTCCCTGCAAAAAGGATGGAAGAATGAAAAAGGATTTCAATGATGAAGATATTTCACATAAAGGTCTCTGCTTAAAGAAATTGTTTCCGAAACTTTAAAAAAAAAAAAAAAAAAAAAGCATGGCAATATTTGGATAGTCAATGGTCAAGACTGCTGGTACATTTAAGGGTAAAAAAAAACTCATTTATATAAACAGAAATTAATAATAAAAAAATTAGCTGCCAAGAATTGCATGGCTCTAAGCAGAAGAAACTACATCTGCAAATGCATACAGGAGTTTGAAGAAAATAGAATTCAGTGAAAACATATATGATCAGAGAGTTGAAACCTAGTAGATTTGACAAAAGTTCATTTCCACCACTAGAAAGGAAGCTAAGATGAAAATGGTGGCACTTAAATATCTTCCAGCTGATTTACATATAAAATATTTTCATTCTGATGTCAATACCCCATTATAAATAAAAAAGGCAGCACAAATTTCCTTTTCCTTTCAAAACTGATTCAGCTATCGCATGAAATGTACTAAGAATGCTTGAGCTAAATCAAACAGGATGCAATAAGTAAAAAAGCAGATGAAAGAAGAATGCTCAAGCAAAGGAGACTGGAAACAGATGTAAACCAATGTCAGAGAAACCTTAGGTGATAATTTAAATGTCTTCAACACATGCATGATGGAGAAATTGTTCACATAATAATGCACGCATAACAAGTTGAATGTTGTAAAGCTGGAACCAGTAAATACTAAACAGCTGAAAATCATAATGGAGCCCTAGAAATGCATAGTAAAACATCACTACAAACTATTCCTAGAAATGTTTACCTTCAACACTTAACAGCGCTACTACAGAAATGTTAACAAGAGGCCCTGAAAAATGCAAAGATAAACTTAACCACCAGCTGTCCCCCCAAACTTTCACCTGAAACACTTAGCTACCATAAGTTAACCAGGCCTGCAAGATATAGGTGCTCAGGATTAGGCTAGTATCACTTTAGTCCAACGGGTCAACATTTAACATGATGACAATGATGTTGACATCATACGATCAGGAAATTGCATGTATAAATAACATGATCCCAAGCTCAAGATGAGAATCTAACAAAAGAAAACAAGCAAACAAAACTACAAAGTAGTAAACAGCACCCAAGGTAACACAACAGTTCAAATCTTGTAATGCACATGATATCTGAAAACAAAATGCTACCACAAAATGGATATGATGTGCTATCAGATTGGTTTCTCACTTCCAATTTAGCAATAATGCTTGTAAAGAGTCCTAAATAACCGGATATGTTTCCTTTGAAAAAAAAATTGTCTGAACATCACTTGGCTGCTAAAACCTCAAAAAGTCCTGCAAAATTGTATTTACTATCTTCATTATTTGAGCCAAATGCAGATTTTAGTAGTCTTCCTCATAAGCATTATAAGTCATCTTAAAAACTAACTACCGTTGGTCCTTCCAAGCATATATTGAACAGCTCTGAAATTGAAGTATGGCCATTATTAGCTCATCATGACCCGCCTGCCAAACTCAATTCAACATTCAGCCCCCACCTCTCAGCACCCCACTCCCACCCCCCCCCCAAAAAAAAAGGAAAAGAAGAAAATAACTCAATCTCATTTTTATTGATGAAAAATTACTCATGACCAAAGAGGATTTCTAGTTTTCTACACCCAACTTGCGTAAATGCATCACCACACAGATTTTCTTGAAACTAAATGGACCTATAAACCATACAAGCTAATGTTCCTATCTTTCCTGCCTGGCTCAATAGGTTGATCTGGTCTAACAAAAAGATATGAAAATAATTTAATATTTAAAAAACGAAAAATACAATAGCATTAAATAAATAATAAAGAAAATGCAAAAAATTAAAAATTTGGGGGAACATGTGCCTAAAAATGAACAAGAAAAAATGTTTAGGAAACAAAGGCTATATTTTATAATCTCATTAGTTGATCTATCAGCTTATCATATTATCTATACTTTTTTGTTCTTAACTATTGTCCCATTTCCTTGAGGATCCATGACATCATATCATCTATTTGTTTATTAAAATGTTCAATTTAATGCCTTTAATGCTTTGGTATTTTTCCAATTTAGATTTGGTTGCTGATATATGACAACATTTAGTGAGTATTATCTTCTAAATTTTAATGGATTTCTTTATATTTCTTTTTTTCCTCTTTTTTGTATTTTCAAATTCACAAGACTGCTTTGAACTCTAGGTAACAACACAGCACCTATGCACTAAACAGTCACCTAGCCATCCATCTCCCACCTGCAGTCTTTTAAAACAACGATGGTAACTTACAAGTGATGTTGATTACTAAGGTAAGCTTTTGCAAGAACCTCAATTTATAATTAAATCATTAAACTTATAAAATCTTTTGCATCAAAAGATTTGACTAACAAGATGAACAGCATATTAACAAAGACCCACAAGATCTCCAGTTCTATTGAACTAAAATTTTGGGAAATATTAATAACATTAGACATTGCACTGATCAGCTGCAAGTTTCCAGTTCTAGTTCACATTTACATGTAACATTGCTTGTCGTACCAGTCAAGAGCTTATGGAACCATAACAAACATAAGAATCAACTGTTATATGTGCTGTCATAATTGGCATTCATACAATAAGGCTCAAACACTGAGGTTCACCTTTCTAAAATTTTGTATCATTTAGGCATATAGACAGAGAAACAGACAGATAGACTCGTACGTATACGTACGTACATACTCATAGTAAGAATAAAGAAAATAAAGGAAAAAAAAATGGAACACACACCAAACAGTTGCAGAGCTGATTTTAGTGGTGTTCCATTCCCTGCTAAAAGCTATTCTCCATAAATTTATCTACCATGAAAACCATGCATGGAGTTTCAGGCAGATTTCTAATATGAGTAAAATTGTCAGTTACAGTATTTTCAGAACATGTTCTTATTCATTAAACTGAAGTAAAACTTGTACGGAACAACATTTGTATACTGACATTGGGAAGAAATGGTCAGACAACTAAATTCTAAAATTTACTTTATGTTGGCTTTCCTAACATACAATATGAAAGCAAGCATCACTTCAACACTTAGCCATTTGGAGTATCTATTAATCTTCCGAATAAGCGTCTAACTAATCAAGAAGCTAGATCATTTTAGTTGGCTTGCGGATCACCTACCGTCCAGAACAATAATTTAAAGCCCAACAAAGAATCAAAGATACAATCATAGAAGAATGAGTGTTTTCCAAAACTTCAAGAGAAAAATGAAAACATATGAAGAGAAAGGATTGAGTAAGCAAACACTGCAGATTTAAGATTATCGCTAGTTTTATTTATTCAAACCACAGCATGCATTAGAAAATCTCGAACTTTAAAAAAAAAAAAAAGGCTATAAAATCCGAAGGAGGAGAAGAGAATCTCACACGCTGGCGTCCTCCCTTCCGAGGAGCTTGACCGGCGTCCCCGATCTCGGCGACATGAGATGCGACGCCGACAGCTCGTCGGGGCCGAGTATCCTCCCCGGCCACCACGAGCCGTTCCTCCGCCGCACCCAGACGATGGTCCCCACCGAGCAGTCCCCGCCGATCCCTCCTCCCTCACCGCCCTCGGATATCCCCATCTCCCTCCCCCTCCCGAACCCCACCCCACTAAAACCGAAATATATATATATATATATATATAAATATATATATGTATGTATATATACGTTCAAAACCCTAAGAAACCACCGATTCCGCCGCGGCGGCGACCCGGTCAGCCGCCGGAGAAGGCGAGCGCGGGCGCCCAATGCCGCCAGTGGATCGTCCCGCCGGAGGTGATCGCGGATCCGGTCAGGAGACCGCCGCCGTCCCGCGCTAGGGTTTCCATTCAGATCAGAGAAGATCTCATCCTTCTCTGTCCATCTCCTCCTCCAGTCTCCCTAGGGTTTCATCTACACCACCATCACCGCCGCCACCGCTCCGCCCTCTCCTCCGCCGCCGGCTCCCCGCCCTCGATCCCCTCTGGTCGTCCTCCGCCGACGAATCTAAGACGATCTCCACCTAAGATTCCGGTTTTCCTCTTTTTCCCCGTTTTTTTCGTTTTCTCGCAGGATTCCGGATAAAATATCAGAAATAAAATAATAAATAGGCGAACACGCAGGATCTCCGCCGCCGCTCCTCTCTCTCCTTTCTCTGAGGGTCGGTCAGGTAATAAAACACGAGCTCTCTCGAACCGGAGGGGTCCGGTTTAAGTACTTGGCCGGAGTGCAGGGTATTGTGTATTCTAGGAAGAAGACAAACTGACCGCGAGATGGAGATCGGGTGGAGGAGAAATTGGGTACTTCAAGTGGGCCACGTGCGATTAGATTGGAAGTTCGACATGACCAACTTGAGATAGTTGGCTTTTGACGGTTGGATTGAAATCTGACGGGTGCCGCGGTGTCCATTACTGTGGTTTTGTCTGAAGGTGGGTCTGGGTGTGACGTCAATGGACCGGTATTTGACCGTTGGAATGGTCGGTATGGGTATCGTCTGGTTCGAATCCGGTCGGATTGAACCGGTTGTGAGGCTGTGACTCGGTTGGGCCCTCAAGAGGACGGCCCAGATCAACAGAAGGTAACCGTGAATGATTGAGGAAGGCTTCTCCCATGGAGAGCGAATCATTGCCTAATTATCGACAGTTTCCAGAATTGGTAGGGGAAAACATGTGATATGTGGTGTGGAAGAGATGGAAAAGTGGGAAGACAAGAAATTTGATGGGATATGAAGATGGGCAAGGAACGCAGGGGTGGAGCATAGTAATTTGAACCCTTGGTTCAAAATTTGATCATCTCAAGTTGGGTTGACTGGCTAACAAATTTGTTAATTTATGCCAATCAAGATAAAATAGAATTTAGCATATGCGGCACACATGAAAAAAAAAAATAGTATAATAACTTATGTTCAATTCTAATTTTTATTATAATTTTTTATTTTTTATATCCATGGGATAACCAAGATTCCTCTTAGATTGACTGTCAATTTCTATTTAATTTTTATTTATTAAAAATTTTATTCTCTCTACTTAATTTGGTTAATATTTTGTATTAGTTTTGTAATCTTATATATATTTTTTATATAATGATGCATATAAAAAAATGTAATAATGATTAAGAATAGGCAAACTATATGAGAAATAGCTATAAATGTTTGCAAAATAATAGCTTAGCTATGTGTAACACTTTAAGAGCAAAAAAAATAAATGTAATCAAATAAAGAATTAAGTTTTAAGTTCTCCAATTATGAATCTCGAGAGTAAATACCGTCATCCTTCAATATATCTCTAACTCTTTATATATCTTAAGGAATGCATAAAGTCTCAACTAATATAATAGTCTTTTGCATGTATTGTACTCTCATGATGGCAACACATGGAGATGTAAGTTCATCCTAACTGCAACTTTAATTTTACAAATACTACAAATCCAATCCTAAGAGCAACTCCACATAATATTTAAGTATACTTATGGCTTTTCATATCTACTATCAAATATATGAAAAATCAATTCCTAAGGGTCTTTCATGTGTAATTATATTTATTCAAATCTAACGCACTAGTATCTTCTATTATGATGATCCATTTTTCAAATATTTTCAATTCTAAAATTATGATTCTGCATGCTTTTTTCATGTATATGTTACTATTTTTATTTCTTGTGGAGCGAGCTAAGTCCAAATGTCTAATGATCTATATATGCATCATGTATGTCCAACTCCAAGTTACTAATATGACAGTAAATATAATCATGTGAACTATGGAGATAGAATGAATTACTCTTTTTATTTCTTAAGTTCTTTAATTATAACATCACACTCAAGAGATTTAGTTTAATATAGAATTAGAATAGCTAAACATGAAAACTATATAGTCAAGAAATAAAGCTTGCACACTAACATGGCAATACATGATTGACTACATGAGACTGAAGAGCATGGGGATTGATTATATGGGAGTGAAGAGTATGAACATTTTTGATCATATACTTCAACTATTAAAGTATGAATAGCTTGCATAAGGGCTATTCATGAAGATTTAAATAAACTAGTACCAGACAAAATATATCCAAAAATTTGAACAAAATTGGCCTAATTATTTGACCTATAACAATTTAAATTTTTGATGTAGAGATCAACATATTGGCATCCCCTAGTTATATACATAAATATATGAACACTCAATAAATACTACATACAAAATTCTTTGATCTGCCTTCAACCCACTGGACTTCATTAATATATCATCTCATATTGCTGTCAATCCACCAATAGTCTCTTGTTTTGGCCATATATTACTTTCTATTTTTTTTTTCTTTGTCTTAATAAGAAAATTTTCATTCAAGTAGGATTTGCTACTCTCAATCCAAAGTAAAAATTCTACTAGTTCCTTTGCTTTGTGTTCCTTTCTTCTTTCTAACCTAGCTAGCTCAGGAGAAAATGATGTTGATCACCATCACCTAAGAAAACATATATCAATATAATTTTCTAGGATCCGTACTTGACTAATTGAAAGTGGGGACTAAATTTGGATCCACTAAAATATAGAAATTTTATCTTCGACTTTGGCAAAAATCTTAGTTGGGTTGACTATTACTCGTATAATAGTATGTAGACTCTATAATCATCAATTATTCTTTTTTTTTTTGTAAAAATTAGCCATTTGTGATGCCTAGATCAATGGATGATGACAAGTATTCTAACCCATACCAACCCTTTTGTTGAGCATAAGCTAGGAATGTTTTAACTTTGGTTGGAGTATCAGATTTTGGCCTAATTTTGATAATTCAAGCATGGATCAAATCTTTGATCTGACTTGGATTATAATGATAGAATTTATTTTGTATCAAGAAGATATGGGTTCTGTTAACTTTATATGTATAAGATTTTCAAGGATAGTTTATCACTTTTATTTAATACCATACCATGAATAGAAGCTAGACTAGGGTTAGTAGAGTAAACAATGACCATACAAAAAGATAAAGGTTTACCTAGTCTGGCCTTTAGCCTATATTAACAAGCAATGATAGGAGAAAGTTTATTGATGATAGAAGATTATAAAATAGAAAAAAAATCCTTAATATGAAGCTCCCTATCTCACTAGCATTTGAAGGCTTGAAAAAAGAAGAGAGTCTCAGAATCTTAAAAAGAGTGAATATATACTACGAACACCTTAAAGTTCTTTTGCTAATGTATGCTTTGAATACAAAACATAATATAATCCTCTATTTATTTAGCTTACCATGGACCCAACCCACCAGTAATCCTAAAAATTGGCTTAAGGTTGGACCATGCATGGTAATTTATGATTTAGTTAATAGAGTCAGCTTACAATATTAATTCTTGCATTGATATGGGTCTAAATTTTCAATATGATAGGTCGAATATATTTGGCTTTAATCAAGATTTTAAGTGCTAGCGTTCTTAACTTAACTCATGATAACTCATATTTATACATTGTCATCTCTCCTAAACCGCTTTTAATCATGGATCTCCAAAATACTTTATCTTGATTTTATAATTTTATCTCATTTAGTAATTATTTTAAGTATAGATCATTTTATATTACTTTTACTAATGAATGCAGTCACTAATATGTCTCCACCCTTCGAGCAACGTCAAATCTTTTTTATTAAAAGAAATGGTTGAAACAAGCTTCTTTTGGCTATTGACCCCTGATGCCAAAAAGAAGAAACAAAAATAGAAACTACTCTTTTCTTAAAAAGTCTCTAAATTATACTCTAACATTATTGGTATAAATATCATTACTCCATCCCCTTTGCTTCCACATAAATAGTCTATCCCTTTTGACTTTCATCAAATGATTGTGGGCCAAATACTATCTTATCTATTTTTCTTTCCACTTTCTTCATTTTTTTATGTTTATGCTCTCTGCTCTCACTAGTCATGTGGATCATGCACCTAAGATGCTAGCCTTGGTGTTTTAATTAAAGAATGATTGAAATTAGTATTATTACAAGGGTTTATGAGCATTTAATTTAGTGAAGATTTTTTATAATATAAATTTAAAAAAGTTATAGTGAGTTTTTTTGGGCACTTGGAAAGCTTTAATACTTACTAGATGATCCTACTCAACTTTTTTTATTCATCAGTGATATGTATATGATATTCTTATCTAAAACTTGAATTACTTCTAAAACCCGAGGTATGGAAATTTTTATTTCTTAAGAGGTCCTATATAATCATATACATAACAATGCATGAACGAATCCATGCTATTAGGTACAAGGACTAGTTCAAATTTTAATATGATGCTTGTCTTTGATAATTTTATTAATTTGGTTAATGTGTAATGGTTTCAATATCATGCTAAGTAGTCCTAACAATTTGATCATCCAAACTTGTTTAAATTAATTTATAGTAACTACAAATAACATTTTTATTTGTTAGGTTTTTAGTAATAGTATTCATATCATGTTTAAGATAGTCTCCATTTAACTAATATCAAGACTACTTTAAACTTCTCATGAGAGATTGTATG
This sequence comes from Cocos nucifera, assembly GCA_006176705.1. Classification (NCBI taxonomy): domain Eukaryota; kingdom Viridiplantae; phylum Streptophyta; class Magnoliopsida; order Arecales; family Arecaceae; genus Cocos; species Cocos nucifera. Next base: position 1,978,510 of record QRFJ01000476.1, on the reverse strand, counting down.
AATCTTATAAATTTTGACTATAATAATAAAGTTTCTTTTTCTTTCCAAATCCTAATCTTCGTTATATGCTTATGAGATGTTGATTATCTTCCTGAGAAGAGATTAGAAGCCAAATGCTATTTGCTATCATAAAGGAGGTGAATACCCACTTTTATTCCATAGCTTTGGTGAAGAGGAGGATATCCATCAATATTAAAGTGGTTTTCCTCTTTATAATATACCAAAAATAATGAGACTACCTTTACTGATTCATTTGGATTTGAAACTTCCTGTGAGTTGAAAAATTTAAAAGTTAAAGAGAGAAGAAACATCTAATGTTTGATAGAGACTTAGATTTAATTAATTTATATGTCCCAATAGGATGGAGGTTAATACTATGTATGTTGATATTATAGTTTGTTTTGCCAACTCAAAGTTTTAAATGTTATGAGCATTGTTGGATATCCTAGTCTTGTTCACAAAATTTTCATTCATAATTTAAAGAATTTATGGTAGCTTAATTTGAAGCTATATATATTAGATCTAGGAGGATCATTAGATCCAATGTGAATCATTTTAACCACTACAAGTAAGACTAGACAGGATCCAAAAGCAATATCTGTCATATTGAAAAATCAAATCATAAACCAAACTTCTAAAGGCTATAACTTGGTCATATGATGTCCAAAAAAATAATTTTTTTTTTTAAAAACTTGGATAACTTCTCATGATCTACAACTTAGAGCTAATTCCTTAACGTGTTAAAATGGATCAAAATTTCATCATTTGGGCCCTAAAATAGGCTAGTCAAACCAAAAGTTTTCATTTAGAAAAAAATTTGATCGAGCATATTTTTAAATCCATGAAGAATCAAATAGAAAGACAGGAGGCAAAATTAATGTAATGATCAAAATACATCTTCCATGAAATTTTAGTTTTTTTAATAATTATTTCTATTAGTCATATTTATTTTTGGAACTTGAGGAATCCAATTTAAATTGTACAAGATAGGACCTCACTACTATTATACATAGGAGCTATATATGTATCTCAATTTATAATGTATGGATCATCAATGAAAGAAAAGAGCATAATTTTTCCACCTTTCATCTAAATTTCTTTTAAGAGATACGGGTTGAGTGGGTTGAAAGACTTCTTTTTTTCTCCATTTGGATCAATATTTTATAACTAAATAAAACAATACCAGAAATAAAGTTACATAATAAAATAAAGCTACCAAATTGCCTTGAATAGTAATGCAAAGGTTTGATAAAAGTGGAGAATCTATATGACTCCATTACCATTAATAAAAAGTATGACCAAAACTATCCATGTGAATTAACTTTTAAAACAAATTAGAAAAATTTAATTTCATTGGAGAGCTAAGTACATCAATTTATTAGGAAGAAAGACAAAAAAAATAATATATGAGTGCTGAGACCCCTCCTAAGAGCAACTAAATAATCAATTTAGCAAAACAATAAGAAAGAGGGACAATCATATGCCTTTTTACAATTACTAAAATCTTTACTATTAAACTTTCCAATCTTTAATGATCAAGAAAGTGAAAGAAGAAACTACATGAGGAGTTTAAGAATGATCAAGAAAGTTTTAAGCTTTTCCTCTAGATGCTCGAACAAAGGGTTAGCATAGGTTAATTCATTCATTTCCAATATTAGCTAGCATTCTTTTCTAATGCCAAAGAGTCGATATAGATAGGAGCCTAGAAGGTTTACTAGAGATACAAAATTTTTTCTTGATCAAGTTTCATAATGTCTCGATAAATGGATAATGAAGGAATAGGTCACTACATATTTTTGGTAGGTAGTTATAGAGGATGCAACATCCTTTGACTACCCCTTCCTTTCTGAGCCATGATCCCCTTAGTTTACACATTTTTTGTCAATAAAATCTAGTGAATTTAGAAAATTTTGATGAAATCAGTACTTTACAAATGCAACGTTATTATAAACTTGTCAGATGGTCAATTGGCTATTCTCTCTAACCTGGAGGCTAGCTCAAAATGAGATATAAGATGGTAAATATAACTTGGTGTCCATAAAAAAGGATCCTGCTAGAATGTTCCAAGATATGATAGTTAAAATTATCTTTCTAACCAAATTCATATAGCATAAAGCATAGCATCCCTCCCACGCAACACACAACTAAGCTAACCTAGCATTACTTAATATTGCAGCTTTCAACAATAAAGATGCATATCTCTACAAGAAAGGTTGGTACAAGCTTATTTTTTGTGGTGCACATACAAGGCATAACTGGATTAAAAATCAACTTTGAAAAATCTACTGTTATGAGTCTTGGCATTCAACAAGCTCATAGAAATCAGATGGTAGCCATTTTGGGAAGTGAGGCAGCTGACTTTCTACCTACATATCTAGGCATGCCTCTATGTTATGGAAGGCTCAAGATGAATGACTAGATCTCGCTCATTGAGAACATCATGAAGAAGTTGGTTGGATGGAAAGATAAATTGTATTCTATAGTAGGAAGAGTAACACTGCTCAATGTTGTCATTTCGCCAACCATAATTTTTTGGATGTCTAACTTTGTATTGCCATTTGGCATCATTAGAAGGATCGACAGATCTCATCGTGCATTCATGTAGAGTAGGAAGGAAAAGTACAAAGTTGGAAGGTGCTTGTTAAATCGGTCCTCAGTCTGCCAACCAAGGAAATTTGAGAGTATGGGACTTATTGGTCTTAAATTATTTAATTGTATAACATATTGTAAATGATGGTAGAAGCTATTCTCGAATCTACCTATGCCCTGGAGTATATTGGTGAAAGCTAGTTACTATCGACATTAACCAATATCATTAAAGATGCTATGTTGACAATAGTTATCAAAGTTTTGAAAAAATGCCCAAATGATAAATAGATTATTTCAATCATTAGTGAAGTTTCGTGTTGAAAATTGTCCGCATAGCTCATTCTAGAATAATTCTTAACTATTCGATCATCCTCTCAAAGAGCGGTTCCCATGGTTACACATTCTTTCAGCTAATTATAATTATAGCAGAGGCTTATAATATCTATTGAATGCTCATCCGGATCATCAAAAGTTGAGGCAGGATTTGTCAGCACTCGAGATTTCTAACCAATCAAACACCATTGAATGGAGATGGTTCTCAGTGAAAAGGTTTTCAACAAAATATTGCTACCAGTTTCTTCTTGATGGTGGTGTAAGACTAAATTTTAGCAAAGTAGTTTGAAAAATTTGGATACCGGAGAAAGACAAATTCTTTCTCTATCTCAGTTTTCATGACAAAATCCTTACCAAGAGTAACCTTACTAAGTGCAAGAGAATAAAAAGAATAATTGCACCCTATGCGATTCAAGCCAAGAAACGGTAGATCACCTATTTCTCCAATATCCCTTTTCAAAAAAGTCTGGTCGTTACTTCTAGGAGATCTTCACCTGAAGGATCTACCAATATCTCTAATAGCATTATGGAATATTTGGAGATTGGAAGACCCCATGCGCTTCTTTCAAAAAGGACTAGATATTCTGCTGGCCATGGGACTAAGGAGTTTATGGAAGGAACAAAACAAATGATAATTCGAATATCATGCGTATCTCCCAAAGTCAATTGCCCAACAAACTGCAAGGCTATTTATCACTTTGACTAAACACTCCAATGGACTTAACATTGTACCCATTCAATTAGTTAGAAATTCTATTTATAAATTTCTTGATAAAGCTTACTGTAACTTTTATTAGCAAAGTGACTGAAGTTTGATTGCAATCCCAATGTAGATCATGGGATATGTGCTTGGTGTCGAGTCTAGAGATAGCAATAGTTTTATAAAGTCCGATCCTTATAGAGTATATACCATGAATTTTGTAATGACTGCAATAAGGAATTGTGGGCAAATCCCCTCCCTTTTTGGTATTGAATAAGAAACCAGCACCTTTTCTTTACTATATATATATATATATATATATATATATATATATATATATATATATATATATATATATATAAGCTACTCAGTCACTGCTAAAAGAGCAACTTGCTCGTCGACCGAAAATAGTAGAAAATATGTATTTATATATATATATATATATATATATATATATATATATATATATATATATATATATATATATATATATATATATATATATATATATATATATATATATATATATATATATATATTAATATGATACTTCCTGCATTAGGTTTTTCCTAACTCATTTGCATTAGGAAAAAAAAAAGAAAGGTTGGTCAAAATGAGATGCAAGACAGTAGAACCAACTTGATGTCCATGAGAAGGGTGTTTTAAATCTTTTTAATGAGAGAGATAGTGATCCAAGAGATAATGGTCATAGACTATTCTTCCAACCAAATTCACATATCAACCAGCATGTTCCTTATGATGCGGCAACTCTCTTAAGCAGCATGTGACTTGACTATTAGTGATGAGTATTTGGTAGCTTTGCAGGTTCCACCCAAAACATCTCCACTATAATCTTAGGTTAAAAACTTGCCCTTCTAGTGGAGCCATCTCCATTAAATATTCCATCAAAATTAATTTTAAAAGCCTTCATTGTTGATAGCTACAAACAAATATTAAACATTTTGATGGAAATAGGCTTAAAGATTCCATGCAACCCTAGGGGGCATACACGAGGATAGAGAGGCAAGGTGGAAACTTTAAACCATAATATTAATTGGATAACCAACTTGCCTTAGAGGTATGTAGGTTAAATTAAAAACTTTATTGTCCCTTACATTTGAGAGATTTCATCACACAAGGCAAAAGATGTTGCTAACTTGATTTGGTACCTTTTATTAGCAAACACATTTGGGTTTAATAAAATTATAAAATCCCACCTCAATATATGCCTTGATAATCTTCCACATTTGCTATAAACAATCAATTTTGGCCTGTCAAAAATGACTGACTCAATTTGCATATAGACATTTATTAGTTTCTTTTTTTCTTTGGTGGAGCATGGGGGAAGCCCAAAAGCATACCTCCAAATGATTACAATCTTCAAGAAATGCAACATAATTTGCCTCAATAAGATAAAAGTGCCAAGGAATAGTTTTGCATCCATTCAATTGGGCACTTATTATTGGCTCTTCTGGTAGCTACCAAGATAACCACCCGATCACCTTCGCGGATAGTACCAAACTTGCAGAAAGAAATGATGGAGAGCTTCATGCTTGTGAGGTTGAGGATGCATGCACCGATGAGGCATTGTTGAGGACTGACCATCATGCTCGGGAGGACTATCACGAAGCCTCCCTCCAACCACAAATAGTTGGCTCCCCATTTATTGGCCTCTTTAGTTCTTGTGAGAAAAATAAAGATTATCATTATGGTTTTTGGTAAAAAAGATCAAGATAATCTTTTGCATATGATGCATAATAATCAATTCAATAGAATAGGAAGTCTTATTAAAAGTTGTATTTTTGAGACACCAATTATAGTAGTCTCTAGACGTACTAGCACAAAATTGGTAATACAATTTTGCAGGCTCAATCTAATTAGCCTCCTCAAGACTATTGTGATTACTAAGATTAAAGCAACATTTTGTATCTATAAGGTTTATGCTACTTCATGATCAATTATCTATCCATTCCCTTCATAGTTGTAGTCATTACTTCTTAAAGTGTCATCAAGTTTCCATAAAAGGTACATGTTGCTTGCTCTAGTGCTTGCATGATATGTATACCAAGTATAAAAAGATAGCAATCTCAACCCAACCACCATAAGAACATGTATCTTTTCCAATATAAGCATGTCTCGATTTGACTAAGCAGGTTCATATTGATTGTTCTAGCTAGGGGTGCAAATGAGCCGAGCAACTCATGAGCTGCTTGAGCTTAACTCGACTATTACTGAGGTTGGGATGAGCTCAAGCAGTGCAAATAGTTTTTTAAGTGCAACTCGAGTACCAAAATACTTGGCTCAAAAAAGCTTATAAGTCTAGTTGAGTGTGTATATATATAATAATTCTATATTTTATTTATAATATATATTATTAATTTAATATCTTAAAATATAATATTATGTTGTATTTTGTTTTAACTATATACGAAATTCAAGCTCGAACTTGAGCTCGAGTATAGCTCAATTGATATTCAAGTCAAGTCAAATCGAATGGATCTGAAATATTGCTTTTTTCTGATCAAGTTGAGTTTGAACTTAGATATTACGGCTCAATCAATCTGAAGTCAAGTTTAGAGCTTTAGTATTTTGAATCGAGTTAAGCTCGAGCCTCTAACTACTTGACTCAACTCAACTTGATTGCACCTCTAGACCTAACCAACCTTTTTATTGAATATTTCATATTCATATTTAAGTTGTGAACTATTTAAATTGAGCTATTTAGTAAATGGCTTGCATCTAAATAAATATGTCCCAACACATTTAAGACCTATTTAAATAATTAACCTATTTAAGAACCATCTTAAATACTTTAGTTTGTGTTCTAATATCAATCTCAAATCAGCTTTATAGGTCACTATATACTCAACCCAAATCAATTTGTTTATTAAACATGTTATAAATGCCTGCTTATAATACCTATCTAATAAATAAATAGGGACTAGATTTTTATTTCTAGCCTATTTAATAAACAAATCAGTTTTGGCATTGACAAGTTTTTCTAATAATTGTTCTTCAGTAATTCACGTTGGCCCAAATCAACCTATTGGCTCCCCTAGCTACATAGATGCCAATATTTGACTTGATATGCATATGCTAGGTATCTTAGTCAAAAAGAACATGGTCACTATTTTCATGGAATTGTATTCAAAAGATTTTGAAAAATAGGCTGTCGACCAAATAAAAAAGAACAACTGGTATAGGTCACTTGTGTAATGAATTATTATTAATAAAGCTAAAAGCAAATCAAAAGTTGATGCTATTATGGTGGCTAAGTGACAAGCAACAATCCTAGAGGTCTTGGATTCAATCTCTTATTTAGTTGTATATGTTATAAGTACTTATGAACTATTTAACTGGATATTTGATAAAAAACTTAAAGTGGCATTTGGTGACCCAAATAGGGTCACTATAGTGATCTTAGATCACCGATAATCCTCATCCTTTGGTAATCTAATCCTTGATGATCCAAGATCACCATATTCAGTATGCTATATTCTAGTGATTCAAGATTCTTGGATATCCATGATTAACCTATTTAACATACTATAAGAATCCAAGATCAATAACCATATAATACCAAAACCATCCTTGATATATTCTATATATTCTATATATTTTAATTGGGGTCGAAGGGATTGGAGATAAGTAAGGCCAATTTTTCTTATTAGACTAAGGGACATTTAATGTCTCCAAATTTCAACCAAACATCGCTACTCTAGGGTGATATTGGAAATTTGTCCTCAATGATGAATTTAATATCATTGGGTTTGAGTAATGATTTTAGCATTAGGGGTGATTTAGAATTATTATCATGTAGGATCATTAGGATGCAACCAAATACATTAGTCTCATCACTTCCACCCACATCACCACTGATCTTGAGGTCATCATCCCAAACCAAACATTATCTAACATCCATATCAGATATCAGACAAAATTATAAGCATATATCAAGATTCATATTTGAATCTGATCAAATAAAAATGAATTCACTATAAGATCGATTCCCTGGAGTTTAGAAGATTTGGAACCAGCAACCAAAGACTTCCTACCAGAAGGAGGCAGTAGCACTGATGAATAGACACCAAGAGATGGATGGCTAAAGGAGAGAAAGAGAGGAGAAGAGAATAAGAGTGCGAGAAGAAAAGAGATTTCTATTACTCTTGTCCATAAACATTATATATACAAAGTATATATATAAATCCTAAGCCAATATGACTCAATCCTAAAAAAATTTTTTAGGCTAACTCATACATGAAAGCACTCACCCAAGTTCATGTCTTGCATGCTCTCATCTCTAGGACTAAAGACCTAGTCCTATATATGAATTAGCCACCTTAAGATCTCTCAACTCAAGTCTTAAGATCCTTTGAATTAGACCCAATCCAAGACCAAACAGAAAATTTCGTGCTCATCTATCCGAGTTGGCTCGATGAAGACTCGAGCTAGCTCGATCATCTATCAAGCTACAAAAATCTAAAAAATATATTCTCTATTTGTTTGAGAGAGCTAGCTCAATTTTGGCTTGAGATGGCTTGATCTCTCGATTGATACACTATTGGGCTGGCTGGGATACAGCCCGAGCAGGCTCAATCTCAACTCAAGATGGCTTGGCCTATATCCGAGCCAGCCCAATAGTGTATCAGCCCTCCATCTCGACTGATGCAACTTCAACCATTCCAAACCTTCAGGAGCCACCATCTTGACTCCTTCATGATCTTCCAAGACTTGAGAGTACCATCCTTACTCTTTCAATCTTCACCTTGGTGCCCCAAGGCTTGGGGCAACTCCATCCTATCCATCAAATGCATCAGTGTCACACATCTATGAAAGCTGTCCCATAGAAGAATCTTTGTTAGTGCATCAGCTAGATTCTTCTTAGTATGAATCTTCACCAGCTCCACTTTACCATTCTCCATGAGCTCTTTGATCAGTGATACCTGATGTTGATGTGCTTTGTCTTCGCATGATAGATTGAGTTCTGAGTAAGTAATAGTGCACTCTAGCTATCATAGCGTATCTTAACGGCCTTCTATGCAAGGCCCGTCTCTAATACCAATTTCTTCAGCCATAAAGCCTCTTTTGCAGCTTTTGTAATGCTGATGTACTCCATCTTAATGGTGGACAAGGCCGTTATGGGGTGTAAGCATGATCTTCATAAAATGAGACCTCCATTCGAGCAAAATATGAATCCTATTATTGAATGCCGGGTGTCCACATCACCAAAATCCGCATCCACAAATCCTTCTATCAGCCCCTGAGTTTTCTTGGACATGTTGGAGCATCCCTCGGCACCTTGTTACTATCCATAGCTGATGCTGACTCCAACAATACCTATCAAGTACCTGAAGATACTCTTCAGTGCTCGCCAGTACTCTCTGCCAGGCTGTGCCATGAATCTTTTCATCTAACTCACTGCATGGGCTATGTCCGACCTACAATATACCATGGTATACATCAAACTTCCCATACCAATAGTATATGAGTATCTCTCCATATCCCGAGCCTCCTCCTCAGTATGTGGTGACATAGTCTTCAAAAGTCTGATGTTACCGGTAAGTGGCAGTGCTACCGATTTGGCTTCTTTCATCCCAAATCTCTCCAAGATCTTTCGAATGTAACTATCCTGAGACAAATGCAGCACCTTCTTATTTCGATCTCTAAGAATTTTCATGCCTAAGATCTTCCTCACATGCTCCAAATCCTTCATTTTGAATTTTCAAGATAATATAGCCTTTAGTTCCTACACAACTTTCTTACTCTTGCATGCTATCAGTATGTCATCTACGTACAAGAGTAAGAATACCCTAGACCCATCCTCCAAAGATTGAACATACACACAAGGATCAAATTCATACTTGAAAAGGCCGATGCTCCTCACAAAGATGTCGAAGCACTTGTACCTCTATCTCGGCGACTGCTTCAGTCCATACAGCGACTTCTATAGCAAACACATCTTTTCTTCAATTCTAGGCTCTCTGAACCCTGATGGCTGCTCCATGTAGATGCTCTCATCTAGATATCCATGGAAAAATGCTATTTTGATATCCATCTACTCCAACTCCAAGTCCTAAGCTGCAACAATGCTCAATAGATCTTGATAGATGCATGTCTGATGATCGGAGAGAAAACTTTGCTGAAGTCGATGCCTTCCTTCTAGGAGTATTCTTTGGCCATCAATCTCATTTTATACCTGATATCTTCCTACTCTGAAGGCCTCTTCTTGCATTGGAAAACCCATTTGTATCCAATGGGATTCTTTCGCTGTGGTAGCTGCACCAAACACCATGTCTGATTCTTTTGGAGAGACTGCATTTTTTCAGCCATAGCTTGAACCCACCTTTCTCTATCTTGACTCTCCATGGCCTCCTCATAGGTGTAGGAATCTCCATCCATTATCACCAGGACATATGACACCGAATCTCCAAAAACATATCGATTTAGCTGTCGTACGTTCCTCTTTGGCTTATGCAGTGCAATGCTGATGTCGGTCCTTCATCCAGTTTGCTCTCACTGGATCTCCTGACTTCTAACCTCCATTTCAATCCTCTCCACCTATGGAGACTCCTTTGAAGAGTCCTTCACATGAAACTCAAGTCCTTCCAGTGCTCCTGCAAGTGGCAAAATAGAATAAGAGATTAGTTGACCAGCTCTATCCTACTGACCTCCTGCTACTCCTACTGTCCTTCCATGCCACTTTGCCTATTGAGAGCTGAGTTTTCATCAAAGGTCACATCCCTACTGATGAAGACCTTCTTCTCCAAGGGATTCCATTGTCGGTATCCCTTAACACCTTATGGATATCCCAAAAATATCATCTTCTTTGTCTTAGCATCCAATTTGCTCTGCTCACCAGCACCAATGTGCACAAATACCGTGCACCCAAATATCCTTAGATGGTTCAGATTTATACTTCTTTCAATCATTTCTCCTCTAAAATTCCTCCATCTAACCTGGTGTGAGGTGATCGATTCACTAGATAGCAGGCTGCATCCACTAAATGTACCCAGAATACCATAGAAAGCCCTGCCTGCAGCCTCATACATCTTGCTTTGTCCATAAGGGTCCCGTTCATTTTCTTAGCCACTTCATTTTGCTGAGGAGTTTTGTTCATCAAAAAGTATCTTCTGATGCCACACTTCTCATAAAAAAACTAAAACTTCTTGATGATGTACTCCCCACCATTATCGGATCGCAAACACTGCACACTTCTCTCCTATTCCTTCTTCACCTCGGCCTTCCAAACTTTGAATTTAGTGAAGACTTCTGATTTCTCCCTCATGAAGTACACCCAAATCTTTCTCAAAAAATCATCTATCAGGCTCATGAAGTATCTTGCTCCATTTCTGACTGAAATTAGAATCGGTCCCCACACATCAGTGTGAACAAGATCTAGTGGGGCTGCACCGCGGGCTATGCTGACCGCAAACTAAACTCTTCTCTATTTTTTCATCTAGTATGGATCACAAAGCTCTGAAGCTTCTCCTCCCAGATCAGAGATTAGTTCCTTTTTACTCAGCTCCTTTAGCCCTCTATCTTCCATATGGCCTAGGTGATAATGTCACAACCGATAAATCCCTTGCTAATCCTGTGCTGCTATAATTATATCGGATCCTCCAATCACCACAGATACCTCCGTTCTGTAGAGATTATTTTCTAGCTTTCTATCCCTCATCACTATCATGGCTCTATTGGAGATATTCAACACTTCACTCCTGGCATGACTGCTAAAGTTGTAGCCGTTTTGCTCCAGGTTGCCCAATAACACAAGATTCTTCTTCAACTTCGGGATATGCTTTACGTTCGTGAGAGTCCGCACTATCCCGTCAAACATTCTCATCCTAATTGTACCAATACCAATGACCTTGCAAGGATAATCATCCCTAAGTGTCACACTCTCCTTATCGATCTTAGTGTACGTAGAAAATCAAGATCGGTTTGGGGTGTAGTGATGCGAACAAGCTGAATCTAGGATCTAAACATCTGTGCTTTGCCTGTGACCATCCGACACCACTAAAAGGTCATCCTCCACCTCCTGATTAGCAACTATACTTAGAGAATCAGGTCCTCCATTTTTCCCTTTTTGGTTCTTCAACAATGGGCAATCACGTCGAAAATGCTTGATCTCGTTGCATTAATAACACTTTACCTATTTTTTACCTTTTCGAAACTTTGATCATCCCCTTGATTTTTCTCTTACTTTTCCTCTTTCAAATCTCTTTCCTATAGTCAAACCCTCCTGGAGAACACCATCCTTGGTCATTCTCTTTCTACTTATTCGTGCATAGCACCGAGATAATATCTTGATAGTATAGTATTTCTTTTCAGTAGAGCAGTATCGTGATCAGTGGATCAAAGGAAGGGGGTAGCAAATAAAGTAACAACAATGACTTATCTTCCTCCTCCATCTTCATCCCAACATTTGGTAATTCATTGCTCACTTGATCAAACAACTATATATGACTGAGGACATCTCCACCTTCAATCATACGGAGGCTATACAGCCTCTCCTTCAATATAAGTTTGTTGCACATGTTCTTTTCCATGTAAAGATCTTACAACTTTGACCAAAGTTCTTTAGAAGTTTTTTCTTTCAACACCGAATAAAGGATCGAGTCTACCAAACACCCTCTAATCATTGAACACGTCCATTTCTCTATCGACATCCATTGTCGATCTGTGATCCCTTCCAATCTATTCTCCAATGCTTGATCTAATTTATGCTGCACAAGAAGATCTTCTATACAAACTTTCCACATAAAAAAAGCTCTCTTTTCCATCAAACTTCTCAAAATCTATCTTTATGCTACTTTCCATGATTGGATCCAAGTCACACAATAGCAAAATCACCAAGATAGATGAGAAATACCTTAAAAAGATCCTATTGAAGTTTCAGCCTCTGTAGATCTCTTCCTTTTGCATTCTCCTTTTTTCATACGATTTGAGCTCTGATACCAATTGTAAAATCAATTTTCTAAAGTTTAGAAGACTTGGAATCAGCAACCAAAGACTTCCTACCAGAAGAAGGTGGCAGTACTGATGAATTGACACCAAGAGATGGATGGCTAAAGTCCAACATTTGGTAATTCATTGCTCACTTGATCAAACAACTATATATGACTGAGGACATCTCCACCTTCAATCATACGGAGGCTATACAGCCTCTCCTTCAATATAAGTTTGTTGCACATGTTCTTTCCCATGTAAAGATCTTACAACTTTGACCAAAGTTCTTTAGAAGTTTTTTCTTTTAACACCGAATAAAGGATCGAGTCTACCAAACACCCTCTAATCATTGAACACGTCCGTTTCTCTATTGACATCCATTGTCGATCTGTGATCCCTTCCAATCTATTCTCCAATGCTTGATCTAATTTATGCTGCACAAGAAGATCTTCTATACAAACTTTCCACATAAAAAAAGCTCTCTTTTCCATCAAACTTCTCAAAATCTATCTTTATGCTACTTTCCATGATTGGATCCAAGTCACACAATAGCAAAATCACCAAGATAGATGAGAAATACCTTAAAAAGATCCTATTGAAGTTTCAGCCTCTGTAGATCTCTTCCTTTTGCATTCTCCTTTTTTCATACGATTTGAGCTCTGATACCAATTGTAAAATCAATTTTCTAAAGTTTAGAAGACTTGGAATCAGCAACCAAAGACTTCCTACCAGAAGAAGGTGGCAGTACTGATGAATTGACAACAAGAGATGGATGGCTAAAGAAGAGAGAGAGAGAGGAGAAGAGAATAGAATTTCAGAAAGAAAAGAGATTTCTATTACTCTTGTGCATAAACATTACACATACAAAGTATATATATAAACCCTGAGCCAATATGACTCAATCTTAAAAAACTCTCCTAGGCTAATCCATACATGAAAGCACTCACCCAAGTTCATATCTTGCATGCTCTCATCCTTAGGACTAAAGACCTAGTCCTATACATGAATTAGCCACCTTAAGACCTCTCAACTCAGGCCTTAAGATTTCTTGGATTAGATCCAATCCAAGGTTAAATAGAAAATCCCATACTCATCTATCCATCTATCCGAGCTGGCTCGATGAAGACTCGAGCTAGCTCGATCGTCTGTCAAGCCACAGAAATCCAAAAAATATGTTCTATATTTATCTAAGAGAGCTAGCTCAATTTTGGCCTGAGCTAACTCGATCTTAGGTTGAGCTGGCTCGGCATGTATCTAAGCCAGTCCGATAGTCTATTAGCCCTCCATCTCAGCTGATACAACTCCAGCCATTCCAAGCCTCTAGGAGCCACCATCTTGACTCCACGATCTTCCAAGACTTAGAAGCACCATCCTTACTCTTTTATTCACTTGGATAATATCCAACATATTTTTATCCCTAGTTATTAATTGAAAATAGGTTTCACAACTAGAGACATACTATGCGACCATCTATAATTATAATTTTAACTTTTTCTATTCCAATCCTAATGAGTTTCTCTAATTCTTGGCCTCATTCATTCCATTGGAAGCAAATTTTTTGGACAACCTCTTTTTCCACCAAAATCTCACTAATAGAGATTAAAAAATAAAAAAAAAATATTAAATAATATAATAAATAAAGGATAAATCTATTCAATCTGAAGCGAATATAGAAGTGGATTCAATTGATAATATCCGACCCATTCTCAGTCCTAGTTATTAATTGAAGATGAGTCTCACAAATTAAGGTATATTGTACAATCATCTCTAATTCTAATCTTAACTTTCAGCCATTCCAATCCTAATGATATTCTCTAATATCAAGAATTGGCCTCATGTTTTCCATTGCAAGCTAATTTTTTAAGCAACCTCTTCTTCTCCCAAAATCTCATTAATAGAGATTAGAAAATGAGAAATTATTAAAGGATTCAAAATAAAGAATAAATCTAAAATTCTAAATAAGATAAGCATGTCTAATTCAATAGAAACTTGGAGGAATAGAGAGAGAAGATATGGAAGATTGTTTGCCAATTGAAGCTTAAAATGAAGTAGGAGAGTAACAAACATGGTCGGGCAATGAGGTCTACAAGAATGAGATAGTTCCTAGATGTCATTGCCCAAGAATGAGTCTAAGACTGGGCCTAGTAAAAGAATGGAGAGAGAAAGATAGGGGATAGAATAAAAAGGAGAGGTTATTAAGAGATAAATAGAGACTACCACCTATCCATCAATGCTCAAGGTCGAAGAGCAGACTTTGAAAGTGCAACAATGGAATGAACTTCTTATATTCTTAATTAGGACACTCTATACTATAAAGAAAGCTTTATCTACTTAAACAAGCACTATCAATCTAAGATATTCTTGTATAAGAAGCTCAATTAGTTAATATTATCTCATCATGGTTTGAAAGATTTGCTAATGATAAGGTGTCCTACTAGCACATGGATGGTATATAAAAGAGCCACTCATAAACATTTTAATTGTCTAGGTCTAGTAACCTAACCAGATTTGTCTCAAACAATATAAACTTTGGTGACACTTTTAATCAACTCATTGATATCCTTAGTTGTGTTCATAAATATAACAACATCCAACAAAGTTTCCCCTCAAGCTCTTCTTCCATTGTTATTTATGCAGAGTAAAGCTCACATCTTTTCATATATTTATATAGTGGCATGTGATGGTCATATTTAGGTGAAGAGGGCGGGCATTGCTAATTTAATTAGGTTTCTTATCGGTACGCATATGATATTCAAAAGAGCTGCTCTTAAAGATTTCAATAAGTTAGGTCTAGTTGCCTCAAACTTTGGGAATATTTTTATCAACTCATTGATATCTTTTGTTGTATTCATAAATATAATACCCTTCAATAAAGATTCTTTTCGAGCTCATATTCAATTGTTGTTTAGCCCATTTGATCTGTGTTCTCATTTTTGCGGCCACATCTCTCATACTTCACATATTTTTTCTCTTCTTGTCATTACCATAAAAGATAGAAAAGTATCAATTCCTATTAATAAGACTAAGTTAAAAACTAAGCATCATAGCTCATCACCTTTTAGAGGCCCCTTAGTTCTTTTGCATTTTATTCATTTATACTCTCCAACCTAATTTCTCAAGAAGAGAAAGTTGTCGATCACTTTTACTTAAGAAGTACTGTTGATTAATTATCTTAGTACCATAATAAGAAAATTAAACTACTTTTGGATGATAAATCATAAATTGATGATGGCTTCCTTCGAAAATAGAGCATCAGATAAGAATATTATCTCAGCAAACATGAAAGTATTACACCCAATTAGGAAAAAAAAACCTTCCACCTAGGCCCTTCTTCTTTCTAGCTCATTGTACTTTTTCTAAGTTTACTATAATTTCTAATAATCTTAGAATGTTTCCCCTTTCTTAGTCTACTACTACTTTGATTTGAGAGATGCTAAAGTGATTAAATATTGACAATTCAAAAGAGATGGGATCGGGCATCCTATTTTCAAAAAGAAAAGCATAGTCAAGAGGGGTTGCATTGACACCTTCTACATTAGCATCAATAGAAATCTCACCAACATCAAAGTTGATTACTTAAAACTAGTTGATGAAGCTACCTAAAGCATACCTAAAAGTCTAGTATCAATGTTCTAGGCTCTACAGTTCTTCTCTTAAGTTCAAGGATTTCTAGGCTAGATAAAAAATATTTTTTATACATTTTAAGGATATCCTATGACAATCTAACATCTAAAAGCAAATCTCACCCCTTTGCAAGAGAATTGGATGATGAAAATTATTTGGTCATTTTCTTAAAGCTTTTTTATCTTAAATCTCTCTCTTCTTTGAAACTCCCAATGGATGTTCCTTTTCTTTTGAATACCCCTTATTTTCTCTATTTGATTACATGTGCACTCAAATTTTTCTAATATAAAATACTTTCTTTTGTATCTCTATATCTTCCTCTCATTCTTTCTCTTGTTGTTTCCCTTCCCAATTCTTTGTTTCTTTAAGAGTGATGGTAGAAGGGCCAGTACTTTCTACATATCAATTTAGAGTTGAGTGGTGGAAAAGTTACAACATTTTCCATCACTACTACAGAATGAGGCTATAGTAGCGTTTGCTATTACGGTTTAAATCATACATGTCTAATACACTACATTATGACTTGACTTGCGGTCTAAAGACAAATTGTTAGGTGGTACATCAAATGGGCACACACATTAGTATGTACTAGGGCAGGGATTGTTAGATATATGTGCCCTAGAAGCCAGAATTGGCTGACACTTGTAATACACTTCTAGGGGCAAAATTATAATTTTGACTATAATCAATAAAATGGGTTATTTTCTATCACACCTATGTATTTAGTGTCTGAGATACATCCTTTAAGTTAATGGTAATGATAATTCATATTTTCAAGAGTTGAAAATTTAAGACATGAATAATCATTATTAACTCATAAACAGCTCCCGACCATAGGATCATCACGAGGATGGTGATTGATCCGGAAGGTTGGTGTACGATCGCTTCTCTTTAGTAGATGAGTCTTGAGTCTACGGTGTGGAGACACCGGAGCGAGAGTACAGGTACTCGTTAGAGAACGAGGGCACTGAGCGTGACCACCTCGAGTAGTCATTAGGAAGTCTACCTTCTCGTCAATGACTGACTCGATGCTGCAGTAGTGTGTCTGGTTCTTTGACCTGAGATGCATCGGCAGTTCACCTTGAGGGTGTTATAGTTTGACTACACCATTACTCGGTCTCCTAGCCATATGGAACCCTGAGGTGTATGTTGGCTATAGCATGTTCATTGTAGGAACTGGATTGCATCAAGATGGGAATCTATCTACCTCGGTGGTAGAGGAGCAGCCCTATGATAATCATGAGAATCAAGTCCTGAAGCCCATGGCCATGGCAGAGTGAAATAATAGAAAGAGTTTCTATTTAGATTTTCACATTGGACTCGAATCGAATGATTACATCATATGACAGAGACTAGGGTTTGACGAGTTTACCTTAACCCTAATCTGATCGGGGCTCAAGATAGAAGAACTTAATCACACAGGTAGCTGCACCAAGAGGTTCGCATTCAGCTCTGATGGGTTGCCACCATATACTGCTAGGTGTCACTGGTGGATTTTGGGAGCAATTAGAATGATTTAGATGATCGATCATTCTAGCTGTTCGAATCAGAAGAGTTCTGATCCATCGAAAGGAGTTTCGATGATGTCTATGATAGAGATCATGACATATCCCATTACCATACAGAACTGAACCTAACTGGGTCACACAAACAAGGGTTTGAATCTGGTGATCATCAATTGAACTGATCTAGTTCAATTGATCTGAATGAGATTCAATTAGGTTCAAGGAAATCGTGCTAGCACTCGATTGAACCTAACGTTCTTCTTTTACTATCACAAATAAGTTGTCCTGACTGAGCCAAAGGAGTTTGTGCTCAATCAGAGGCCTTCATATGGTCTAACTGGAGGTTGTCCAAGTTAGAGAAGGTTGTCTTATTTTATAAGACATGACCTGCCATTTTTGGTCACCTGCCATTTTTGGTCCTTTGACTTTGGTCAAAAGTTGACCTTTGACTGGTCAAATGTTGACCATAGACACTTTGACTTTTGTCCACGTGTCACGCACCTATTGGAGAACTGGTGGGGGCCTGTCCCCCTGCCAGAACCTGGCAAGGAGGAGGGCGCACGCCACCCTAGGCGTGCGCCCAAGTTGGAGGCGCCTTGGAGTCCTTGTTGGACAAGGACTCCACCTCCCTTTTGGATTCCAATCAGAGTTCTACTAAGAATCCAGTTTGACTGGTCTTAGGCGCCCTCTAAGGAGGAATCCAGGGGTCTCTATTCCAACCAATCAGATTTAGATCTGATTTCACAAAGGGTTGTGATTGGTTGGGAGGAAGAGGAGTTGGATCACGCTTAGTCTATAAATAAGACCCTGCGCCCAACTCAGATTCTAATGCAATTAGAATAGAGATTTCCCACGCCCCAAGGCTGCCTCTCCCCTCTTCCTCCATGCCTAAACTTCTCCTCCTTCTCCTCTCCACGTCCAAAAGAGTTTTGGACTTAGGTTGGTGCGTTCCAGATCAAAAGAAAGGCGATCAAAAGAAGAAGGCTGCACTGCTGCAAAGGACGACTGCTGATCTTCAAAAGGAGTTTTGAAGATCCTCCAGATCAGATCCAGATCTGATTTTTGGAGGCATGATAGAGAAGAAGAGGATCTCCAGATCCAACCCGAGTGGATACCGGTAGAGGCCAGGCGCTTGCGTGGCTAGATCCAGAACCTTCCGCTGCAATCAGGATCATCTACAGGGTAATAGGATTACCCAAATCAGGTAAATTAAATTTGATTTAATTTATCTTATTTTATTTTATTTATTAAAATAATAAGAATCAGATCTGAAACATATCAAGATCTGATTGGGATCAAGAGAAAAATTTTTGAAATATATCTCTTGATCTGATCAGATCTGGACGAACCTGGACCGGGAAATCAGGATTTCCCTTCAACTGGTATCAGAGCCATGGTTCTAAATTGTTTAGATCTGATTTTAATTTTATTTTAATTAGAAAATAAAGTGATTTCAGATGTCACATGAGATGTGATCAGATCTGAAATCAGAAAAATTAAAATTAAATGATTTGGATCTAAGATTACATGAAGATATGCATGACTAGTTCTAGAATAGAATAGTTCTATAGAATAGTTTTGCATGTCTTTGATTTAATCTGATTAAATCATATTTTAGATCTTCTTATTTACTATTTTTTGATATTATAAGTGTTATAATAACATCTGATAAAATAGCAAATAAAAATTATTTAATTTTAAATATCATATGAGATATGATTGATGCATGTCTAGACTAGTTGTAGAATAGTTCTACATAATTATCTAGATTAGAATTTATTTTGATTAGATCAATTTAAATCTAATTTTTTAGATTATTATGAGATAATTTAGATCTGAAAATATGCATGATTTGATACATGAGATGTATGCAAAATATGCCATGATTAGATCTAAATTTGTATATGAGATATATGATATAGATCTATAACTGTTTTGTAGTATTGACATGTTCCTGATTAAGGCGTTCCTCTTGGCCGTCCGGTCATAAGAACGAAGAAGGGTTTAAAGGCCCTCTCTTCCCATTCGATGGGGTGTTCTTATGATGTGTAGGGGTGCTGCGTGTTCGTCCTTAATCAGAAACCCAAAACTTACTTTCTGCAAAACCCTAGATCCTGAAACCCTAGGATTTATTGTGCATATTTTGTTTATGAACCCAACTTAATTAAGAATTAAGTTTATGGAATATTAATTAGGTCTAAAATTGAGAATTTCAGATCTAAGACATATTCATAATACTGGGTTCGGGCTTGGGTAGCTCAATTAGGTCTAAGCGGTTGATCAAACCGAATCAAGAGTTGGTTAGATGGGATCAACAATGCTTAAATTGACCAGCCTAATAGGATTAAGTCTGGGTCAAGATCGAGTCACGATCAAGCAAGACCTAATTAGGCTCAGAGGTTAGAGTCTGGATTGTAGGCTAACCCAATTGGTTCTGACTCAACAATTTGGTGTCTAAGGTAAGTTTGGCATAGACGACCGACTGGTTTTTAATTGGAAGCTACTCGACCTGAATGCGTTCTTGTACGAGTTAATGGCATATTCCTTCCACCGGTCTCACTTACCTGGCCATATCTGTTGACACAGTTCTGATCTGAGGTGGTCAATAATCCGAGCTAACCCATGCCACTAGGTTAGTCATAATTGTTATGACTAAGCCAAGTCTAGTTTAATGAGACCTGAATCAATTCTCCCTAAGAAAAGATTAAGTCTGAGGTCTTCCACCATTGTAGATGTGCGGGCCCTTCCCGGGGTTGATTGTTCTCGGCTGGATACAGTGGCTCAGTTGCACCGGGAAGATGCAACCATGTCTATTAGGCATTGGATGCTATGGGCTGGAGGATGAGTTGGGCTCAATATTTCGGATACGGTGAGAGACTCAATTAGGAACCCAGTCTATGCAAATGGTGGGTCTGACTTAACTAAGGAGTGGATCAATATTCCGGATACGGTGAGATTCATGAATTAGAGACCAAGTTTGGGTGCACCATGATTAGAGAATCATTGAACAAGAGTTGTTCACTCATTGGCTAACCCATCACCAATAACTGTTAGGTGAGGTGATGAGTCAGTTGGTGAGACCGCACCACCCACTAGAAATCATTAATCGTGGAGATTTTCGCATCTCTACAGAGGGAGTGTAGGGATCCGAGAAAATAGTGGGAGCTAATTTGTTTAAAAATAAAATCCCTAAACAAATTGGTCAAGTCAAAATTACAGTATCTAACTAGAATCTTTGACTCTCTACAGGAAAATGTCTGCGTCCAACCCATTGGCACGTATCCTGGACACACATAGACTGACTGGACCCAATTATAAAGATTGGCTCAGGAACTACAAAATTATTTTGGGTTCCGAGAAGTTAACCCATGTTTTGGACCAGGACCCTCCCACCTTACCAGCCCGTCCATCTGTTGAACAGAGAGCGTCTCTGGAAAAATGGATTGACGAAGATAATAAGGCCAGATACTTACATGTTGGGCTCGATGTCTGATGAGCTCCAGCGCCAACATGAAGATATCGGGACTGCTCGCCAAATGTTGGCTCACCTGCAGGAGATGTTTGGTGAACAGAGTCGCGCAGCCAAATATCAAGTCACAAAATGACTTTTTAAGGCTAAGATGCGTGATGGGCAGTCAGTCCAAGATCACTGTCTGACAATGATCAAGGACATGGAAGAGCTTGAGAAGCTCGGTGTGAAGTTGGACTTGGATCTGCAGAACGATATTATTCTGCAATCCTTGACTGATGCATATGGGCAATTCATCATGAATTACCACATGCATAAACTTCAAAATTCCTTGGCCGAGTTAATGAATATGCTGGTTACCGCTGAGCTTTCTATGAAAGGTTCTAAAGGCTCAGTTCTTGCTATGGAACGGACTTCTTCCAAAAGAAAGTCTTATGGAAAGAAAAAGAAGTCTGTGAAAAAGCAAAAGGTGGAAGGATCAAAGAAGAAGAAGGCAGAATCCGAAGAAAAAGGTCCGATGGCAAAGGAAAGTGTTTCCATTGCAACAGCGACGGCCATTGGAAGCGGAACTGCCCTACTTACCTGGCCACCCTAAAGAACAAGAAGGAAGGTCCTTCTGGAGGTATGCTCGTTATTGAGTCTAACCTTACGGTTTCTTCTGCATCCAGTTGGGTGCTTGACTCTGGTTCTAGTGCTCATCTGTGCACTTCTATGCAGGGTCTTGAGGATAGCAGGAGGCTGAGGGATGGAGACATGATCCTACGCATCGGTAATGGAGCAAGAGTTGCTGCAGTAGCCGTGGGAACATACCCTCTTCGATTACCATCTGGTTTAGACTTAGTTTTAAAAGACTGTTATTATGTGCCTGCAGCTAGCAGGAATTTGATTTCTGTTTCATGCTTAGCACAAGAAGGTTATGTGATCACCTTCTTTAAGGACCATTGTAACATTCTTTATGAAAGAAATAAAATTGCAAATGGTTTCCTTGTTAATGGTCTTTATCAGTTGCATATTGATGTACCTGTTTTATTTTACTATCGAGCAAAACGTGAATGCCAAACGACCTAGGGATAGTCCAAACGACAGATATCTATGGCACCTGAGATTAGGTCATATAGCAGAAGATAGGATTAACAAATTGGAGAAAAATGGGCTATTGAGTCCATTGACTTTTGAGTCATATCCAACTTGTGAATCTTGTCTTCAAGGCAAAATGACTAAACTCCCTTTTGTTGGACATGGGGAGAGGGCCACAGATCTCCTTGCCCTAGTACATACTGATGTGTGCGGCCCATTTGATGTGCCGGCTAGAGGCAATTTTGTCTACTTCATTACCTTTACCGATGATCTGTCTAGGTATGGGTATGTGTATCTTATGAGACATAAGTCTGAAGCTTTTGAAAAGTTCAAAGAATTCAGACATGAAGTAGAAAAACAAACTGGAAAACCCATTAAGGTTCTTCGATCAGATCGAGGAGGTGAATACCTTAGCCGGGAATTCCTAGACTATCTTAAGGAAAATGGCATAGTCTCTCAATGGACTCCACCAGGAACACCTCAACTCAACGGGGTTTCAGAACGGAGAAATCGGACTCTATTGGATATGGTTCGATCCATGATGAGCTTCACAGACCTCCCTGATTTTCTTTGGGGACACTTCATTATTAACTTCAATCTTATCTACTGAATAGGGTTCCCTCTAAAACCGTTCCTACCACACCGTATGAGATATGGCACGGTAAGAAACCAAGTCTGAGTCATCTCAGAATTTGGGGTTGTCCGGCTCATGTCAAAAGACAACAAGCGGACAAGTTAGAGTTTAGGTCCTTCAGAGCTCGATTCATAGGATATCCTAAAGAGTCATTAGGATACTATTTCTACATTCCAGAAGACCACAATGTGATTGTGAGTCGACATGCCATATTTCTTGAAAAATAGTTTATTCAAGATAGTGGCATTGGAAAGCAGATTAAGCTTGATGAGAAAGTCTCACAAGTGGAAAGAGCTAAGGACCAATTGGAACCAAATCAGGTTGAGCCAATAAGAACACTACCTCCTCCACCTCGTAGATCGGAAAGAGTTTCCCGTCCCCCTGAAAGATACTTAGGTATTATTTCAGAGGACGTAGAGGAAATGTTCCTCATAGGTAATGGTGCTCATGGTGATGATCCCAAAACCTACAACGAGGCGATATCAGATATCGACTCCGAGAAATGGCTTGAGGCAATGAAGTCAGAGATCGACTCGATGCACTCAAACCAAGTCTGGACCTTGGTAGATCCACCAGAAGGTATAGTACCTATTGGGTGTAAATGGATCTTCAAGAGAAAGATTGGTGCAGATGGGAATGTGGAGACATTCAAGGCTAGACTGGTGGCAAAAGGTTATAGTCAACGTGAAGGCATTGACTATCAGGATACCTTTTCCCCGGTAGCTATGCTAAAATCCATCCGCACATTGCTTGCTGTTGCAGCCTATTTCGATTATGAAATATGGCAAATGGACGTGAAAACGGCATTCCTAAATGGATATCTTGAGGAAGATATCTATATGGAACAGCCGCTAGGTTTCACATCCAGTGATACTGATCACAAGGTTTGCAAGCTGCAAAGGTCCATATATGGACTTAAGCAAGCATCTCGGAGCTGGAACACTCGTTTCAATGATGTGATCAAAAAGTTTGGTTTCATCAAAAATGAAGAGGAACCATGTGTTTTCAAAAGGGTCAGTGGGAGCGCTGTTGTCTTCCTCGTATTGTACGTGGATGACATCCTCCTTATTGGGAATGATATTCCCATGTTGACATCAGTCAAGATGTGGTTGTCCAAGGAATTCTCCATGAAAGACCTAGGTGAAGCATCCTTTATTCTAGGAATTAAGGTCTATAGGGATAGACCGAATAGGATGCTAGGACTTTCACAGAAGATGTACATAGAGGAAGTACTAAAGAGGTTTAGTATGGAAAACTCTAAGAGGGGATTAATACCCTTCAGACATGGTATTCATCTTTCCAAGAAGATGTGCCCCAGCACACCTGAGGAAATAGAACGCATGAGCAAGATCCCTTATGCTTCTGCAATAGGGAGCCTCATGTATGCCATGCTATGTACACGACCTGATATAGCCCATGCTGTGAGTGTCACAAGCAGATATCAGTCAAATCCAGGTGAAGAACACTGGACTTCTGTGAAATGTATCCTTAAGTACTTGAGAAGAACTAAGGATATGATGTTGGTCTTTGGTAATGGAGAACTCCAAGTTCAAGGATACACAGACTCGGACTTCATGTCTGATATAGATGATCGAAAGTCGACATCTGGAAGTCTGTTTGTGTGCAATGGTGGAGCTGTCAGCTGGAAGAGTTCCAAGCAAACTGTGATAGCAGATTCCACCATGGAAGCAGAATATATAGCTGCATCAGAGGCTGCAAAGGAAGCATTCTGGTACAAGAAGTTTGCTGCAGAAATTGGAGTAATGCCATCAGATGCCATTCCTCTTTACTGCGACAACAATGGCGCCATAGCCCTTGCTAAGGAGCCGAGGTCTCACCAGAAGTCCAAGCACATTGAGCGGCGATATCATCTCATCCGCGATTACCTTGAGAAAGGTTACGTTGAGGTCAAGAGAGTCAACTCCGCAGATAATGTGGCAGACCCACTTACAAAGCCGTTGGGCCAGCAGAAGATCGAAGCCCACCTTGAGAAGATGGGACTTAGACTTGTAGCCAATTGGCTTTAGGACAAGTGGGAGATTGTTAGATATATGTGCCCTAGAAGCCAGAATTGGCTGACACTTGTAATACACTTCTAGGGGCAAAATTATAATTTTGACTATAATTAATAAAATGGGTTATTTTCTATCACACCTGTGTATTTAGTGTCTGTGATACATCCTTTGAGTTAATGGTAATGATAATTCATATTTTCAAGAGTTGAAAATTTAAGACATGAATAATCATTATTAACTCATAAACAGCTCCCGACCATAGGATCATCACGAGGATGGTGATTGATCCGGAAGGTTGGTGTACGATCGCTTCTCTTTAGTAGATGAGTCTTGAGTCTACGGTGTGGAGACACCGGAGCGAGAGTACAGGTACTCGTTAGAGAACGAGGGCACTGAGCGTGACCACCTCGAGTAGTCATTAGGAAGTCTACCTTCTCGTCAATGACTGACTCGATGCTGCAGTAGTGTGTCTGGTTCTTTGACCTGAGATGCATCGGCAGTTCACCTTGAGGGTGTTATAGTTTGACTACACCATTACTCGGTCTCCTAGCCATATGGAACCCTGAGGTGTATGTTGGCTATAGCATGTTCATTGTAGGAACTGGATTGCATCAAGATGGGATCTATCTACCTCGGTGGTAGAGGAGCAGCCCTATGATAATCATGAGAATCAAGTCCTGAAGCCCATGGCCATGGCAGAGTGAAATAATAGAAAGAGTTTCTATTTAGATTTTCACATTGGACTCGAATCGAATGATTATATCATATGACAGAGACTAGGGTTTGACGAGTTTACCTTAACCCTAATCTGATCGGGGCTCAAGATAGAAGAACTTAATCACACAGGTAGCTGCACCAAGAGGTTCGCATTCAGCTCTGATGGGTTGCCACCATATACTGCTAGGTGTCACTGGTGGATTTTGGGAGCAATTAGAATGATTTAGATGATCGATCATTCTAGCTGTTCGAATCAGAAGAGTTCTGATCCATCGAAAGGAGTTTCGATGATGTCGATGATAGAGATCATGACATATCCCATTACCATACAGAACTGAACCTAACTGGGTCACACAAACAAGGGTTTGAATCTGGTGATCATCAATTGAACTGATCTAGTTCAATTGATCTGAATGAGATTCAATTAGGTTCAAGGAAATCGTGCTAGCACTCGATTGAACCTAACGTTCTTCTTTTACTATCACAAATAAGTTGTCCTGACTGAGCCAAAGGAGTTTGTGCTCAATCAGAGGCCTTCATATGGTCTAACTGGAGGTTGTCCAAGTTAGAGAAGGTTGTCTTATTTTATAAGACATGACCTGCCATTTTTGGTCACCTGCCATTTTTGGTCCTTTGACTTTGGTCAAAAGTTGACCTTTGACTGGTCAAATGTTGACCATAGACACTTTGACTTTTGTCCACGTGTCACGCACCTATTGGAGAACTGGTGGGGGCCTGTCCCCCTGCCAGAACCTGGCAAGGAGGAGGGCGCACGCCACCCTAGGCGTGCGCCCAAGTTGGAGGCGCCTTGGAGTCCTTGTTGGACAAGGACTCCACCTCCCTTTTGGATTCCAATCAGAGTTCTACTAAGAATCCAGTTTGACTGGTCTTAGGCGCCCTCTAAGGAGGAATCCAGGGGTCTCTATTCCAACCAATCAGATTTAGATCTGATTTCACAAAGGGTTGTGATTGGTTGGGAGGAAGAGGAGTTGGATCACGCTTAGTCTATAAATAAGACCCTGCGCCCAACTCAGATTCTAATGCAATTAGAATAGAGATTTCCCACGCCCCAAGGCTGCCTCTCCCCTCTTCCTCCATGCCTAAACTTCTCCTCCTTCTCCTCTCCACGTCCAAAAGAGTTTTGGACTTAGGTTGGTGCGTTCCAGATCAAAAGAAAGGCGATCAAAAGAAGAAGGCTGCACTGCTGCAAAGGACGACTGCTGATCTTCAAAAGGAGTTTTGAAGATCCTCCAGATCAGATCCAGATCTGATTTTTGGAGGCATGATAGAGAAGAAGAGGATCTCCAGATCCAACCCGAGTGGATACCGGTAGAGGCCAGGCGCTTGCGTGGCTAGATCCAGAACCTTCCGCTGCAATCAGGATCATCTACAGGGTAATAGGATTACCCAAATCAGGTAAATTAAATTTGATTTAATTTATCTTATTTTATTTTATTTATTAAAATAATAAGAATCAGATCTGAAACATATCAAGATCTGATTGGGATCAAGAGAAAAATTTTTGAAATATATCTCTTGATCTGATCAGATCTGGACGAACCTGGACCGGGAAATCAGGATTTTCCTTCAGGAGGTTGGTCCAAAAATTTTTTTTAAATGTCTTATGATTTTTATAATCATATTTCAAAATTATAGCAATTTAATTATCTAAATAATTATCATTATAGTATCATCATAAAAGATCATCTCGATCCGATAACTTTAGCTTCATCGATCAGTAAAATTTGATTTCGATGACCACGAACGATATCATGATGATCTGATAGATGGAGACCATCGATGGATCCAAAAACTTACAATAATGATCTTGATGATGTTTTTAGCATACTATCAAAGTCTTACTTCAATCGAATTTCTTATAATGGTCAATTTAGTACTGAATGGTTTCGACCGTTAAATAAAAAATAAATGATCAAAAGATCAAACGGTGTTCGATTATGAGATAATGTTTTAGATAAATGATCTTTTCTATAATTTTAATCATTTTATATGGTATTGATCATAAAATTTAAATTATTTTTGTATGAACTGTTTGCATTAAGTAGATCTTGTAAAAGCACAAGCATAATTACTTTAGGAGTTTAAGAATGGATATCGAACGACATAGTATTTTAGATTATTGTTAGATCCATGATTTAAATTTTATGATCATCACCGTAAAAATGATTAAAGTAGTAGCCAAGATCATTTATCTAAAAAATTATCTAATAATCGAATGTCATTTGATCCTTTGATCACTCATTTCTCATTTAATGGTTGAAATTATTCCATACTAAATTGACTATGATAACGATATTTAATTGAAGTAAAATTTTGATAGTATGCTATAAACATTACCGAGATCATCATTGTAGATTTTTAAATCCATCGATGGTTTCTATCTATCAGATCATTACGACGTCGTTCGTAGTGTTAAAATCGAATTTTACTGATCGATGAAGCTAGGGCTATCGAATTGAGACGGTCTTTTATGATGATACTATAATGATAATTATTTAGATAATCAATAATAAAGATAGATATTAAATTTTAAAATTATATTATATTTTAAAAAAATAAAAAATTAATATTAAACTATGGTAGTGGTTCGAAAATCGCTACCATAGGTTAGATTATTTTTCATAGCTGCACCTCTATTTTTATTTTTCCTCTCTCGATCGAGCTCTCTCTCTCTCCTCTCCATTGTCGATGAGGTCCCTCCCTCCTTTTTCTTTTCCGACTGGCACCGCCTCCTCCCCCACCTCCTCCTTCTTTTCCGACTGGCCCTACCACCGACCCCGCCTCCCTTTTCCTCGATCGGCCTGCCACCTCCCCCATCTCCTTCTTCTCCGACCGGCCCCACCACCTCCTCCGCCTCCTCCTTCTTCCCCGGTTGGCCCATCCTCCTCTCTCTCTCCTCTCTATTCCCTCGACCCGACCCATCCCCTTGACCTCTATCCCTACTCTCTCTCTTTGTCTCTCTATCTCTCTCTTCTCTCTCTTCTCTCTTTCTTTCTCTCTTTTTTTCCTCTTTCTCTCTATCTCTCTCTGTATCTCACTATCTCTATGTCTCTATTGCAGACTACCTCTAGCATCGCCATCAGTGAGTCTTGGAGCTCTGTGCAACCCTCTCTCCATAGCCATAGATATAATTTTTTTTTAATTTCATAATAATATTTATTAATTATCATTTATAATATTTATAATAATATTTATAAAATTTATAATATTTTATAATAATATTTAAAGAGAATCTTCGATGGTGGGTTCTGGAACATGCTGATGGTCGTGGGCCATACCGACGAGTAAGAGAACTCCTACCGGTTGGTTCTGGACCATGCCGATGGATTTTGGGTCGGACCATGCCAATGACCTTATGTCGTGTCATGTTGGCGGCCGTGGATGGCCTGGAGTCATGCTGTACCGACCGCTAAGAGAACCCCCATCGATTGGTTTTGGACTGTGTTGGTGGGTTCCATGCTATGCCGGTAGTCTTGAATCGTGCCATGCTGGTGGGCAAGAGAACTCCTATCGGTGGGTTCTGAATCATGCCATAAACTGTACCAGTTGGTAAGCTAAAAATATCCATTGATGGTTCTAGATGGTGATGTAATTTATGTTTATATCTTGTTGCTTTTGTTTATTGTATTGCATAATGATAGATCCATCAATTGATTAGTGTACATAATCTCCGATATTCGTATATTTATATATTTTTGCATGGATAGAAAAATTATATATAATGATCAATTGATTGTCTAATTTGAATAGTTTAAAAATTATAAATAATTTTATAGATAATTATAGTAATCAAAGAATATGCTAAGGGTTTTGAATGAAATTTTGGATAGCATTTTTTTTGTTCACCCTACATGGAAGAACTAAAAAAAATGATGTCAAAATTTTATTCGATCCCTATTACATATTGTTTGATTACTGTAATGAACCTATAGAATTAATATAATTTATGAATGAGATAGGATCTATCTTTATCTATTAGTTGGTGATAGGATGCATTGATTGTATATCTAAAAATGATATTTAATATTAGTTTCATACATGATATTTATTTTGGTCCCTATTTATAATGTATGTTTTGTTTATAATGCATATTTGTTTACAATGCATTCATATATAATGTAAGTTCCATGTATGATTTAATTATAGTATCACCATTTTTGTAATGGATAAGGATGGATGAAGTTTAGTAGGCTCTCGCAAAAATATGAGGCTGAACTTCAAAATTTTTTTAATTTTGCTATAGAAAAATTTAGGGACCACAGACTTATCTAATATCCTTATAAAAAGTATATGGATGGATCATGGCTATCTCATCAAGATGTAAATGATCATCTCACTATTTATGCCTTTAAATTTGATTATAAAATTTATTAGGATCAACATGATGAGGGCAGACCGCAAGGAGGCAATCAACATAATGAAAAAGTGGAACAAATAATTCATGATATTTTTTCATTTGTTGGATGCAATGACAGTGCATCTACGTCCATGCCTAATCCTGTGGTTGGTGAAATGATAAATAGTGAGGATGTGAAGAAGGTCCATAAATTGATAAAGAATGCTAATGTTTCATTGTATCTCGAGGGTGAAAAGATGGCAAAGCTTGAGTTCTTAATCCAGTTATACCATGTAAAATACTTTAATAAGTTCAGTAATAATGGGGTGAACTACATACTAGAGCTTTTAGAAGACATTCTATCGGATAATGCATAAATCCTGAAGAATAATTATGAGGCATCGAAGATTATTAAATAGCTGGGCTTTATTTACACTAAAACACATCCATGTCCTAATGATTGCATGCTCTATTGGGAGGGGGATGCCTATCGAAACGAATTTATGAGGTGCGGTCTATCAAGATGAAAATAAAATAAAGATGGCACATCAACCCGTATACCTCAAAAATTAATATGATACTTTTTTTTTATTTCAAAATTATAAAAGTTATTTATATTGGCAAGAACATTGAAGAACATGAGATAGCATAAAGAGGACCAAATGAAAGATGATGCATCGAGGCATCTAGCCTATGGAGAGGTATAGCAGAAGTTTAATGAAATATACATATCCCGACTTCGCACAAGAGATACAATATGAGGTTGGGCTTATCATGCAACAGTTTCAACCCATTCAAGCATATAAATATCATCCACAGTGTATGGCCAGTGCTTATTCATATTTACAATCTTCCACCATGGATGTATATCAAAAAATTCTTTGCTTTCATGACAGTGCTCATCCCTGGACTGATGGATGTAAGTAATGATATTAATATCTATATACAGCCTTTTATTGCTAAGCTAAAATAGTTATGGAGCATTCAGGGTGTTCCATCTTTTGATGCTTTGATGAATGAGTCATTTTCTATGCATGCAATGCTTTTATAGATAATAAATGACTTTTCAGCTTATACCCTAATATCGGATTAGAGCATGAAAGGTAAGCTAACGTATTCGATTTGTAAAAAAAATACTCGATCTAAAAGATTAACATATTGGAGGAGCTTTAGCTTCATGGGGCATCAATATTTTCTCCATCAAAATTATCTATATAGAAGGGATGCATGCTCCTTTGATGGCACTATTGAAGAAGGTGAGGCACCTAGTCGGATGTCTGAAAATGAGGTATTAAGAGAGTTGGATGGTCTTAATATTGAATTTGAAAAAGATGATCTGATTGATGGTAAGAAGAGAAAGCGTTGATCAAAGATAGATGACACACACTTTAATTGAAGAAAAAAAGCATCTTCTTTGACTTGTCATACTGGGAGACAAACTTATTGTGCCACTGCTTAGATATAATGCATATTGAAAAAAACATGTGTGAGCTTCTATTAACAACAATCTTGAACATTAAGGATAAGACCAAGGATGACTTGAATTTTTTATTTGACTTGAAAAAATGGGATATTAAGAGATCACTCTATCCAAAGCTGGTAGGGAGAGAATAATGGAGGTTCCCTTATGAATGCTATGTTATGAATACCTCCAAATGATCCATATTTCTTTATGTATTAGAGAACGTAAAGATCCCAGATGGGTACTCAAATAATATATCAAAGCATATGAATAGTAAGGATGTCAAACTTAGGAGATTGAAAACTCATGATTATCATATGTTGATGTAGGAGTTGATCCCAATAGCTATTCGCCATGTATTGCCAAAAAATATCAGAATGATTGTTATTCATCTTTGCAACTTCTTTAGAGATATTTGTGTAAAAAGATTGCTTAAGAAAGATGTGAAGAAAATGAAGGCAAGGATGGTGACTATATTATATCATCTGGAGAAGATATTTTCATCATCATATTTTTATAGTTATGATGCATCTCATCATGCACTTTGTGGGAAAAGTTGTACTTGGAGGTCAGTGTTCTGCTAATGGATGTATCCCATTAAAAGAAAATTCAAATGCTAAAATCTTATGTAAGAATATGAATCGTCCGAAGGGATCCATAGCAGAAGGTTATTTGGATCAAGAGTATATGCATTTTTGTATCATATACTTAAATAAGCTTGAGACATGTCGTAACCAATTAATGAAGAATCAAGATGATCAGTATGAGCCAATTGAGTCTACATTTGAGTCCATTTCATAGTTAGGTAGACTTTTCACTTTATATCACCTCATTGATTTGAGCATTAAGAAAAGAGATAAGATGCATCGTTGCATGCTCTTCAATTGTGATGTCATTGAGCCGTATATAACATGAGTCACTTAGTCTTATTTATTTGATAATACTTAGAAGAAAATATTTAATTACACCTAAATTTATTCTTCGTGCATGTAGCAAACATAAGGAGGTCATAAGAGTAAAATATGGTACTCTAAATATGTGGGAGAAAGAGAAATGCACAGCAAAAATTTTTTTGAGTGGTTCAAAGATTATGTAAGCAAGTACATATTCTTGTCTTATGCATCTTAGTTGAACATATTTATCAATTAGATATTATCTTCTTAGGTGTGGAGATTATCATTCGATGATGTGAGCCCTGAAGCACATGCTCTTTCAATGGAACCTAATCATACCATGCATGAGTACAAATAACTTATTATTAATGGTTATAGATTTAATATTCATAGTCGGTCTGTAAACATGGCAACACAAAATAATGGCATGATGTTGAGCGCCACCATTGGATGTTATGCTAGCTTGAGAGATTCACAGTCTCATATGGAGGATCTGAACTATTATGGGGTGGTAGAGAAGATAGTCATTTTGAACTACTACTCTAAAAGAAGGATTGCGTTGATGAAATACGATTAGTTTGACATCCTATCTCAATCAAGAATGAAGATTGATGAGTACGATTTTACTTTTGTTAACATGCAATGCCATTTCTATACTGAAGAATCGTATATATTTGCCTCTCAAGCTAGTCAAGTCTTCTACGTTAGTGATCCCTTAGAGCCTCAATGGGGTATTTTTGTGAGAATGGTGCCTAGGCATCTCTTTGATGATATCGAGGTTGATGACGATGTTGGACCGTGCATACAAAGTGCTTCTTTAGGACAAAACTTACTTAGTGCTGTTGAGATCTCGGATACATTTATCAGGAGCGATAGTAATGTTTATATTGTATATGCTACTAGACGATGAGTTCAACATTCTGGTATAAATGTTAGAGTCTACTAATATTAATTATTATTCAGCATATTATATTGGTTAATATTCATTAACGTTGTAAGTCATGATGGCACCAAAATATCATCTAGCTTTCACCCTCATCCCTCGGTGGGCTACACAGAGCTCAGGATTTGAGCCACTACTAACGTATACTCCATCCACCTTCACATCAACTACCTAGGCACCACCAGCATCTACTCCTCCACTAGCATCTGAGCCTCCACCGTCAGCCATATTTGAGGCACATGCTCCACCCATCGATGAGTCTCTACTGACATCCACGTCACACACTCTCATGGCTAGTGAGAGTATATTTTTATTATGTCAATTATTTATTTATTTATATAGTTATTGTACTCTCTTATATATTTGTATAATGTATATTCATTGTAGGTGCATCATCCAGTAAGATATTTCATGATCCCACACGCATGCTATATATATAGAATCGCCAGCATTAGGTCATAATGTTGCCAAGTGAGAGGGAAGGCTAGTTGAGGAGGCCACGCAGGAGATGCATTTCTTTTTCGAAGTGCTTGTGAGACAGTCTGACATCATTCTAGTACTACCCATAGACTGGCGATTGATGGATGCTGGTGTTAAGAACCAGATGTAGGAAAAGATATGGATAAGTGTATCTTAATTATATTTATGCATTTGATAAATTCATACTATATTTGATTAGAATAATTTTGTAACTAAGTTCTGATAACTTTATATAGAAAAGGTATGATTTTTCAAATCACGAGAGGGCTCAAGATGCTCAACTGAAAAAGATTGAAATGTTGTACTAAAATTATTAGGTTAAGCTCCACAGAGGATGTCTCGAGCACCGATGGAACACTTTGGAGGAGCTTGCTCCTTGGATTCAAGACTGTCCCTTGAGTCAGTGGAAGGAGATGGTTAGGCATTGGAGGAGCCAGAAGTTTCAGATTTAATTTTTAATTTTTAAATTTTTTAAAATACTAATAATTATATTTAAATATTTTTTAAATACTTATTATTTATTTAAATATTTCTTAGGCTATCTTCCATCAGAATTAAAAAAATTGGATAGCTCAAGAGTATACGCATACTCTCGACCGTGAGTCTATGGCTAATCGTGTGTATAGAGAGATAATAAATTTTAAATCTTAGTTTATAAATTAAATTAATATTTTTTTTGTATATTTTAATAAATTGATCTATTATTATAGTTGATAAAAGAGGGGGTGATGCCCATCCATAGCTCCATCTCTTTCGATCCAGTCATACGGATAAGAAGGGCATGCTGATGAATGCCACGATCGAAAGAATTTTTGTAAGTAAGATATGATTAGTATTATATGTTGACCTAAAATTGATTTTGATGATGACAAAGAGTTTTGAGTATAAGTTATAAAATCTAACTATGCTTATGAGGATGTGCAGTTGCAAAATTTTAAATGCTCATAATTTATCAAGTATTTTTTGATATTTTAATGAAGATTAAATTAAGTCAAAAAGATAAATCTAGTCTATAAATTAATTTAGAGAAAAAAGTATTATTAACAGTCTTTGGCATGTATGGTATGCAAACTGAATCGATTCAGTCCAAAACTGAGCCGACCTAGTCTCAGTGGAAACAAAAGATAAAAAGCATAGAAAGATAAATTTTCAAGATTTAGGAGATTGAGCCGACCTAGCTATAAACTGAGCCAACCCAGTAGGACTTAGCAGATCCAATAAAAAACTGAGCCAATTCAGTGATTGTAACGGCAAGTTTTCAGAACTACAGCTTTTTCATTCCATGAGCTTCTCAATGGCTATTTTCTCATCTCCAATGGCTAGATCTCTTTCTGAATACTTTCAAGATATCAAGAAGTGATGGAAAAATCTCAAGGATATATAAAAAAAAACTTTTGGTGCATCAAATTTTTTTTTGAAGAGTTTATTATGCATTCTTTGAGAAATCTAAAGAAGTGAGCAGAAAAAAAAGAAGAGTGATTCTCCGATATTTCTTTATTCTTCTAACATGCTTACTCTAAGAGAAGTCAGGCCATTGCTATCGAAGATCATTTACTACTTTTCTCAGGCATTCAAAGAGAAGAAATCAAGCCAACAAGCCAAGCTCCTAGAATTTCTTCTCTTAAGCTTCAAAGAGTTTATTTTTATTTTTATTTATTATATTTTTTTATTTCAAATTTCTTAGGATGAAAAATTTTGATTAGTCCAAGTCTAAAGTTGGATGTTGTATGGTTTGATTGGTGAGCTAAAGTTAAAATCAATCGAGATTGATTATTAGTCTAAAAAAAAATAATCACTTATGAGATTTTGATTGATAATTCAGAAAAAATCAACTAGATTGATTGTGATCTTGAAAAATAATCTTATATGATTTTGGTTGATGAGTTAGGAAAAACTAACTAGATTTGATTGTGAGCCCAAAAAATAATTGGACTATAATTTTTATTAAAAATTGTAGTTGAATTTTCAAGTAATTTACTTAAAAAATGAACGTAGGTACTAAGTTTGGCATCGAACCACTATAAAATGATTGTATTTATGATTGTGTGCTTATTGCTCTTATTCTTTACATCTTTTATCTTTCCATTACTCTTTACATAAAAGATTATATTATTTATCATGTGCACAACACTTAGTTTAAATCATTAAAAATTTGCACATTAGTCATTTATTTTTTGAAATATCAAATTCATCCTTCCTCTTGGGTAGTCATACTTGGGCAATAATTGGTATCAAAGTGGGTGCTCTAAATTTTTTCTTTATTCTAGAGCTAAAGATCTTATGGCTAATCCATTTGGTTCATTATTGAGTGAAAGACACTCAACCATTAGACCTTTTTTCAATGACACCAACTATGCTTATTAAAAAATTAAAATAAAAATTTTTATTCAAATACAAGATTATGACATGTGGAATGTCATACTCAATGATCCTCACACATCCATAATGATTGTCAATGATATGTGTATACTAAAATCAAAAAAAGATTGAAATGAGCTAGATAAAAAGCTAACTTAATTAAATGCTAAAGCTATTAATATTCTATATTATGCTTTAGATTATAATAAATTTAATAGAATATCAATATGTTTATCTGCAAAAAAAATTTGGAACTTGAAGTGACCCATAAGGGTACAAGTCAAGTCAAAGAATCTAAAATAAATATGTTGGTCTATAAATATGAGTTATTCAAAATGAAACCTCATGAGACAATAAGTGATATATTTATAAGATTTATTGAAATTATAAATGAATTAAAAAGTCTTGAAAAAGATTATTCTAATAGTGATCTTGTATGCAAAATTCTTAGATCCTTATCGAAGGCTTGGAAAGCAAAAGTAATAGCAATTTAAGAAGCCAAGAACCTTAGCAAGCTTGCTTTGAAAGAATTAATCGGATCACTCATGATACATGAGCTCAATATGAACCAAAGCATGGAGGAGAAAAAATAAAGAAGATAATCCTTGCACTCAAGTCATCGGCTATTGAAGAAAGTTCAAGTGACTCTACCGAGGATTCAAAAGATGATGAAGAAATGGCGATGATTACAAGAAGGTTCATGAGATTCATGAGAAAGAAGAAAAGTTTTAAATCAAGAAGAGAAAAAGGTGAAAGAAATCAACTTAGAAAATATAGAAAGGACTATCCTCTATTGAGAAAAAGCTCAAGAAAATTAAGAAAAAAAGCTACATTGGCTAATTGAAAAAGTAGTGAGAGCTCAAATTCTGAAGAAGAGTTATCCTCAAGTGAAGAAGAAATAAATATATGCTTGATGGCTTACAATGAATAGGTAAGCTTAAATCAAACCAATGATTTTACTTTTGATGAACTATATAATATATTTTTTGAATTATTTAATAACTTTAAAAGGCTATCTAAAAGAAACAAAGAGCTTAAGAAGGATAATCAAAATTTGAATAAAAATAAAGATAGATTATAAGAAGACAAGAAAGATTTGCAAACAAAATAAGATAACTTAATTAAATAAAATGAGACTCTACAAAAGAAAGTAGATAGATTAAAATCCATAATAGGTAAAAAGAATAAATTATTGAATGAAAAAGAAGATATTTTGAAAGAAAAGAATACTTTGGCTAAAGAAAAAGTACTTCTTAAATCTAAAAAATCTTTAGTTAAAAAAAATATTAAGCTAAAAATAAAATTTTAAAAATCAAAATTTTATATTGAAGAAAAAGATAACTTGTTAAAAGAAAAGAAGTCGCTTTTGAAAGAAAATACCAATCTATGAAAAAAGATTGAAAGATTGAGGCCTATGCTTAACAAGTTTATAATTGACTCTCAAAAGCTTTAATCTATTTTAATCAATCAAAAAATTATTTTCAATAAAGTTGAAATTGACTATAATTTATTAAGAAAATAAAAATTTAAAAATAATATATTTAGCAAAGCTTATTCTAAAAATTATTCTATTGTTTGCTTTAAATATAACAAAATTAGCCATAAAATTTTTGAATGTAATGCTAAATGAATTAGTCATACCTTAATTAAGCAAATATAGGTTCCAAAAGAAATCATAAGCTCTAACCTTAATGAACTCAAAATGGCTTGGGTACTAAAATTTAGTAAATAATTTTGCAAGTTCACCAAGGATCCAATGGAATGAAAAGAAAAAAATATCATGAATAGATGCATTGGGAATGAAAATGGATGGATGATGCTATTAGATAAAATCTAAACTTTTCTTACATCATACCATCAATGTTTATTTGATTGATTCTATTAACTTTAATAATCTATCAATATGATTTTATATCATATTCACTTGCTTGAAATATTTTTCATATTTTGGTAAGATTAGTATGAGTGATTGATTTTGATGTTTGTGTTAGATATATGTGCCCTAGAAGCCAGAATTGGCTGACACTTGTAATACACTTCTAGGGGCAAAATTGTAATTTTGACTATAATTAATGAAATGGGTTATTTTCTATCACATATGTGTATTTAGTGTCTGTGATACATCCTTTGAGTTAATGGTAATGATAATTCATATTTTCAAGAGTTGAAAATTTAAGACATGAATAATCATTATTAACTCATAAACAGCTCCCGACCATAGGATCATCACGAGGATGGTGATTGATCCGAAAGGTTGGTGTACGATCGCTTCTCTTTAGTAGATGAGTCTTGAGTCTACGGTGTGGAGACACCGGAGCGAGAGTACAGGTACTCGTTAGAGAACGAGGGCACTGAGCGTGACCACCTCGAGTAGTCATTAGGGAGTCTACCTTCTCGTCAATGACTGACTCGATGCTGCAGTAGTGTGTCTGGTTCTTTGACCTGAGATGCATCGGCAGTTCACCTTGAGGGTGTTATAGTTTGACTACACCATTACTCGGTCTCCTAGCCATATGGAACCCTGAGGTGTATGTTGGCTATAGCATGTTCATTGTAGGAACTGGATTGCATCAAGATGGGATCTATCTACCTCGGTGGTAGAGGAGTAGCCCTATGATGATCATGAGAATCAAGTCCAGAAATCCATGGCCATGGTAGAGTGAAATAATAGAAAGAGTTTCTATTTAGATTTTCACATTGGACTCGAATCGAATGATTACATCATATGACAGAGACTAGGGTTTGACGAGTTCACCTTAACCCTAATCTGATCGGGGCTCAAGATAGAAGAACTGAATCACACAGGTAGCTGCACCAAGAGGTTCGCATTCAGCTCTGATGGGTTGCCACCATATACTGCTAGGTGTCACTGGTGGATTTTGGGAGCAATTAGAATGATTTAGATGATCGATCATTCTAGCTGTTCGAATCAGAAGAGTTCTGATCCATCGAAAGGAGTTTCGATGATGTCTATGATAGAGATCATGACATATCCCATTACCATACAGAACTGAACCTAACTGGGTCACACAAACAAGGGTTTGAATCTGGTGATCATCAATTGAACTGATCTAGTTCAATTGATCTGAATGAGATTCAATTAGGTTCAAGGAAATCGTGCTAGCACTCGATTGAACCTAACGTTCTTCTTTTACTATCATAAATAAGTTGTCCTGACTGAGCCAAAGGAGTTTGTGCTCAATCAGAGGCCTTCATATGGTCTGACTGGAGGTTGTCCAAGTCAGAATAGGTTGTCTTATTTGTAAGACATTACCTGCCATTTTTGGTCACCTGCCATTTCTTGTTCTTTGACTTTGGTCAAAAGTCTACCTTTGACTGGTCAAACGTTGACCATTGACCCTTTGACTTTTGACCACATGTCATGCACCTATTGGAGAGCTGGTGGGGGCTTGTCCCCCTGCCAGAACCTGGCAAGGAGAAGGGCGCACGCCAAGGGTGGCGTGAGCCCAAGTAGGAGGCGCCTAGGAGTCCTTGTTGGACAAGGACTCCACCTCCCTTTTGGATTCCAATCAGAGTTCTACTAAGAATCCAGTTTGACTGGTCTTAGGCGCCCTCTAAGGAGGAATCCAGGGGTCTCTTTTTCCAACCAATCAGATTTAGATCTGATTTCACAAAGGGTTGTGATTGGTTGAGAGGAAGAGGAGTTGGATCACAAGAGGTCTATAAATAAGACCCTGCGCCCAACCCTAATCCAAAGTGAATTCAATAGAGATTTCCCACGTCCAAGGCTGCCTCTCCCCTCCTTCTCCATGCCATACTCTCTTCTCCCCTTGCTCTCCACGTCCAAAAGTGTTTTGGACTTAGTTTGGTGCGATTCAGATCAAGGAAAGGCGATCAAAAGCAAGAAGGCTGCGCTGCTGCAAAAGGACGACTGCAGATCTTCAAAAGAGTTTTGAAGATCCTCCAGATCAGATCCAGATCTGATTTTTGGAGGTGTGATAGAGAAGAAGAGGATCTCCAGATCCAACCCGAGTGGATACCGGTAGAGGCCAGGCGCTTGCGTGGCTAAGATCCAGAACCTTCCGCTGCAATCAGGATCATCTACAGGGTAATAGGATTACCCAAATCAGGTAAATTAAATTTGATTTAATTTATCTTATTTTATTTTTATTTATTAAAATAATAAGAATCAGATCTGAAACATATCAAGATCTGATTAAGATCAAGAGAAAATTTTTGAAATATATCTCTTGATCTAATCAGATCTGGACGAACCTGGACCGGGAAATCAGGATTTTCCCTTCAACTGGTATCAGAGCCATGGTTCTAAAATTGTTTAGATCTGATTTTAATTTTATTTTAATTAAAAATAAAGTGATTTCAGATGTCACATGAGATGTGATCAGATCTGAAATCAGAAAAAAATTAAAATTAAATGATTTGGATCTAAGAACATGAAGATATGCATGACTAGTTCTAGAATAGAATAGTTCTATAGAATAGTTTTGCATGTCTTTGATTTAATCTGATTAAATCATATTTTAGATCTTCTTATTTACTATTTTCTGATATTATAAGTGTTATAATAACATCTGATAAACAGCAAATAAAAATTATTTAATTTTAAATATCATATGAGATATGATAGATGCATGACTAGACTAGTTGTAGAATAGTTCTACATAATTGTCTAGATTAGAATTTATTTTGATTAGATCAATTTAAATCTAATTTTTTAGATTATTATGTGATAATTTAGATCTGAAAACATGCATGATTATGATACATGAGATGTATGCAAAATATGCCATGATTAGATCTACTTTATATATGAGATATATGATATAGATCTGATATTGTTTTGTAGTATTGAATGTTCCTGATTAAGGCGTTCCTCTTGGCCGTCCGGTCATAAGAACGAAGAAGGGTTTAAAGGCCCTCTCTTCCCATTCGATGGGGTGTTCTTATGACGTGTAGGGGTGCTGCGTGTTCGTCCTTAATCAGAAACCCAAAACTTACTTTCTGCAAAACCCTAGATCCTGAAACCCTAGGATTTATTGTGCATATTTTGTTTATGAACCCAACTTAATTAAGAATTAAGTTTATGGAATATTAATTAGGTCTAAAATTGAGAATTTCAGATCTAAGACATATTCATAATACTGGGTTCGGGCTTGGGTAGCTCAATTAGGTCTAAGCGGTTGATCAAACCGAATCAAGAGTTGGTTAGATGGGATCAACAATGCTTAAATTGACCAGCCTAATAGGATTAAGTCTGGGTCAAGATCGAGTCACGATCAAGCAAGACCTAATTAGGCTCAGAGGTTAGAGTCTGGATTGTAGGCTAACCCAATTGGTTCTGACTCAACAATTTGGTGTCTAAGGTAAGTTTGGCACAGACGACCGACTGGTTTTTAATTGGAAGCTACTCGACCTGAATGCGTTCTTGTGCGAGTTAACGGCATATTCCTTCCACCGGTCTCACTTACCTGGCCATATCTGTTGACACAGTTCTGATCTGAGGTGGTCAATAATCCGAGCTAACCCATGCCACTAGGTTAGTCATAATTGTTATGACTAAGCCAAGTCTAGTTTAATGAGACCTGAATCAATTCTCCCTAAGAAAAGATTAAGTCTGAGGTCTTCCACCATTGTAGACGTGCGGGCCCTTCCCGGGGTTGATTGTTCTCGGCTGGATACAGTGGCTCAGTTGCACCGGGAAGACGCAACCATGTCTATTAGGCATTGGATGCTATGGGCTGGAGGATGAGTTGGGCTCAATATTTCGGATACGGTGAGAGACCCAATTAGGAACCCAGTCTATGCAAATGGTGGGTCTGACTTAACTAAGGAGTGGATCAATATTCCGGATACGGTGAGATTCATGAATTAGAGACCAAGTTTGGGTGCACCATGATTAGAGAATCATTGAACAAGAGTTGTTCACTCATTGGCTAACCCATCACCAATAACTGTTAGGTGAGGTGATGAGTCAGTTGGTGAGACCGCACCACCCACTAGAAATCATCAATCGTGGAGATTTTCGCATCTCTACAGAGGGAGTGTAGGGATCCGAGAAAATAGTGGGAGCTAATTTGTTTAAAAATAAAATCCCTAAACAAATTGGTCAAGTCAAAATTACAGTATCTAACTAGAATCTTTGACTCTCTACAGGAAAATGTCTGCGTCCAACCCACTGGCACGTATCCTAGACACACATAGACTGACTGGACCCAATTATAAAGATTGGCTCAGGAACTACAAAATTGTTTTGGGTTCAGAGAAGTTAACACATGTTTTGGACCAGGACCCTCCCACCTTACCAGCTCGTCCATCCACTGAACAGAGAGCGTCTCTGGAAAAATGGATTGACGAAGACAATAAGGCCAGATACTACATGTTGGGCTCGATGTCTGATGAGCTCCAGCGCCAACATGAAGATATCGGGACTGCTCGCCAAATGTTGGCTCACCTGCAGGAGATGTTTGGTGAACAGAGTCGCGCAGCCAAATATCAAGTCACAAAATGACTTTTTAAGGCTAAGATGCGTGATGGGCAGTCAGTCCAAGATCACTGTCTGACAATGATCAAGGACATGGAAGAGCTTGAGAAGCTCGGTGTGAAGTTGGACTTGGATTTGCAGAACGATATTATTCTGCAATCCTTGACTGATGCATATGGGCAATTCATCATGAATTACCACATGCATAAACTTCAAAATTCCTTGGCCGAGTTGATGAATATGCTGGTTACCGCTGAGCTTTCTATGAAAGGTTCTAAAGGCTCAGTTCTTGCTATGGAACGGACTTCTTCCAAAAGAAAGTCTTATGGAAAGAAAAAGAAGTCTGTGAAAAAGCAAAAGGTAGGAAGGATCAAAGAAGAAGAAGGCAGAACCGAAGAAGAAAGGTCGATGGCAAAGGAAAGTGTTTCCATTGCAACAGCGACGGCCATTGGAAGCGGAACTGCCCTACTTACCTGGCCACCCTAAAGAACAAGAAGGAAGGTCCTTCTGGAGGTATGCTCGTTATTGAGTCTAACCTTACGGTTTCTTCTGCATCCAGTTGGGTGCTTGACTCTGGTTCTAGTGCTCATCTGTGCACTTCTATGCAGGGTCTTGAGGATAGCAGGAGGCTGAGGGATGGAGACATGATCCTACGCGTCGGTAATGGAGCAAGAGTTGCTGCAGTAGCCGTGGGAACATACCCTCTGCGATTACCATCTGGTTTAGACTTAGTTTTAAAAGACTGTTATTATGTGCCTGCAGCTAGCAGGAATTTGATTTCTGTTTCATGCTTAGCACAAGAAGGTTATGTGATCACCTTCTTTAAGGACCATTGTAACATTCTTTATGAAAGAAATAAAATTGCAAATGGTTTCCTTGTTAATGGTCTTTATCAGTTGCATATTGATGTACCTGTTTTAACTATCGAGCAAAACGTGAATGCCAAACGACCTAGGGATAGTCCAAACGACAGATATCTATGGCACCTGAGATTAGGTCATATAGCAGAAGATAGGATTAACAAATTGGAGAAAAATGGGCTATTGAGTCCATTGACTTTTGAGTCATATCCAACTTGTGAATCTTGTCTTCAAGGCAAAATGACTAAACTCCCTTTTGTTGGACATGGGGAGAGGGCCACAGATCTCCTTGCCCTAGTACATACTGATGTGTGCGGCCCATTTGATGTGCCGGCTAGAGGCAATTTTGTCTACTTCATTACCTTTACCGATGATCTGTCTAGGTATGGGTATGTGTATCTTATGAGACATAAGTCTGAAGCTTTTGAAAAGTTCAAAGAATTCAGACATGAAGTAGAAAAACAAACTGGAAAACCCATTAAGGTTCTTCGATCAGATCGAGGAGGTGAATACCTTAGCCGGGAATTCCTAGACTATCTTAAGGAAAATGGCATAGTCTCTCAATGGACTCCACCAGGAACACCTCAACTCAACGGGGTTTCAGAACGGAGAAATCGGACTCTATTGGATATGGTTCGATCCATGATGAGCTTCACAGACCTCCCTGATTTTCTTTGGGGACATTCATTATTAACTTCAATCTATTTACTGAATAGGGTTCCCTCTAAAACCGTTCCT
Source organism: Cocos nucifera (assembly GCA_006176705.1). NCBI lineage: Eukaryota > Viridiplantae > Streptophyta > Magnoliopsida > Arecales > Arecaceae > Cocos > Cocos nucifera. The sequence continues at coordinate 1,934,344 of QRFJ01000476.1, read as the reverse complement.
ACCACACCGTATGAGATATGGCACGGTAAGAAACCAAGTCTGAGTCATCTCAGAATTTGGGGTTGTCCGGCTCATGTCAAAAGACAACAAGCGGACAAGTTAGAGTTTAGGTCCTTTAGAGCTCGATTCATAGGATATCCTAAAGAGTCATTAGGATACTATTTCTACATTCCAGAAGACCACAATGTGATTGTGAGTCGACATGCCATATTTCTTGAAAAATAGTTTATTCAAGATAGTGGCATTGGAAAGCAGATTAAGCTTGATGAGAAAGTCTCACAAGCAGAACGAGCTAAGGACCAAGTGGAACCAAATCAGGTTGAGCCAATAAGAACACTACCTCCTCCACCTCGTAGATCGGAAAGAGTTTCCCGTCCCCCTGAAAGATACTTAGGTATTATTTCAGAGGACGTAGAGGAAATGTTCCTCATAGGTAATGGTGCTCATGGTGATGATCCCAAAACCTACAACGAGGCGATATCAGATATCGACTCCGAGAAATGGCTTGAGGCAATGAAGTCAGAAATCGACTCGATGCACTCAAACCAAGTCTGGACCTTGGTAGATCCACCAGAAGGTATAGTACCTATTGGGTGTAAATGGATCTTCAAGAGAAAGATTGGTGCAGATGGGAATGTGGAGACATTCAAGGCTAGACTGGTGGCAAAAGGTTATAGTCAACGTGAAGGCATTGACTATCAGGATACCTTTTCCCCGGTAGCTATGCTAAAATCCATCCGCACATTGCTTGCCGTTGCAGCCTATTTCGATTATGAAATATGGCAAATGGACGTGAAAACGGCATTCCTAAATGGATATCTTGAGGAAGATATCTATATGGAACAGCCGCTAGGTTTCACATCCAGTGATACTGATCACAAGGTTTGCAAGCTGCAAAGGTCCATATATGGACTTAAGCAAGCATCTCGGAGCTGGAACACTCGTTTCAATGATGTGATCAAAAAGTTTGGTTTCATCAAAAATGAAGAGGAACCATGTGTTTTCAAAAGGGTCAGTGGGAGCGCTGTTGTCTTCCTCGTATTGTACGTGGATGACATCCTCCTTATTGGGAATGATATTCCCATGTTGACATCAGTCAAGATGTGGTTGTCCAAGGAATTCTCCATGAAAGACCTAGGTGAAGCATCCTTTATTCTAGGAATTAAGGTCTATAGGGATAGACCGAATAGGATGCTAGGACTTTCACAGAAGATGTACATAGAGGAAGTACTAAAGAGGTTTAGTATGGAAAACTCTAAGAGGGGATTAATACCCTTCAGACATGGTATTCATCTTTCCAAGAAGATGTGCCCCAGCACACCTGAGGAAATAGAACGCATGAGCAAGATCCCTTATGCTTCTGCAATAGGGAGCCTCATGTATGCCATGCTATGTACACGACCTGATATAGCCCATGCTGTGAGTGTCACAAGCAGATATCAGTCAAATCCAGGTGAAGAACACTGGACTTCTGTGAAATGTATCCTTAAGTACTTGAGAAGAACTAAGGATATGATGTTGGTCTTTGGTAATGGAGAACTCCAAGTCCAGGGATACACAGACTCGGACTTCATGTCCGATATAGATGATCGAAAGTCGACATCTGGCAGACTGTTTGTGCTGGAAGAGTTCCAAGCAAACGGTGATACCATCTCATCCGCGATTACCTTGAGAAAGGTTACGTTGAGGTCAAGAGAGTCAACTCCGCAGATAATGTGGCAGACCCACTTACAAAGCCGTTGGGCCAGCAGAAGATCGAAGCCCACCTTGAGAAGATGGGACTTAGACTTGTAGCCAATTGGCTTTAGGACAAGTGGGAGATTGTTAGATATATGTGCCCTAGAAGCCAGAATTGGCTGACACTTGTAATACACTTCTAGGGGCAAAATTATAATTTTGACTATAATTAATAAAATGGGTTATTTTCTATCACATATGTGTATTTAGTGTCTGTGATACATCCTTTGAGTTAATGGTAATGATAATTCATATTTTCAAGAGTTGAAAATTTAAGACATGAATAATCATTATTAACTCATAAACAGCTCCCGACCATAGGATCATCACGAGGATGGTGATTGATCCGGAAGGTTGGTGTACGATCGCTTCTCTTTAGTAGATGAGTCTTGAGTCTACGGTGTGGAGACACCGGAGCGAGAGTACAGGTACTCGTTAGAGAACGAGGGCACTGAGCGTGACCACCTCGAGTAGTCATTAGGGAAGTCTACCTTCTCGTCAATGACTGACTCGATGCTGCAGTAGTGTGTCTGGTTCTTTGACCTGAGATGCATCGGCAGTTCACCTTGAGGGTGTTATAGTTTGACTACACCATTACTCGGTCTCCTAGCCATATGGAACCCTGAGGTGTATGTTGGCTATAGCATGTTCATTGTAGGAACTGGATTGCATCAAGATGGGAATCTATCTACCTCGGTGGTAGAGGAGCAGCCCTATGATGAATCATGAGAATCAAGTCCAGAAGCCCATGGCCATGGCAGAGTGAAATAATAGAAAGAGTTTCTATTTAGATTTTCACATTGGACTCGAATCGAATGATTACATCATATGACAGAGACTAGGGTTTGACGAGTTCACCTTAACCCTAATCTGATCGGGGCTCAAGATAGAAGAACTTAATCACACAGGTAGCTGCACCAAGAGGTTCGCATTCAGCTCTGATGGGTTGCCACCATATACTGCTAGGTGTCACTGGTGGATTTTGGGAGCAATTAGAATGATTTAGATGATCGATCATTCTAGCTGTTCGAATCAGAAGAGTTCTGATCCATCGAAAGGAGTTTCGATGATGTCTATGATAGAGATCATGACATATCCCATTACCATACAGAACTGAACCTAACTGGGTCACACAAACAAGGGTTTGAATCTGGTGATCATCAATTGAACTGATCTAGTTCAATTGATCTGAATGAGATTCAATTAGGTTCAAGGAAATCGTGCTAGCACTCGATTGAACCTAACGTTCTTCTTTTACTATCATAAATAAGTTGTCCTGACTGAGCCAAAGGAGTTTGTGCTCAATCAGAGGCCTTCATATGGTCTGACTGGAGGTTGTCCAAGTCAGAATAGGTTGTCTTATTTGTAAGACATTACCTGCCATTTTTGGTCACCTGCCATTTCTTGTTCTTTGACTTTGGTCAAAAGTCTACCTTTGACTGGTCAAACGTTGACCATTGACACTTTGACTTTTGACCACATGTCATGCACCTATTGGAGAGCTGGTGGGGGCCTGTCCCCCTGCCAGAACCTGGCAAGGAGAAGGGCGCACGCCAAGGGTGGCGTGAGCCCAAGTAGGAGGCGCCTAGGAGTCCTTGTTGGACAAGGACTCCACCTCCCTTTTGGATTCCAATCAGAGTTCTACTAAGAATCCAGTTTGACTGGTCTTAGGCGCCCTCTAAGGAGGAATCCAGGGGTCTCTATTCCAACCAATCAGATTTAGATCTGATTTCACAAAGGGTTGTGATTGGTTGAGAGGAAGAGGAGTTGGATCACAAGCTTAGGTCTATAAATAAGACCCTGCGCCCAACTCTAGATTCTAATGCAATTCAATAGAGATTTCCCACGCCCCAAGGCTGCCTCTCCCCTCCTTCCTCCATGCCTATAACTCTCTTCCTCCCCTTGCCTCTCCACGTCCAAAAGAGTTTTGGACTTAGGTTGGTGCGTTCCAGATCAAAAGAAAGGCGATCAAAAGAAGAAGGCTGCACTGCTGCAAAGGACGACTGCTGATCTTCAAAAGGAGTTTTGAAGATCCTCCAGATCAGATCCAGATCTGATTTTTGGAGGTGTGATAGAGAAGAAGAGGTTCTCCAGATCCAACCCGAGTGGATACCGGTAGAGGCCAGGCGCTTGCATGGCTAAGATCCAGAACCTTCCGCTGCAATCAGGATCATCTACAGGGTAATAGGATTACCCAAATCAGGTAAATTAAATTTGATTTAATTTATCTTCTTTTATTTTATTTATTAAAATAATAAGAATCAGATCTGAAACATATCAAGATCTGATTAAGGTCAAGAGAAAATTTTTGAAATATATCTCTTGATCTAATCAGATCTGGACGAACCTGGACCGGGAAATCAGGATTTCCCTTCAGTTTGAAATGATTTGAATACTTTGATTTTTAAATCAATCTGCTCTTCTATAAGTATCATATTTTGAATCAATATGAAATTAATTTATCTAGAAATTTAGCATGATATCTTAACTTTTCTATATCAATTATATATTTAAGAATCTTGAATCAACAAAAGTTAAATTGGGTATGAATGTTTTAATTGCTAAACCTATAAGAAAAATAAATTTTAACATTTTTCTATAAGATACTTAATTATCAAAATTCTTTTAATTTTTTTTTGACCTAAGTATTTGAAGATAAGACACTCTAGTCGTAAAAGATCAAGTGCTTGACTTTGATAATTTATATTATATCTTAGCTTGATCTCTAAGGACTTAAAAATTTTCTAGTTGAACCTAATTTTTGAAGCCTTTATCTAGTTTTCCTTTGATCTAAGCTTGATATGATCTTATTTGATTTGATTGATTATCATACCACCAATTAAATGTCAAATGATTCAATATTTTATCTTATTGATTTTGATGATGTTATAATTGATTATGATTGGAGATATATTGAACAAAATTGATTTATGAACTTTCATGATTAGAGTTTAAGAATAATTTGAAATATTGACATATTTGTTTGATAAGCTAAATTTCTTAAAGAAATATTTTTAAATTCAATTGATATCTTGAATTATAGTAAATACTATTGACGATAATAAGGAGAAGAAAATTTAGTAAATAAAAAAAATAAATTTAACATATCAAATTACATCAAAATCTTGCCATAATAGGATATTTTTTATTATATGATTTTAATTTAGTTATGAGATACAAAATTGATCAAGAGTAAGCAAGAAATAAAATTAAGAAATATGGCATATAGTAAGGGAGAGCAAATTTTGAATAAAAATTAAACTCAATTAACTAGAATATTAAGGAAGAGCTTAATATTTTTAGATTATTTTACTTTCTTGATTTTATTGATAACCTCCATTTAGAGTTACTCTTTTTGATGCTGTCAAAAAGAGGGAGAGTTACTATTGAGTATATGCTTGTGCTTAAATAGAATGAAGTATATTCTTATTATTTAGTAGTTTCATATATTTAAATATATATTTATTTAGAAATCTACTATATATTATTTTCTGCATATACTTAAAAGTTTTATCATCATCAAAAAGAGAGAGATTGTTGACTTAAAGATTGATTTTGATGATGACAAAGAGTTTTGAGTATAAGTTATAAAATCAAACTATGCTTATGAGGATGTGCAGTTTCAAAATTTTAAGTGCTCATAATTTTTTAAGTATTTTTTGATATTTTAATGAAGATTAAATTAAGTCAAAAAGATAAATCTAGTCTACAAATCAATTTAGAGAAGAAAGGATCACAAACAGTCTTCGGTACGCATGACATGCAAACTGGGCCGACCTAGTCAAAAAATGAGCCGATCTAGTCTCGATGAAAATAGAAGATAGAAATTATAAAAAGATGAATTTTTAAGGCCTAGGGGACTGAGTCAACCCAACTATAAACTGAGCCGATCTAGTGACTGTAACGGCTAGTTTTCAGAACTGCAGTTTTTTCATCCTATGAGCTTTCTAATGGCTATTTTCTCATCTCTAATGACTAGATCTCTTTCTGAAGATCTTTCAGATGTTAAGAAGTGATAAAAAATCTCAAGGATATATAAGAAAACTTTTGGAGCATCAAAAGAAGGTTTTGGAGAGTTTATTGTGCATTCTTTGAGAAATCTAAAAAAATGAGCAGAAAAGAAAAGAGAATGAGTGATTCTCAGATATTTCTTTATCTTTCTAATATCCTCACTCTGAGAGAAGTTAGGCCATTGCTATTAAAGATCATCTACTACTTTTCTTAAGCATTCAAAGAGAAGAAATCAAGCCAACAAACCAAGCTCCTAGAATTTCTTCTCTTAAGCTTCAAAGAGTTTGTTTTTATTTTTATTTATCATATATATATTTTTTATTTTAAATTTCTTGGGATGAGAAACTTGAATTAGTCCAAGCCTAGAGTTGGACGTTGTTTGGTTTGATTGGTAGCCAAAGTTAAAATCAATCAGGGTTGATTATTAGCCCGGAGAAAAATAATCACTTATGAGATTTTGGTTGGTGATTCGGGAGAAACCAACTGGATTGATTGTGAGTCCAAAAAATAATCTTGTATGATTTTGATTGGTGAGTTAGAAAAAATCAACTGAATTTGATTGTGAACCTAAAAAATAATTGGACTATAATTTTTGTTGAGAATTATAGTTGAATTTTCAAGTGGTTTACTTAGAGAGTGGACGTAAGTGATGAGTTTGGCACCGAACCACTATAAAATGATTGTATTTATGATTGTGTGCTTATTGCTCTTATTCTTTGCATCTTTTATCTTTCCATTGCTCTTTACATAAAAGATTATATTATTTATCATGTGCACATCACTTAGTTTAAATTATTGAAAATCTACACATTAGTCATTTATTTTTGAAATATCCAATTCACTCTTCCTCTTGGATAGCCATACCTGGGCAACATTATAATATTTCTTATGATATTTTATTTAAATTTGCAATTTTAGGAGTAGTTAGACGTACTCGTGAGTGAGGTCTCAGACACCTCTGGCCCTCATGATCATTTATCTCAGATCTTGAGGCTTGAGCACTCTTGGAGGATCTGATGCAGGCTTGGACATACGTTGATGAGCTATTAGTCTGAGGCAAGTGTCTCTTCACATGCTTTCGGTATTGTCAGTCGGAAGCAGCTTGAAGAGACATTGGCATAGGCAGCTTAGGCTAAAGAGCTGGCTGCTCAGCTATAGGGCATCGTTATCGCTATGGTGATGAGGCTTAGTATGATTTTGGAACTTACTTCATAGGCCTTAAGGACATGTTGGTCGGTATTTCAGTTCCAGCCCCTCTAGCTCCAGCTCCAGTCTAGCTCCAGCTCATGCTCCATCTTCTTCCGGTGATGATGACTTAGATGTAGATTTAGCAGACTTTTGATATATATTTTTTTAAAATATTATAATAAATTTTATTCAGTAATAAAATTTGAGCATTTCAATAATATTCTTATGTTTATAATATTTTTTTATGTTATATATTGAACTACATTTATCAGATAAAAAATAAAAATTAAAAAATTATATTTTTTTTATTATTCAAAATCTATGATAGTAGTTACCAACCGCTACCATAGGCATGCCAATCGCATGTCAATCGCTATCATAACCTATGATGGCAGTTATAGTTATGGCAGCGATTGCAAAATTACTATTTTAGATCTATAGTAGCGATTTCGTAATTGCTATCATAGAAAATCTATGGCAGCAATTTATGAACCGCTGCCATAGATAACCTATAGCAGTGGTTGATGAATCATTGCCATAGGTGATCTATGATAGCGGTTGATGAACCGCCATCATAGATAGGTTATAGCAGCAGTTGATGAATCATTGTTATACATAGCATATAGCAACGATTATGACAATCATTGCAAAAATCATTTTTATAGACCTATGGTGATGGCGACAGTGGCAGCAATTAACTAACCACTGCCGTAGACTATGGCAGTGATTGTGAACCACTATCATAACCCTTTACTGTAGTAGTCTATCTTAGTTTGGGTATTAGAATCCCAGAAGGTGAGTACAAACAACTAAGCCCCCAACACTAGAGAACAAGCATTGGCAATATCTAAAGTTCTAGATTTATGCATGGCCCTCTTCTTTATTAAATAGGGAATGAAAATTTTCTTTAAGAACACCTCATTGAAAACCTCTATTTCAATGAGATAGTTGCTATATCTTGTACATATACATCCAATTTAATGATCAATTATGTACCATATGACTGTATTCACAAATTTATGAATAGTACTGATTGAAAGAAGATTTTCTATTGATGATAATGATTGGAAGGAGATTTATGATGAAAATCACAAGAAATAAAGTATTGAGAAATCAAATGAATAAGCATTTTGAAAATTGATATAGGGACCAAATCTTGTCAATGTCAATAGGTTCTAGCTCTTAAAAAAGACATGTGATCATTCATAAGATATAAAAGAGCTAATTTGTGATGGGATTTTATATTCCATGGCACCATTGTTACTTGAACATATTAAAGTACTATTTACTCAACCAAAAGACCTATTGAAGTGCTTAGCATGTTTATTTTCCTTACAATTTAAACTCATAGATTTTCAATGACTAATAGTACACAAAAACAAAAAAGAAAGCTTGTTATGCTCTTATCTGAAATTTATGCTAATACATACAATATAAAGACAAACTTTTAAAGATGTATTGATGTTCTATATTATTGCCTACACATAAAAATATAAGCTTATCTATCAACACAATAACAAAAGTATTGTGTAGAAAAAAAAACAATAAAAAATAAAATAAAAAAAATAAAATATACATACCTTAAATATCAAAGTGAGACAATCCTTAAAATTTTCTATGCACTTCAACTGAAAAAGATGAGAGGGAGATAATAATTTATTTATACATACATATATACATAAAATAGTATTTTTAATCTTTTAATCAAATAATAGTCATTTAATAAGCATGCAAAATGAAAGAAGAATAATATCATATTTATAAGAATGAAAGAACAATAACATCATAATTATAAGAATGCGCCTATATATGTTATTACCGAACCCATATCATAAGTACAAATTAAATGGCCTTGAGGATTCACCTAGGCTCATATACTCATGATTTATAATTCTTATTCTACGATCCATTTATGATTAATACTCTTGATGATGATATTAGTTAACATTAAAATTCAAAAAATCTGCCTTGTTGGATAATTTTGTAGGCTAAGGATCTGCCATTGAAGTGGTTGCCATAAATTCTCTTGTGGACCTCCCGAAGGGCATAATCTGCCTTAGATGGGCAAAGGAAACTGAGCAGAGGCAGTGAGAATGACTTCTTATAAAGTCTTCCTTCCAAATAGACATACCAGGGTGCTTGGTGTTTCACTCTATAAGCTTCGATGGGGTTGGAAAGTAGGTCACCCTTGACTAAATAGTTCATATTATAGTCCATTCAACTCGACTCATGTTTGACTTGTAATACTATAGGCTCTTCGATACTTCGTGCATGCAAATGCTCAATGAAGAATCTTTTATTATGGTCGGGCAAACTCAAGGTGGCAAGGGGGCACAAAGCATCGGCTTGGGCATTTTCCAACCTTAGCATCTATTGGACTTCCAAAGTCCGAAAAGCCATGAAAATTTCTTTGAGCTTCAGCAGATATTTTACAATTATAAGATCTCGGACTTTGTACTCTTCTCGTATCTGACTAATGATAAGATGTGAGTCAGTGAAAACCTTGAGATCCTCCATCCTGAGCTCTTTAGCAAGATGGAACCCAACTATCGAGGCCTTATATTCAGCCTCATTGTTAGAAGTTTTGAAGCCAAATCAAAGGACATATTTAGTCATAACTCCTTTCGGGCTGGCTAGAATTAGCCAGGCCTTACAGGTTTTGTTGATGTGTAGAACCCATCATGGAACTTCTCTGATCTTCTTGGGCTATGTCAAGGATGATTCTTTGTCAGGAATAGTACATTCTATGAGAAAGTCAGCCAAAGCTTGGGTTTTCAATATAGGCTGAGGACGAAAACTGATGTCAAACTCTTTGACCTCAATTGCCCACCATGTAATATGCCCAAAGGTGTTAGGCCTTTGGAGAATCACCTTCAAAGATTGATCGGTTAGACGACCACCGAATGGACTTAAAAATAAGATTAGAGGCATTGTGCAAAAGTAATCAATGCATAAATCATCTTCTCGACCTTGGAATATCATATTTCCTCATCTCGGAGAATTTTACTTGTATAATAGATCGGCTTTTGGATCTCTACATCTTCTCAAACCAAGACCAAGCTAATAGCATTGAGTGAAATAACCAAATACATCAATAATTTCTTACCTTCCATTGATTTGGAGTGGATCGGGGGCAACCTGAGGTATTGCTTGAGCTTTTTGAAAGTAGTTCGACATTCATCCAATCACTTGAAAGTCTTTTGGTGCCGCCTCAACTCAGCGAATGCCTCCTCTAGATTGGCAATATGCCAATCTACCTTGGTACTCTTAACCAACATGTCATCAATGTAGATTTTTATATTGCAACTAATATGATGTTTGAACATCTTATTGACGAGGCACTGATATATAACTCCTACATTCTTTAATCCAAAAAGCATCATTTTATAATATTACAAATCTTTATCAGTTATGAATGTTGTCTTCTCCTTATCCTTGGTTGCTATCCGAATTTGGTTGTATCTCGAGAAGACGTCCATGAAGCTTAGTAGCTGGTATCCTAAGATGGCATCTATAAGTTGATCAACTCTCAATTGGGAGAAGCTATCTTTTGGGCATGCCTTATTAAGGTCGGTGTAGTCATTTAAATTCTCTACTTATCGTTGGCTTTCTTGACCATAACGATGTTGGAGATCCACTTAGGATAATGAACTTCTCGAATGAATCCCACTATCAGAAGTTTGTCCACCTCTTTCTCAATAGCTTGTTGTCGTTCTGGGACAAAGCTTTTTTTCTATCGCACTGACTAATGCTTCATGTTCGCATTTAACCTATGAATAATTATGTCAGAGGGCATGCTTGGCATATCGGATGCTGACTAGGCAAAGATCTCCTTAATGGCCCATAGAAATGTCATTAGTCAATCCTTGTTATCAGGACTCAGCTGTGAACTGATCAGAACCGAATGATCCAAACTATTTGGTTTGGATCATCTCCAAAGGGGATCATGACGAGTTGCTCGATTAGTTGTCTTGAGGAATCTTCTAATTCTTTCCTATGATCTCTGATCAATAGAGCTTCTATTGGCCATTTGCATTGAACGTTATGAGAAAACATTGGTGGGCAAGCATTTGGTCTGCTTGAATTTCTCCTATGTATCCCATTCCAAATCAAAAATCTGACATGCAAGTGGTATGTAGAAATAATTGCTCGGAGTCTGTTTAGCCTAGGTCATCCAAGAATTATATTGTAGGCCAAAGGCATATGGATGATGAGAAAGGTGAGCAGAAGGGTCCTTTGCTAAGGCTCTACTCCAGCGGCTATTGGTAGAGTAATCTCCGCTTCAACTGCTATGAAATCCTTTGAGAATCCAACCAAGGAGGTGTTGACTTTCTTTAATTGATTAGTCAGCTATCTCATTCATTGAAACACATCATAAAATAATATATTCATCGAGCTTCCATTATCAACTAGAATTTTTTTTATATCATAATTGGCTATCATCATTAATACGATGACAACATCATCATAAGGAGTTTGAACTCCTCGAATATCATCATTAGAAAAAGAAATTACTTTCCTAGTTCTCTACCTCTTCGAGCTCTCAACTCAGTCTTTCACCCCCTACCACCATTGAGGCCCAAGATCACATTAATAACATTAGCTGTTGGTCAGTTGTTATTATTCTCCTTATCGGACTGGTGTCGAGATGGCTCATTGTTTGCATGATCCTTGCATTCTTGAACCTACTTTTCGAGGCAGCCTATCTAAATTAGGACTTCAATTTCATCCTTGAGTTGGAGGCAGTCCTCGATGTCATGGTTGTGATCGTAATAAAAATGACAGTACTTTATCTATTCCTTCTTGTGTTTGGAAACTTCATCGGTGGAGATAAATAGAGTTATCCCTGACTTTGATTTCCATCAAGATTTGGGCTCGAGGGATGGTCAAAGGAGCATGGTTGTTAAAGTGCCAAGGCAGATTCCTCGATTGAGATACTTTTGCAAATTGGGGTGACTCTCCTTCAACTTGGATCATGTGCGAGTCCTCCCGCCCCTGCTTTTTATTGGGAGCTCTTCTTCCCTCGACTTGCTTATGTATGGTTTGGGCTTCTTCTACTTGTGCATATTTTCAAACTCATACTAAAAGATTGATGTAGTCCCTCGACAATGTTTATCAAGGAAGAAAATGAGACAGTCATTATGGAGTCCTTTCTTCAGCATGGATATCGTCATTGATTCATCAAAGTTGCACACCTCCAACATGGCTGTATTAATATGTGCCATGTAGTTACACAAAAACTCATCCTCTTCCTGGTGGATTAAGAAGAGACTGTCAGAATTTTTTGATTGAGTTCGATTGTTGTCAAAGTAGATGACAAATAATCTTTTAAGCTACTTAAATAAATAGATAGACTCTGATTGAAGTCCATAGCACCATTCTCATATTGCCTTCTTAAGAATGGCTAGAAAAGCGAGGAAGAAGAGGGTGTCCGAGATGCCCTAAAGTATCATGAGAGTCTTATAGCCTTTTAAATAGTCTAAAGGATTCAAAGAACCATCATACAGCTCTATCTATAGCATCTTGAACCGACCTGGGATCGGTTCCTATAGAGTAGAACGAGAAAAGGAGGGTCAAGAATTGAAGCTAAGGCCATCATTGTTCTTCTAGCTCCCCATTTTCACTTCTCCTAAACAATGCTCGATCTTCCAGACCTTCTGCTCGAGATCTTCCTCTTGGCAAGATTTTTCGAGGTGTGGAGAGGAGCTTGGGGTTGAATCACCATCGAAGGAAGCTGGGGAGCGTCGACGTCACTCCTCCTTCCTCTAGCCTCGGTGGGAGAGAGATTTCCATGAGCAGTGGTAGAATAACATGGGCCTTGAGCTATCACCTCTAGACTCTAATGGTGGGTCCGATGGCTATGTCGAGAGGGAGTCGCCTAATGGATAGGTTGTTGTGGCTATTGCTATTCAGTGGCCTGTTGAAGCTATTGTACGATATTAGTTAATGTTTGGATTTGTCGAACCAGGGTATCAAATTGCTGTGGATCCATCATCATGGATGGTTGCATGGGTTGGGGCGGATGCTCATGTAGCACCATCCAAGCTTCGTCGAGATTATTGTCGGTGGAAAGTGGTAGAGTTTTTATGCACTTTGATTCTTTCCATAGTTCTCCTCCCTCTGCTATTAAGTTGAGGCCCTTCCTCTAACACCAAACTATTGCTGCAAGGCTCTGGCATGAGGAGTAAGTGGTTGTGGTCAGCGCCTATCCAATTTAGGGTTCGATGGTTAGTGAAGATCCGAGGAATGAGATCGATGATTTTCAGATCCTAAAAAAGAAGTGCAATCATCAGAGATTCTTTAGTGGAGGATCCTTTAATGCTTAAGTTAATCGAAGCTTTGAAAATAGTGAGAGAGAAAGAGCTAGTGAGTGGATGTTTTTCTTATTTTTAGAGTACCAATAATCATGCATCATGGAGAATTAAGTCCCATAACATGATCGTGGGTAGTCGGTAGCAAGTGGAATTTATTCACATGCCACACTCTCTTGTAACCATCCAGAATTTGAGGGGGGTTCCTATTAGCCCTTGTTGTCCCTCGAAATGGTCCAATAGTTTGGGTTCATATGTGAGTCGTCGACACAAATCCGACCATGGGATTGGTATAGGTCCGACCAACTCATCGTCCTACCGAGGAGATGGGTTGATTCTCTTGTAGCTATCTGATTCTCATTTCAAAAGAACCGAAGTGAGTGCTCAATGGCAATCCATAAAGAAAAGATTGAGGTCGGGTGGTGTCTCATAATAAGTATAATTAAAAAAGAGATCAATATTTTATAGTTAATGGTATATTTGTATCACATCACATCTCTCAAAATCAAACTTAGAATCCAACTCAATCCATAACCTTAGCCCTCTTCTTCATCCCACTTTCAATATCCAGATAGCGGGTGGGGGTGGACTAAGCTATGAGCACTCATTATTGATCATGGTGGGACCAGGCCACCATTGGCCAATCAATAATTAGTGATTGGATGATTGGTGGTGACTACCCAATTTATTTAAAAAATATATAATCTAAATTTTAATTCAGTTATGACATCAAACACAAGGGAAAATATGAACTAAATCCAAGTAATATATAATACACAAAATCAAATCAAAACAAAGGACCAAAAGAATCCTTAGAATCAAAGATTTAGCCAAGGTAGGTAGGAAATATTTGGGGCCTTCAGAATATGAGGATTTACATAGATTGGAAATAAAAACTATATTTTATTAGGACACCCATTAGTAGAAGCAAAAACTAAATCTAAGATATATATAATTTCATCTTTGGTTAGAATCAAATGGGCATGCAAGAAATCAACTAGGCAGGAAAAGAAGGGGGTGATGATATATAGAATAATAGATAAAATCTTGATTCTCCTAAAATAATAGTTGATCATGTGAATTTTCAATTTTATTTGTGCATATACACTAGAATAGTTCATGGATATGTATAGAATATACAGAATAGAGAACATATATAGTGTACATTAGAGAGATTAATTTTTTTCCTTGAAGACATTGAATCTACCATTAGCACTCCTTTTAGTCAGTAATAAACTTGATTTGGATGAGTTTTAGGCTTTTGCAACTATGACCAGGGAGGAATAAAATCAATTTTTATACATGATTATGAACAAATCCTATTTTCATGCCACATATATGAAAGCATAACTAGATATGTTTAAATCATTCATGGAGATACAACAATATGAAGAGAGCAAATTGTACATGATAATAAATATCCATTCTAAAGATGTAAAATATGGTAACAAGAATGGTAACCCTTTTTATCCATCAAGTTGGATTGGAACCAAGGTTTTATAACTAAAATAAATGAATGATCAATCTTATTTTAATATTATATCGTAGAATAATTGTATATTTTTAAATCATTTATGGAGCTATATAGAATAGAGAGGTTAGCAAAGAAATTGTACCTGAAGATGACTAATCATTTCTAAAGATGTTGAATTGCTGCTAAGGATGATTCCCTTTTCTGTCCAATAATAAATTTAATCAAAATTATAGATTTAAAACTTAGAGAAAAAAAAATCATTCTGATTCTAATACCATATGAAAGCACAACTATGTACAACAAGATCTTCCATAGAGATGCATAGGATAAGGAAAATAGGGAACAAATAATATCTAAGGATAATCAACCAATCCTTTGTAAAGATGTTGATGCTACTATTAACAATAGTTCTTCTTTCTATTTAATAGCAAATTGAAAGTTAACATTGTATAAAAAGAATGATCAATCCAACTTTGATGCTAGGTGAAAGCATGATCACATAAACCAAAATGTATGAAGATATTTATAAGGAAAAGAAACTCAGGAAAAGAAAATAGAAAAAAAATCATACTTGAAAATAACCAATCCTTTCCAAAGATGTTGATTCCATGGTTAAGGATAGTTTCCTTTCTGTCCAATAATAAATTTGACTAGGATCTTAAAATTTAGAGAAAAGAAAGTTTAATCCGAATCTAAAATCGTGTGAATGCATAATCACATAAATCAAGAGCCTTATATAGATGCACAGGACAAGACAAAGGAAGAAATCATACCTTAGGATAACTTATCCTTCTTGAAGATGTGGAATCCACTATCAAGGATGGTTCCCCTTTTTATTGATAAAATATTTGATTAGAGTTAAACTTTTACAATTTGAAAGAAAAGTGATTAAATCGACTCTAATGCCACATGAAAGTGCAAACATTTAAATCAAGTTCTTTCATCAAGATTCATGAGAGAAAGAGAATAAAGAACAAATCTTACTAGAAATCAACTAATCCTTTATAAAGATATAAATTCGACTACTAAGAATGGTTGCCCTTTTTATCCAACTACAAATTTGATTAGAGATAAAGAGAATACAAAACAATTATACTTGTAAATGACTCACCTTTTTTGAAAATATCAACTCTACACCTAAAGATGATCGTACTTTCTATCTAACAATAAATTAATTAGGATCAATATTAAGATTTTAGGATTGTTAGAGAAGGAGATCAATCTAACACTGCTACCGCATGAAAGTATATTCATATGCATTAGGATTATTCATAAAAATACACGGAATAGAGAATAAGCAATAGATCATACCTGAGGATGATCAAATCATTTTTAAAGATGTTGAATCTTTTTCTAATAACAGCCACCTACTCAAGAGAAACTTGGGGTTCGCAAAGAGATTTGAAGCTAATGAATATATAAGGCAAATTCTAATTAAGGTTAATATTAGAGTTTCAGAATTGTTAGAAAAGGAGATCTATCTGACTCTAATACCACATGAACACATAATCAAATGCATTAGGATTATTCATGGAAATACATAAAATAGAAAATAAGCACTAGATCATACCTAAGAATGATCAAATTTTTCTCAAAGATGTTGAACCTTTTCTAATGACGGCGCCTCCTCAAAGAGCAACTTAGGGTTTGCAAGGGAGACCTGAACCCTATATATAAAAATACTTTAGTTTCAAAATATTTTTCTAGAAAACAACCACTTTGGACAAAAAAATCCTTCAATTATTTCTTAAGCAACCTCTATTTTCAAATTATAAAGTAATTATATTCTAAAAATATTGAATCCTCAAATTTTGGTGACCTCTTCTTTAAAAGTGTATTTGATTTGGCTAGGGGAGTTGAACCTAATAAATATAAGAGAAAAGTTTAAATTTTAAATTATCTGTATAGAAGGAAATAATTTAAACAAAAATATCCTTCATTTAATTCTTAAACAATTGCTCCTTTTAAAACCATAAAAATAAAATATATTTTGAAAATATTGAAGCCTCATAAAGGTGGCCATATCTTCTTTGAAAATATATTTGATTTAGCTAGGGGAGTTGAACCTAACAAAAATGAGAGAAAAATTTTAATTTCAAATTATCTTTCTAGAAGGCTCTAGTTCTCTACCTTTGAACAAAAATATCCTTCACTTAGTTCTTAAGTAATCTATATTTTTAAAATTATAAAAATAAAAATTATAACATATTATAAAGATATAGTGTGAATTTTTTAGTTTGAACATATCATTATAGAAACTTTGCCATCTACATTTTGGATAAAAGTATTCTTTGCTTATTTCTTAAGCAAATCTCATTTTTAAAAATATAAATACATTGTATTTTGAAAAAAAACTAGATCCTCCTAAAGATGGCAATCCTTCTTAAAGAGCATGCTTGGGTTTGCTAGGAGAGTTGTATACATACATACATACATACATACTTACATACATACATACATATATATATATATATATATATATATATATATGTGTGTGTGTGTGTGTGTGTGTGTGTGTGTGTGTGTGTGTGTGTGTGTGTGTGTGTGTGTATGTGTGTGTGTGTATGTATAAGAAAATTTTTAATTTCAAAATATCATTCTAGAAAACTCTGCCTATCTAACTTCTAGAGAAAAATATTCTTTGCTTAATATATATATATAAGAAAATTTTTAATTTCAAAATATCATTCTAGAAGACTGCCTATCTAACTTCTGAAGAAAAATATTTTTTGCTTAATTCTTAAGAAACTATCATTTCTAGGATGATAAAGAAATTAAAAATGTATTCTATACTTTGAAGATATGGGGGAAAGTTTTAGTTTCAATATAATTTTCTAAAAAACTTCACCATCAATTTTTGGACAAAAATAGTTTGCACTAAATTCTTAAGCAACCTATATTTTCAAATTATAAATATATTGAAAATATATAATACATTCTAAAAACATTAAATCCACCTAAAAATAGCTACCACTACTTTAAAAGCATATTTGGTTTTGAGGAGTTGAACCAATATATAAGGGGAAAGCTTTAATTCAAAAATCTTTCTAAAAAAACTATGCTTGTCTATCCTATGGATAAACATATCCATTAGTTCTTAAGCACCCATTATTTTTAAAATGATAAAAATCTTTAAAATCTATAGTTTGGAAATATCGAATCCTCCTAAAGATGGATATCCCTTCTCTAAAAGCATATTATAATTTGCGAAGAACCTGAGCTGATTGTATATAACAAAAAAGTTTTAATTCCAAAATATCTATCTTGAAATACTTCCTATTTAGTTTTTAGGAAAAATTAAAGCTTTCCTTTTGGGATTCAAGTTTCCTTGCAAATTCTAAGGAGAAGTAGGTGGTGGGATCTTTTAAAAAGATATTTTTGACTAAACTTTCCGCTTATATATATTGGATTTTTCTTTTGGTAGGATGGCATGATTATAGAGTCCTAGTATAAATGCAACCCATAGTGTCAAAGTATACTAATTCCTTGAGCTAAGATGGCATCATCCAATCTAACTCCTAGATCATCAATCTCATATGATTCACCATATCTGATGGTACTCAGTCTACAATACTGTTCACCTCTATATACATATGAATTACCTTGAAAAAGGTCAACAACGAACTCATTTTTCTTAAGTCCTCCAAGATGAGGTATGCCTCATCCTAAATTATTGAAGAGTCAAAGATCTAAGTGATGACTATTTTGGAATCCCCTTCAAAAATAATGTTGAGAGCTTTAAGTGTAATGATGGCATGCACTAGCCCTTCCTTAGCTCATCTTAGTTCTACTAGTGGCACAAAGCAATCATAAAGATGGCACCTACCAGCTGCCCGACTAATACTGAGCTCTGATTATGGATGACAAATTAAGCACTCATATTTGCACCATCATCCAAAATACTACCACAAAGTTGATTTTAAGGAAACTAAGGTAAGGGCTCCCAGAAGAAATGAATCACCTTAAAAAGTAAAGAAACTACTATATGGGATACCCAATTTTCACCAACCATCGAAGACCACCAAGTAGAATGGATGAATTCCTTAGCCTATGCCTATACTTTCATAATAGTGGCAATAGGACCTTGATCCACTCCTTTAAACATACAATTATTCTTGGAAAACCAAATATTGAAGATAATACAATAGATGACGATCATCTTACCAATGCTAGCTCTATTTTGAGACCTCTCTTTAAGATGATTTAGTAGACCATCAAGAAAGTGCAAATAATGCCAAGGTTTGTCACAATCTACCAAGATCTATGAGCACTCATACAGTGCAAGATGACATGGGTGACTGTCTCCTCGCTCTTTAGGTAGAAGTGATCACAATTGGAGGAAATGTTCATTCCTCTACGGTGCATTACTGACTAACAAGGAAGACCTGATCCTATGCCACTTTGCAAAATAGGAGAGCTACTTTAGGATGAATGCCTAACTTCCAAATCAAAGCAGTATCTTTAAGAACTAGGGGAGTAGGGCCATAACGATTTCTATACCTCCCTGGCTTTGACTTTGGAGCAAATCAAGTTTTTCCACCCCAATTTGTCCAAGCATATTGACATAGGAATAACATTGAGAAAATTATTCCAATCAAGCATCACCAAACACCTTAGATGTGGCATCATAATTCCATTTCCTTTCTCTTTCTACTAAGAGGTTCGTCACCTCCAAATCCTCGAGCATACTGACATCAATGTTATGGGTATCCAAGATAGAGGTAGAGCTGAGAGCCAAGGATCATGGAGAATCAATGGATCTATCATCTCCAACCCTTCATCTAATGTAAGGAGCCACCTTGGGGATGAATGAATTTACTGCACTCCAAATGGAGAAGTTACTAGGAGGAACCAAAATCTCAGTGCTAGTCCATCGCCATATTTCAATCTCATCAAAGCACATCAAATATCACAAGGCTCCAATAGAAATTTAGCAACATGTTTTGCAAGACAAACCTCCAAATGCGTAACAAGGCCGGAATGCCAAGATCATCACACTACATTTGTTGGTAGATAGTTTCCCATGAGATTAGGGAAACCTTCCTTGAATCATTGGTTAGACCCTAAAGGTAACTTCTCTTCAACGTTTCAAATTCAAATATGATCAATTTGGGAATCACAAAGTTTGCCACGATATAACTTGGGATGGCACATAGTACTATTTTATCCTAGGTTATTCTCCTCATCATATATAGAGATCTACATTTCCACCCTTCAAGTTTTTCTTATATAATTTGGATTAAAAATTTAAAATCCAGAGTGCCCAGCCTTTTCCTGATAATCGGAACACCTAAATAGTGCCATGTTTCAATAGCTTCTGATGGAGCACTTTGATCTATTGTTTCACCACTAATTGGATCTTTAGATTGAATTTAACAATAAATTCTACCGATTAACCCACTATCCAGATTAGAAAAAAATCCAAAATGACTCTCTTGAAGAACGCTATATTGCCCACCATGGCATGCCTAAGAAGCAAACAATCATATATGAATGGAAGGTGTGATAGTGACGATGCTGACTAGCTAGCTAGACTAATGTGGAGTTAATGCTTGACTACATACCATCTCTTGGAGTATACACAAATAATGAATAGATATGATGATAATGGACAAACTTGCAAAATCTCAATCTTGGATTGGAAGAAATCCACAGAGGTGCCATTCACTGACATGGCAAAGGAGGGCCTCATGATACATTCTTGAACCAAGCTAATCAATCTATCATGAAAGCCGAATTGCCTCCAAGAATGGAGAACAAAATCCCATCTCACCCTGTCATATGCTCACTCCATATCTATTTTAATAACTATGAGGCTCTCATAGGTAGGGGCTGGTTGATCATATGATTGATTTTGATGATTTCAAAATATTGAGTATAGATGATACTAATCATGTATTTCAAGAATGAATGTAGATCTTTTCAAGTATTTAAATTAAGAAAATATCCCATAGAAAATATCTCAAATTTCACTAAGTCAAAGATTTTAAAAGAAAAAATTCAAGTTTAGACTTAGTAGAGTCGATCCTAGAGCCAAATGAGCCGACCCCTTCACTAAAACAAGCATTAAAATGAAGTTTTCGAATTTCAGGAAGATTGGAGTCGACCTCGACATGTTGGAGAAATCTAGCACGAGTTTGAGTTGACTCGAGCCCAATAGGAGCCAACTCTCTCAGAAAAAAATAGAAAATTATAATTTCAAAATTTGCCCAATTAGAGTCAATCCTAGTAAAATTGGAGTCGATCCCACTGGTCGAGCTAACTCCAATAACAGGCGAGCTGGCTCTCTCAAAAAATATAGAACATAGCATTTTTGGATCCTAAAGCTGAGTCGACTCCTTTGTCATCCGAGTTGACTTGAAGAAAATTGGAGTTGATTCTATGAAATTGGAATCGACCCCAATATCGGGACAAGCATAACAAGTAGTTTTCTACAATCCTTCTATTGGCAATTTTTCCACTCCAACGACTATTTCAAGACTTTCAATGGCTAGAATTGCTTCTCTAAGGATATTTAAGACTAGAGAAATAATTAGAAAAGAAGATTAAGAAGGATTAAGAGAGAAATTATTTTAAAATTAAAGGGATTCTATTCCATATTAAATAGAGAGAAAAAAAGAGAAACCAAGCTGTTATTTTAGAGGATATTTAAGAGCTATCTTCTACAACACTGCAAGTATCCTTTCAAGCTTTAATAACACCATGTGTAAGGATCCCCTGTATAGCCCAAATCCATCAAAGAATTACTGCTCACAAAGTTCTAAAATTCTAAAATATTCTGACTATATCTGAAATTCTTACCATTTTTCTTTTCAGACAAATAGAGAATGACATTAAAATCCCCAAAGAGCAAAGTAGGAGAGCCAAAAAATATCATCCTAGTAGCAAGATCCCAGATAATCACCGTTGGACACCATTTGTGCTTGCATAGATCATGAAATGTCGAGGATCCAAGGATTAGCATTATTTGGAGTGGCTACCCTAAAGGCAATCTAATTATCAAAAATAATCCAATCAATACAACTTAAAATTTTCTTCCATATGATAAATAACCATGCAGGACCAACCTTCCACCTCAGCCAATCACAGCAACTGGCCAGACAACCTTATTTCTAAAACATAGAAGATATTTGGATCTTTTTCTCTGCTCAATTTTCTAAAGTTATTATAGAAGTAAGGTTTGGCTGCCTCCCTATAATTCCAAGTTATAATTCTCATGAGCAAGAGAGATAGGATGACTAGAGCATGATATCTTTAAGGAAGCTAACAAACTTATCAGAGTATCATCTATCTAGACATGATCAGAGGCCATTCCCACTATAAGCGGAAGGTTCATCACTGGGTCAACAACCTCTTGGGTGACATTGGACAAAGCCAATGCTTGAGTGATCTTCGACTTCAAATGCTTGTGTTGAATGATGAATGTTCTCAATCATTCCAATAGGGTTTGGCACACTTGGTAGAGGGGCCATACAGTTAGGTGGAGAGGGATCACGGTCACTTGAAAGTAATGATGACTGAGTACAGCTATGGACATCATCTATAAGCAGTCCGACATCACTAGAAGTGGCTGCAATGCTTGACCATGAGTTAGGCTTAGAGGATTTAATCTCCAACCCCATAGGCGAACAATGACTATCAACCAACTTTGCCACACCCATCACCTAGAGGGCGATTCTAGTTGAGTAGGAGATAGAGTGCGACCAAGATTATTAGGGTGTTGTGATGAGTGCTTACTATTGGTCACTCCCTCCATTGGTGGGTCATTTCTTCAGTGTCATTTGGGACCACATGTTTTAAAGCTTTGTATCACGAGCCACTAGCTAAAAACCCACTTTCATCCTAAAATAGAATGTGCCTAAGTGCCCTTCTCTGAGTGGCTTCCCAGTGACCATCTGCCAATCATTAGAAAAATTAGTAGGAGACAAACCTCTGCCATCACTATTGTTATTTCTAGGACAACCAGAGACCTAGGAGTGGAGCTTGATCTATTTTTCTCCCACCCTCCATGATCAAAACCTGGTTCACCACCATCCAAGAACTGAATAGGCATCATCCTTCTCTATGGGTGATGTCCCGCATCCTCACCGATAATGTATGAGGAGTAATTCTCAGTATGACCAATTCTTCCATTGAGGTGGCACAGGATAGAGATATTGGCATACTAGAACTACTTCCAATACCACTTCCTTGAGCAACAATGTCTATATATGTCTAATTGAATGGTTGACATAAATCCAACCACACACAAGCTTTCTTATAGCCATCATGAATCACCTCCTTTGTCCAAGTGTCACTAAACAAAGGCATCTTGACAGAGGAAGCGATCTTCAATGACATTTTATGGTCCCAGAGCTCCATTGGTAAGTCAGAAAAATGCATCCAAATGGCCGCATGATTGATCCTATCCCTATTTAGTCAGAAACTTGGGCACCATTTTTCAATAGCTAGGATTTGACCAGCAACAACCCAAGGACCATTAGCCAGGACTTAGTCCCACTCGACCTCACCAGGGAACTGGAACATCCATGTCCACCAAATAAAGAAATAATCGAGAAATCCTTCACTGATTTCCATTGATTCATTAATTCTTTTTGAGCAAAATGATAAGATATAACAGTGCTAAGAAACTTGCTAATTAGATAGCGACTCCATCATTCACAAGCATGATTATATTTATCATCGAAGAAGATGACAACCTCTGAGAACTTCATTTGGAGCCTAGCCATCTCCTCATCCGAAACCTTGGAAGACCCCCATCAATACCTTCTCCTATCCTATAGCACTTGAGCCCACAATGGGTTGCTATGTAGAGCTCCACCTTCCACTTGATGTCCTAGCTTCCCATGCATAGTCTCCATAATCACCTCATCAACCATTGAGGGACCAACATGACTCGACGATCGATGCTGGCCATCAGCATCACTCATACCAAGGCTAGGACGAGGAGGACCCCAAGTTCCCTCCCCATGCATAATCTCCATTTTTCCCTTTAGAGGACAAGGCATGTGTTTGAGTGGAGTTGACATTTTCAAGAAAGATTAGTCAACCTCAAGTATGATTTGTCCCCCATTGTCTTCATCCCTAATCAAATTTCTAGTTGGACCAAAAGGGATACCATTTTTAGTCATGGAATCTACATCCTTGGACAGGGTTGGTCAATGTCTAATAATATTTGTTATTTTAGTACTTAAGCGACCTCTTTTATAAACATCACAAGCAAATGATATGTGCAACAAACATTAAACAATAAATTAAAAAAGTACAAATGAATGGGGTTAAGAGAAGTAAATACATGGGTTAGATAAATAGTATCAACCTTTTTTTATATAATTAAACTTTGAAAAGAGTCCAATGAATTGAGGATGTGGAAAAGAGATGGATAGAGATTTATTTTAAAGAAATAGAGTTCAATTGGGTTGGGATGTCTATATTTTAGTTACAAAATTTAATAGACTTAATTAAAATTTAAGTAACAAAATTTAATATACATGGATTATTTCTCAAAGATATATGTGAAGAGAGGAAGATATTTTAGGAACAAAAATTAATAGACTTAATCCAACATAGTATATTCCTCTAATAAAATGCCAATAGAGATCTTAGAAATCTAAACTATATTTTTAAGATGTATCGTGATCATATAATGATCATCTTTTCCGAAGAGCACCTTAGGATTCCCAAAGAGACCAGACCCCAATATATAAGAAAAATTTTAATTCAAAGTGTTCTTTCTAAATGATTTTGCTTGTCTATCTTTTGGACAAAATATCTTCTGCTTAATGCTTAAGCAACCTCTATTTTCAAAATTATAGAAAAATGAGAACCTAGTAATATTTTGAAGATGTTGGACCCTCTTTTATTTTTTGACAATGGTCAACCCTTCTTTAAGAGCACATTAGAAAGGGGGCCTCAAGCTAATATGTATAAGAAAATATTTTAGTGTCAAGATATTTTTCAAGAAGATTTTGCCTATCTACTTTATTGACAGATCTTATTTTGAAAACTATAAAACCTAAAAATCTATGTTATATTAAAAAATAATAATAATGAATTTGGAGTCAATTGCTTCTAATACCATCTATCATTTTTTTGCTAGAAGTATGCTTCCACTTTTTCTAACTACAAAATTAGTTCCTATTTAAATAATTTTGACCAGTAAGAAAAGAAAAATCCAAAATTTTTGCTATAAAATAAAGAAAAAATGGATTCTAGTCCTTATTGTTTAGGCGAATGAGCTTTTGGCACCCTTTGTTCCTCCTAATCCATACCTAGATTGATACTAATCTCTCTATAGGGGTGAGAATCCAAAGAAAAAGAATACAAGATCATATTTTATTCTCTTAACAATTTATATACTTAAATTTAAAATATTATATTATTTTCTTGAAAGTGCATTAATGCAAGTGTTCATTTGCAAATACATTCAAAAATCATAATATATTAGGAAAGAAAATACAATTAAAAGTGTCAAGTATATTAGGAACAAATAGAATGCCATAATGTTAGGAAATATAAGACCTCAAATATCTAGATACATTATGAAAAGAGATGTAATTAAATATGGAACACTTCACTCCTAGGTCTATATTCTTGTTATCACTCTATGTTTGCAAAATTAGCATTTTATGGCTAATACCTATCCATAAATTTGTTTTGCACACAATTAAGCTTATTCTATATATACATGATTTTTGAATACTTCCTATAAGCCAGGACTCCATACTAAATGGCCATCAAAATCAAGGACCGAGTATAAAATCCTTGGCAACTAGGGTAAAAGTATGAAATTGCTGTTTAACTCTCCAACAACATAATAAGACAAAATAAATAATTAAATATTACAATATATTAAGCAATAAGATGCGAGCAAATATTAGAAGTCAATTTCTTATTAGTATCATTTTTTTTTGTTTTATATTTAGATTTACTCATTTCTCACTAAATGGCCATAAAAATGATTTTTTTGTCATTTTATGGTGATGTCATAATTGAGATTAATTAACTATAACTTGTCATTACCGTTGGCCTGAATAACTTGTTGTGTCTAAAACAAAAAAGCCTTTATATTGGTAAAGAGGTTTGTATATGATGGTTATAATTTTATGTTGCAATTTAGTTGGAAAGGTTCATGAGTTCATTCTAGAAAATAGCATTCCCCTCTATCAAAGTATTGAAGATATCAAGTTTCTCCTTGCGGACAGGATTAGAACTATTTTAGACAAAAAGCTTAGATTCTTCTCGCTAGTTGAGTAGTTGATAGTGAGGTCATATTTAGTTGGGGAGAGCTAGGGTCTCGAATGGAATAGAAATGAGTCACTTCCATTCTAGCCATTTGATTGGGCCGAGGGAAGTACCATTCCTATTCCTATTTCAAAGGAAATGGGAATGCCTCAATCCCCTAAAACTTAATGCATACTCTTTTAGGTATAAGTTGTGAAGAATCTAACCGGGATGCAAACATAGAGACCACCCCTAAAAACCATAGCTTTGATTGTGTATCTAATGTTGTTTGACACATTGAAAATATGATTACATGTTAGTAAAGTAATATCTGCATTGATATGAAAGATATGGATCTGATCCCACCATCATTCCAATATTAGACTAGGCTTTCAACCATCCTAATTCTCAAGAAAGAAAATCTTATGTCCCAAATCCAGCACCCGAGTAGGCCACATGATGGCAGCACACTCTTTAGGGCAAGGCCCTAAAAAAATATACGAGGCCTTAAAATTCATTACAATCTTAAGATTCCATGAATACTATTGATCTCAATTCATAATAAATATTTTATATTAATAAATATCAAATATTATATAATTTATAAAATTTGATCATTCAACCGATCCTGATGATGCTTATTCCTTTCAATTGATGCTGCCAACTATAGCCAAATACATGTATGCTCGAACTTTGAAAAAGAAAAATAGAGGGGTTGTGAGCTTTAGTGCTCAGTAAAAATTTTCACACACTAACACCAAAATAATAATGATAAATGAGATACTAACATTGATTGTTATTCATATAAATTTCATGCCATAAGATACCGTGATCGTAAAACATGCATAACAAATACATCTTTTTGTGCAATAATTCTCATTAAATGCTTATCTCAAATTATAGTATATCGGATTTGATAACATTTCAAGTGCTTGGTTTTGGACTACCACAATCACGTTTTTGGTTTGTAGCGGAGCATCAACATAGTGGTTAGTTCCATAGACTACAATGACCACATTTTCAGCCTATAGTAGGGTATCAATATAGCAGCTAGTTAGAGGACCATAAGTGCTCCGCTTCAACTACCACAACCATATTTCCAGTCCATATCAAGGCACCAATAAAGTGGCTAGTCTAGAGGATCACAAATGCTTAACCTTAAACTACCACGATTTCATTTTTAGCCTATGGCGGGTACTAATATAATGGCTAGCTCAGAGCATCATAACCCATCATTCAGTCCTACAATTCAAATTTATGATTGTCAAGAAATTATAATTCAAAATCACTCTTTTACAAAAGTCGATGCACACAAACACCAAGTCCATCCAAACTAGGATCAATAATATATAATACATAACTTCATACATAGCCATATATATACTTAATAAATAAGTATATATTAGACATCTATCAAAAACCACATCAAGCAAAATCACTAATGCATAAAAATAGTTTTTTTTATGTAAATAGATAATCAACATTTGAGAATTCTTACCTCTATTGATGATAAATTTGGAATAGGCTTTATCAATCCACGACTATCATATCCAATCAATGAGATAATCCCAACACATCCTTGATCAATCATTAGCATAATAAATAATAAATTATTATTACATTTCTATTTTCAAATCTCTAGTATTCGAAATACTCTAAATCCTAAATTTGTCAACCCTACCTAATACATAATTAATTAATTAATTAATATTTAGAGATTTATCTTGATTTAGGGATTAGAGCATAAATCCTAAATTTTATATACTCGAATTTAAAATATTATATTATTTCCTTAGAGTAAATTAATGCAAGTGTTCATTTGTTAGTACATTCAAAAATCATAATATATTAGGAAAGAAAATAAGTTAAAAGTGTCAAGTATATTAGGAACAAATAGAATGTCATAATGTTAGGAAATATGGGGCCTCAAATATCCAGATTTATTAGGAAATGAGATGTAATTAAATATGGAAAACTTCACACATAGATCTTTGTTTTTGTTATCATTTTATGTTTGCAAAATTAGCATTTTATGGCTAATACCTGTCCATAGATTTGTTTTGCTCACAATTAAGCTTGTTCAATATATACATGATTTTTGAATGCTTCCTACAAGCCATGACTCCATATTAAATGGCCATAAAAATCAAGGACCAAATATAAAATCCTAGGCTCCTAGGGTAAAAACATGAAATCATTGTTTAACTCTCCAATATCATAATAAGATGGAATATATAGTTAGATATTACAATATATTAAGAAATAAGATGCAATCAAATACTAGAAGTCAATTTCTTATTAGTATCTTTTTTGTTTTATATTTAGATTTACTCATTTCTTACTAAATGGCCATAAAAATGATTTTTCTGTCATTTTATGGTTATGTCATAATTGAGATTAACTATAACTTGTCATTATCGTTGACTTAGAAATCTTGTTGTGTCTAAAAAAGAAAAGCCTTTATGTTGGCAAAGAGTTTTGTATATGGTGATTTTAATTTTATATTGAGGTTCAGTTGGAAAGGTGCATGAGTTCTTTCCAACACATAGCATTCCCTCTATCAAATTATTGAAGATATCAAGTTTCTCCTTATGGACAGGACTAGAATTGTTTCAAACAAAATAAATAGATTCATCTCACTAATTAAGTAGTTGATACTGAGGTCATATTTGGTTGGGAAAAGTTGGGGTCTCGAATAGAATTAAATGAGTCATTTTCATTCTAGCCATTTGATTGGGCTAGGGGAAGTACCATTCCCATTCCAATTTCCAAGGAAATGGAAATGCCTCAATACCTTGAAACTCAATGCAGACTTTCCTATGCATAAGTTGTGAAGAATCTAACTAGGATACAAACATAAAGACCACCCCTAAAACCTGCAGCTCTTGTTGTGTATCTAATTTTGTTTGACACACTAAAAATATGATTACATGCTGGTAAAGTAAACTGCATTGGTATGAAAGATATGGGTCTGATCCCACCATCAGTCCAATATTAGACTAGGCTTCCAACCATCCTAATTCTCAAGAAAGAAAATTTCATATCCTGAATCCAACATCTGAGTCGACCATATGACAGTAGCATACTCCTTAGGATAAGGCCTTAAAGAATATACGAGGCATTAAAATTTATTACGACCTCAAGATCCTGTGAATACTATTGATCTCAATTCATTATAATATATATTCCATATTAACAAATACCAAATCTTGTACAATTTATAAGGTTTGGTCATTCGACTAATATTGTTGATACTCTATCTAATCAATCCTTTCAACCGATGCTCCCAACCATAGCCAAATACATGTATCCTGTAACTTTAAAAAAGAAAAATGAAGGAAGGGGTTGTGAGCTTTGCAGCTCAGTAAGAATTTTTACATACCAACACCAAAATAATGATAAATGAAAAACTAACAATGGTTGTTATTTATATAAACTTCATGCCACAAGATACCATGGTCGTAAAACATGCATAACAAATACATCCTTTTATGCAATAATTCATATTAAATGCTTATCTTAAATTATGGTATATCAGATCTGATAACATTAAATGTGCTTTACTTTAGACTATTACAATCATTTTTTCAGTTCGTAGCGGGGCATCAACATAGTGGTTAGTCCCATGGACTATCACAACTACATTTTAGCCTATGATAGGCCATCAACAAAGTATCTACCTAGGGGACCATAAGTACTCCAATCTGACTACCACAATTATATCTTCAGTCTATGGCGAGGCACCAATAAAATAACTAGCCTAGAGAACCACAATAGCTCAAACTTAAACTACCACAACTACATTTTCAGCCCATGGTGGGTACCAATATAGTGGCTAGCCTAGAGCACGACAACCCATCATTCAGTCATATAATTCAAATTTATGATTGTCAAGAAATTATAATTCAATACCACTTTTTTACAAAATTTGATGCACACAAACACCTAGTCCATCCAAACTAGGATCAATAATGTACGATACATAACTTCACATATAGCTATATATATATATATACTTAACAAATAAGTATATATCATGCCTCTATCAAAAACTACATCAAGCAAAATCGCTAATACATTAAAATAGTTTTTTATATAAATAAGTGATCAACATCTAAGAATTTTTATCTTTATTGACGACACATTTTGTAACAGTATTTACCAGTCCACGACTATCATATCCAATCAACAATATAATCCCAATACATCCTCAATCAACCATTAGCACAATAAATAATAAGTTATTACTAGATTTCTATTTTCAAATCTCTAGTATCTAAAATACTCTAAATCCTAAATTTTTTAACCCTACCTAATACATGATTAATTAATAAATAAATATTTAGAGATTTATCTTGATTTAGAGATCAGAGTGTAAATTCTTTGCTTAACATCTTCTTGATTAGGTGACCGTATATATTCCCAAAATCAAAGCCAGATATAGAAAAGATGTACATATGAAAAGGAATAAGACTAACAAGATGACAACACTCGGGACCTGAATCAATTAGAATGATGCAACATAATTCGTTAGGTCAAGAAACTAATAAACCATTTAGGTAAAGATAATAGATCAAAGGTTGTCAAATGTAGGATTCAACACAGTCGATAATGATTGGGGTAAAGATTGGTACGATAGATGTTCACATTAGTGCCAATTTGGGACTTTCCATTTAAATCAACCCATAAACCACAAAGGAATTAGAGATTCTCCATTGATGCACTAAGACATATAGAGAGAGAAAATTAAAGTGAGAAAAAATAAGAGAAACAAAGATAGAGGAGAGAGAAAGAAAAGAGAGATGAGAGAGAAGAGCCCTCTTTTTCTTTCTCAAAATAGGGGATATCCCCTTCTCCCTCTCTTTCTCAAAAATGGTAGAAAGAAGACTGAGGTTGACAATCACTACAACAAAACCTATTGTCTGTTATGCAACATATTCATCACAAATAAGTAATTTTCATTGCTAATAATTATTAGCAATGAAAATTTCATCGCTAATTCTTAGTCGCAAAAAATGGGATCGTAGATAATAATTAGTGATGAAAATTTTATTTTTATCGCTAATAAAAATTTTTTATGATGAAAGATTTTTGTCAATTTTTTTTTATTCATTAAATTATTTGCAATAAAAATTTTTGCGATGGAATCCAAAATTTTTCATCATAAATAAATTTTTTTTGATGAAATATTTTCATCATAAATAAAAAAATTTTACAACAAAAATTTTTTATCGTAAATAAAATTTATTTATGATGAAAATTTTTCAGGGCAAATAGTTTTTTATTTACAATGAAATATTTTCATCATAAATAAAAAACTTATTTTTGATAGAAATTTCTCATCACAAATTAAAATACTTATTTTTGAAGAAAATTTTTCATCATAAATAAAACTTATTTGTGACAAAAAAGTTTCATCACAAATAAGTTTATTTGTGATGAAAATTTTTCATTACAAATAATTTTTTATTTACAATGAAAAATTTTTATTATAAATAATTACATCATAAATTATTTTTTAAAAAAATTATAAACAAATATATTTTATATTTTTAATATTTATATTTATAGTTTATAAAATTAAAATAAAAAATTTATAAATAAATTTCATCATTTCATTATATAAAAATTATTTCATTACAGAAAGTATTTTTTGGTAAATAAATATAAAAGATCCAAAATAAAAATAAAAATGGATCAAAGGAGAGGAGTGCTTAGAGGAACTCGGACTAGCCTACTACTATCTCATCAACTATATCATCTACTCCATTTGCGTCATCCACTCTATCATCTGTAACTAGAACAACTGGTACTCATCGATGTATGCAGTTAACTCAGTAGTCCACTATCGATCCTTAACAGTCTGTCTCTATATCTCTATCAGTCGGGCATCGCATGCAACTTGGATGCCAGCCCTGAATGAGCATGAAGATGTAGGAGCTTTGATCCCATGTCCTAGCCTCCTAACATAATAGGATCTCGTACCAAGCACCTGATCACAGATCTCATCATCTATGGGTGCGGTCGAGCCCTCTAGGGCAGGTTGGGATCTAATGTCTATCATACGATCCTGAAAATTAAAGTTATAGCTATTCTAAATTTATATTAAAAATCAAAATATTAATAAAAAAAATAGTTGAAAAAACTTATGTAAAGCTCTTGGCTCCCAGCTGTCTACCATCGCTGATGGATCCACTGGTAGATCTCGATTCTATCAGGAAGCTCGCCACTTTCTACATCTCTCTGCAATTTAAGAATAATTAATATTTTTTTAAATAGTTAAAAAGTTAAAATATGATAAATAAAAATTACTTGCTATCTGCTCCATATGGTGAGTGAATGGCCTCAAACCCCCATAATGCGAGACTGTCTGTCTTGTCCAATTCACAGTATTTTTGGCATATCGATTCTACACAATCAATAGTTAAATTAGTTAGTAAGTAACTGAATTTAAAAATAAATGATTCAATTATTAAATTCTAAATAAAAAAAGTTATCTGACATGTCAGATCCTCGTACGTACGGCATATGACAGCCCAATCCTAGATATTGATACTATCATATGGCCGCTGCCACGCTACCTCCACCCCTTGATCATGCACTACAGCATACCAGTGGCGATGAATGTGATGTCAATACTCCTTGAAATATGAGCATAAATGATCATCTATAGCTCATTGCACGCGATCGTGCTCAAAATCAATAATCTCAAATATAGCCTGCCAATAACAAATATTATAAGAATATAATATTAGTTAAATATTTAAATAAATATTATTATACCTGTAAGTGGCTATAGAAGACCTTCCTTTGAGGTCGTGTAACCCGATGTCCATCGAAGAGCATTGTCAGGGCATAGCTATAGCAAATGATGCTCAGCTCAGTCTGCCATAGCTCACACTATCCCCTAATAGGCCTGGTGTAGCCTAGCAGATTTAATCTCAATGTGAAAATGCTGTCCCTTGTGCTTGCATCTCCAAAGCTCAAGGCCGAGGTTCTTTGACGGACCTCGCCCTCGCCTCACCATTGACAAAGAATGGCTTGAAAAAATAATGAATAAAATATTAGTATGATAGCCATCTATAAATCTAATAGCTAGGTAGATTAAAATCAAATTTTATTATGTAAAGAATATAAAAATACTAGTTGGGTGTTGGCTCACTCAAACCCTCTCACTCGGATCCGCCTCTATAGGACCCTTTGGCAACTCCGATGGTGCAGCAGTAGAAATGAGGAAAGGCTTAGGGATAGGCTGGAAACTCAAACGTCGTCGTCTCGCTCCTAATGCCGTACCTACAATGCATAAACTATGCATATAATTAACTTGACATATAAATAAATATAATAATGAATAATAATAGCAAAAAATACATAAATGCTAATGAATAGAATTGTATTGCATACCATTATTGCAAGAAAAGATTCAATAAAGAATACAGATCTACTTATCAATATCCGTATCCTCCTCGATTTCTAGATCCTCCTCCGAATCACAATAATTGATTAATGTATCATCTTTTATCTCATCATCATTTATGAACCAATCGTCATCCTTCAAATCATCAAGATTAAATACAAAATTAGCTTCAACTTTATTGGACGACAGATCAGCCCTATTCAAAGGAGCTGGCATAAGTTCTTCGTTAACAAGATGCTCAGTCAATATTAGTTCTTTCTCTTAAAAAGCTTCCTCTTCATGTAGATTTGAATTATCGTCCATCTCTAGTTGGGTTGGTATATCATATACGCCTCTAGGTATTATTCTTTGTACGACATGCCAATCACCTCGATATTTTGGATCCTTTAAATATATTACTTATTTTGCTTGAGTTGCTAATATATACGGCTCATTCCAGTACCATGTTCATGCAAAATTTATACTGGTAAAGTATGGATCGATATGAATATCGATTTTCTTATCACTAATATCCCATCATTCACACTAAAACAGGAATACCAAATTTTTGAACTCATACATAAATTCTATAATATCTATCAATATACCAAGATATTCAATCTCTTCTTCTTCTTTATATCCTATCATAGCAATTCTACTATTTTGGATCCGTCTTTGCATCTCAAGCTCTCTTGTATGAAATCTCATTCCTCCAACGATACAAGATATATAGTAGTTAACTCTTCGATCGGGGCCACATGCTAAATTGTACAACTCATCGATTTCACCCACTTCTTTATTGAAATACTTAAATTTCATCTACAATATAGCATAAAAAATTATGTCAGTACAAGTAATTAATTGTATAATTATAAAAATATAATACTAGTGAAACTTATATGGTTCTCAAACTATTTTGCAAATCCATCCTATGTCAATCATCATCATTTGTATCATTCTCCCAAGATAGTATATTCTTGTGCTTACTGCAATAAGTCATGATTTTTAATTTTATATCAACATGAAAAAATTAGTTAAAACACTAAAATTATGCTATGATAATACTTGCTCAATTAAATCTTTAATTTCTTCATAATTATTTAGAATATAGAAGTGTGCCTTGGATAGCTCATTCACGTCCATAAACTCATATCTTCTTCCATCTATGGGTCGAACTATTTGTTTGAATATGGATAGTATTGGTTCATCATCATCCCATTCACAATCAGCGTTATGATCTGCATGATTGAATCTTATTTTGATATTATCAAGATACATCGAGCAAAATATAAGACACTTCATAGCTACGTATGCTTTTGCTATGGATCTTTCAGACCGCGCCTTATTGCACACATTTTTTTAGGATACACAAGAATCTACAAATAAAAAATAATTTAAAGAGTTGTAATACATTTACATCTTACAACTGATATGTCAAAGAGATTATAATTTTTTTTATCTTTCAATAGGATACATCCACTGATAATGTACTGGGCTGTCCAAAAGGGCTTTCTTTGAAAGATGATCAACCAAGTATACCATAACATCAAAAAATGATGATGGAAAGATTTTTTCTAACTTACAAAGAATGAGCATGTACAATATTCTTTTCAAACTTTTTAATTAAGTTAATCTTCAACTTTCGACAATATAGTTCTCAAAAAATTACTTCCAACTCAATCAATGCAGCTTGAACATCACCATTCAGATAGCCACGCATCACCATAGGAAGCAAGTACTACATCATCATATAGGAGTCATGACTTTTCATGCTAGAGATATTATCGTCATTGATGCCAACACATCATGATACATTTGAAATGTAAGCATCAAAAAACTTCACGATTTTGAATCATCCATAGAAACTCTTCTTCTCCTCGTGAAATAGTAAATAACATGCAGGTGGCATAAAAAAATTATCATCTCGACGAACTAAATGCAATTCCGATCGAATTCTCATTTCTTGTAAATCAAGATGAGCTTTTGAATTATCTTTTATTTTTCCTGTGATGTTTAATACTGTACCGATGACATTATCATAAATATTCTTCTTAATGTGCATTACATCGAAGTTATGATGAAGTAATAGCTGCTTCCAGTATGATAGTTTGAAAAATAGGCTTCGCTTCGTCCAATTCAGCTCAGCTTTAGTATGCTTCTACTTGTGAGTACCCGATGTTTTTTCAAATTTCATATTTCTAATGGCTTCTAGTTGTTCTAATACTTTCGCTCCACTTAACTCCTTAGGTGGCTAACATCGGTCAGACTTATCATCAAAATATTGATTATAATGGATCTTCTAAGAGTGATTAGCAGGTAGAACCTGTCGATGACCCATGAAGTAGATTTTTCTTCTATGCTTTAAATGTAAGGAGGACGTATCCTTGTTGCATATTGAACATGCCAAATATCCTTTGGTACTCCATTCAGATAAGTTTTCATACACAGAAAAATTATTTATCATCCACAAAATCGATGCATGCAACTTAAAATTTCTTCAACTGATAGAATCATATATCTGTACTCCATTTTTCCATAGCTCCTTCAGATCATCGATTAAGGATCGTAGATATACATCAATTTCATTATCTGATACTTTCGGATCTGAAATCAATAGTGACATAAAAATAAATGGCTCTTTCATGCATTTGTAAGATGACACATTATATATAACTAGCATCACAGGTCACATGTTGTAAGAAGTACTCAAATTATCAAAAGAATTAAATCCATCTATTGCTAGACTAAGTCGGATATTGCATGGGTCACTCGCAAATAGCGGATACTTTGCATCGAAGTCTTTCCATACTATAGAGTCAGTCAGGTGGCTAAGTATGTTCTCCTCTGAAACCTGCTGTTTATGATACCATCTCATTTCTTTAGCTATCTTTGTGGACATATACAACCTTTGAAGTCTTGGAATCAATGAAAAATACCTTAAAACCTTATAAGGTATCTTCTTTCCTTTTCTATTATTGGTTTTGTACCAAGGCTCACCACATTGCGGAGATTCACTTGCTTGTTCGTTCTTCTTGTAAAATAATATACAATAATTTTTGCAGGCATGTATAGGAATATAGCCAAGTCCCAATTCTCACATATATATTTTTGCTTCAGTATATGATTTCAGAAGTATTGATCCATCAAGAAGAGCTTCTTTAATTAATGTCAAATTTTGATCAAATAACTTCTGACTCCATCGGTTCATAGTTTTAATATGAAAAAATTTGATCAAAAATTCTAACTTGGAGAACTTCACACAATTTGGGTAGAGCGGCTCTCATGCATCCCGAACAAGCTCTGCAAACTATTCAGAAGTCCCTTCTACCTCATTAATATTGTATTCATGATTAGAACTGCCTTGAGATGCACTAGTACTTATGGGTACATTTGAGATAACACCTTGATGTAACTCATCCAATAGTGAACCTATACCATCATGTTCAATAGGTTCAACAGCATCAATATCATCATTGTCATACATAACTTTATTCAGATCACCCTCCCCATGCCATATCCAGCGAGTATACTTCTTGTCCATACCAAAATATAGCAGATGCTCCTCAACAAATGATATGTGATGATATACCATATTGACATATCTTTTGTATGGATACTTTATCTGATTGGCATTATCAGCCTAACACCATGCAAATTCAATAAAATCTTGAACACCTTTTTGATATTCAGGCAAAAAAATATCTCTAGCATACATCCAACTTTTGTTCATATCCATCTAACAATAAGAAATAATGATTCATGAATCCTAACTCCACCAACTCCTTCCCAATAGGTGTAGTCCTATCCTTTTC
The DNA here is from genome assembly GCA_006176705.1 of Cocos nucifera. Classification (NCBI taxonomy): domain Eukaryota; kingdom Viridiplantae; phylum Streptophyta; class Magnoliopsida; order Arecales; family Arecaceae; genus Cocos; species Cocos nucifera. The sequence continues at coordinate 1,897,192 of QRFJ01000476.1, read as the reverse complement.
AAAAATTTATCACTTTTATTATTGCCACAGCTTTGTTCTTTGCTCCATATCCAAAAAAAATCTGACAGCATCTTCCTATAGTTCTCTAAGTACACGATATAGATGGATCATATTTTAAGCACATCTAATATGTATCTAGAGAGCAAATGAAATAACTACGATGGAATTTTTCATAATAGAATAAAGAACACCATGACAATAATAAAATATTGATGCATTTATGAACTGCCCAAATCAGGACATCCAAGAGACGTTCACAGAGTTTGTTTTAAGAACCCTGGGACCAACTCTTGAATAGGAGTCTAAGATTTGATCAATGCATGAATTAAATCATTACCAAACTGGATCCTAGATTGAATTCCAACTCGGATCTCGATCTGGATCTCGATCGAGATTTGACTCAGATCATGATTCGAATCTTGAATTGAATTTCGGACATGATCCTAGATCGCATTTTGGATAGGATTCCAGATCGAATCTCGAATTGAATCCCAACCTCAATCCCGACTGAGATCCGATCTGAATTTTGATTGAGATCCGATCCAAATCTCAATCCAAATCCCAGACCGAATTTCAAATAGGATCTCAGACCGGATTCAGATCGAATCCCAGACTAGATCCCAGATTGAATCTTGGATAGGATCCCGACTTAGATCCTTGATCAAAACCCAATTCGAATCCCAGACCGGATAGTTTATATGCATTATAAATTAAAATCTTTGATTAATGTAAATTAAAATATTAAATCATAATATAATGAAATACATGGGCTAAATAAATAAAAATATTAAACTATAACAAGTAAAAATATAAAAATATAATTAAAAATTTAACTATTTTAATTATAAAAAAACTTATTATTATTATTAATATAATCGATTATTATTACTATTACTATTATTACTACTTTTACTCTTATTATTATTTTCATTATTATTACTATTTTTATTATTTTATTATTATTATTATTATTATTATTATTATTATTATTATTATTATTATTATATTTATTATTATTATTATTATTCTAACTACTACTATTATTACTATTTTTACTATTATTATTATGATTATAACTATTACTATTATTATTATTACTACTACTACACTACTATTATTATTATTATTACTATTTTTTCTTATAATCATCATCATCATTACTTTTACTACTACTATTATTATTATTATTACTACTATTATTAATATTATTATTACTATTTTTACTATTATTATTATGATTATAACTATTACTATTATTATTATTGTTATTATTATTTTTTATCTTTATTATTTATTAAAATTTAAAAATTGATTAAGCACTAACCCAACATTCTACGGCCCCTCCACCCCCCCCCAGCAACACCCCTCCACCACCCACCACTCGCGGCCCCCCACCATCTATCACTACGCCCCTCCACGCCCCACCCCCGGAACCCCACCCCCTGCGGTGCCACTCCTCAAAACCGTCGCAGCCTCCCTCCCTCTACGGCACCCCTCTACTGCCCACCATCGATGCTCGCGGCTCCCCACCCTCTATGGCACCCCTTCATCATCCACCATCAATGCTCGTGACCTCCCAACCCGCACTACAACAAAATAAATTTTTGCGATGCAAAAATTTCATCATAAATAATAAATTTTTATTGCTAATAATTATTAGCGATAAAATTTTCATCACTAATAATTCATCACAAAAAATAGGATCGCAGATAATACACTACTACAGAATAGGACTACGACAGTGGTTCGTAACCACTATCGTAGCCTAAAAAATTACTACCATAGGCTATGGCAGCGGTTCTCTAATCGCTGCCACTATTGTCGTTGCTGTAGGCCTATGGCAGCAGTTATAAGAACTGCTACCATACACGCCTATGGCTGCGGTTCTCGAACCGCTGCCATAGGTCTGAGATATGATAATAATTTTCGAACCACTGCTATAGATCTGTGATATTACAGCAGTTTCTAAACCGCTGTCATAGACCTGAGCTATGGCAGTGATTTTCAAACCATTACCATAGGTTTAATGCAGCAGTTGGCACATGACTTACGGCCTCACTTGGCACGTCTACAACAGCAGTTTTGCAACTACTGTCGTAGCTTTTGAATAATAAAAAATATAAAATTTTTAATTTTTTATATATTTTATCTGATAAATACAAAGATATATATAATATAATAAAAAAATATAAGTAAATATTATAAATAAAGAATATTTTTGAAATGCTCTAATTTTATTATTGAATAAAATTTATGATAAAATTTTTCAAAAAAAATACATAAGAAATTTTTTAAATCTACATCATCATCATCACCAAAAGATAGAGAATGAGCTGGAGGAGCTGGAGCCGGAGCTTGAGGGGCTAGAGCTGTAGGAGCTGGAGCTGGAACGTCGGCCAACATGTTCTTAAGGCCCATGAAGTCTGCTCCAAAATGCGAGCTGAGCTTCGTCAACATGACGCTCAGGATGCCCTCCAGATAAGATGTGTGCTCCTCGACATGAGCAGCCACGCCGTAGCCTGATCTATCCGCGTCAATGCCTCCTCAAGCTGCTTCCGACTGACGACACCAAAAGCATGTGAAGAGATGTTTGCCTCAGACCAATAGCTCATCGACGTATGTCTGGGCCTACATCGGATCCTCTTAGAGTAATCAGGCCCTAAGACTTGAGATAGATAGTCATGAGGGCTAGAGGTGTCCGGGCCCTCACTCGCAAGGGCATCTAACTGCCCCTGTAATTATAAATTTAAATAAAATTTTATAAGAAATGCTATAATACTGATCATATATACTAACATATTTATTACTTACAAAAATTTTTCTGATCGTGACGTTCATTGGCATGCCCTTCTTATCCGTACAGTTGGATTGGAAGATCTCGCTACAGCCGAACATTATCCCCTCTCTCATCAGCTATAATAATGAATTAATTATTAAAAATATATAAAAAATATTAATTTAATTTATAAATAAAGATTTAGAATTTATTATCTCTTTATGTACACGACTAACCATAGACTCATAGCCTAGAGTATGCGTGTACTCCTGGGCTACCCGAGTCTCCCCGTTCTGATGGAAGGTAACCTAACAAGTATTAAAATAAATAATAAATATTTAAAAAATATTTAAATATAATTTTAAGTATATTAAGAAATTTAAAGTTTAGAAATTTTACCTCAAACTTCTGACTCCTCCAATGTTTAACCATCCCCTCCCACTGACTTAGAGGATAGTCCTGTATCCAATGAACAAGCTCCTCCGAAGTATCTCATCAGTGCTTGAGCTATCCTCTATGGATCTTGACCTTGTAGCCTTGGTATAACTCTTCAATCTTCTTCAGTCAGACATCTCGAGCCCTCTCATGATCTGAAAAGTTATACCTCCTCTGCATAAAAGTTATCAAAAATTAATTACCAAATTATTCTAATCAAATAAAGTGTAAACATATCAAATGCATAAATATAATTAAGATACACTTATCCATATCTCCTTTCATACCTGGTCCTTGACACCAGCATCCATCAATCTCAGTCTATAGGCAATACCAAAATAATGTCAAACCGTCTCACAAGCATTCTAAAAAAGGAATGCATCTTCCGCACGGTCTCCTCTACCGACCTTTCCTCAGCATCATACTGCACCATCACCCGATGCTAGCGGTTTCATACATGCGGCATGTATGTGGAACCATGAAATGTCCTACTGGATGATGAAGGAAAATCCTAATTTTTTGGATCGGATTCATTCAAATCTGATTAGATCAAGAGATATATTTCAAAAATTTTTCTCTTTGATCCGAATCAAATCTAGGATATTTCAGATCTAATTCTTATTTATTCTAATAATTAAAAATAAATCTAGATAAATTAAATTTAATTTAATTTATCTTGATGTAGGATAATCCTATTATCCTATGATGATCCTATAAGCAGCGGAAGGTTCTAGAACTAGCCACGCAAGTGCCTAGCCTCTACCGATATCCACTCAGACTGAATCTAGAGATCCTCTTTTTTTCTATCATATTTTTAAAAATTAGATCTGAATCTGATTTAGAGGATCTTCAAAATACCTTTCGAAGATCAGCAGTTGTCCTTTGCAGCAGTGCAGCCTTCTAGCTTTCAGTCGTCTTTCTCTCGTCTGAATCGCTTCAACTGAAATCTCAAACTACTTTAGGCATGGAGAGGAGAGGGAGAAGATGGGCTTGGCATGGAGGAGGAAGAGAGAGGCTGCCTTGGGCATGGAAAATTCATGCTCTCTTTGAGTTGGGCATAGGGTCTTATTTATAGACTATGCATGATCCAACTCCTCTTCTTCCCAACCAATCACAACCCCTTGTGAAATGAGATCTAAATCTGATTGGTGAGAATAGAGTCCCTTGGATTCCTCCTTAGATGGTGCCTAAGATCAGTCAAACTTGATTCTTAGGAGGAGTCTGTTTGGAATCCAAAAAGAAGATGGGGTCCTTATCCAACAGGGACTCCTGAGCGCCTCCAGCTTGGGCGCATGCTAAGGGTGGCGTGCGCCCTCCTCCTTGCCAGATTCTGACAGGGGGATAAGCCCCCACCAGCTCTCTAATAGGTGCACGACATGTGGACAAAAGTTAAAATGTCAATGGTCAATATTTGACCAGTCAAAGGTCAACTTTTGACCAAAGTCAAAGGACAAAAAATGGCAGGTGACCAAAAATAGTAGGTAATGTCTTACAAAATAAGACAACCTTTTCTGACCTGGATAAGCTCTAGTCAGACCAAGTGAAGGCCTCTAATTGAGCACAAACTCTTTTGGCTTAGTCAGGACAACTATTTATGATAGTAAAAGAAAACGTTAGGTTCAATCAAGTGCTAGCACGATTTTCTTAAACCTAATTGAATCTCATTCAGATCAATTGAACTGGATCAATTCTGTATGATAACGGGATATATCATGATCTCTATCAACGACATCATTAAAACTTCTTTCGATGAATCAGAACTCTTTCGACTCGAACAATTAGAATGATCGATCATTTAAATCATTCTAATTGCTCCCAAAATCCACCAATGATACCTAATAGTATATGGTGGCAATCCATCAGAGCTGAATGCGAACCTCTTGGTGCAGCTACCTGTGTGATTAAGTTCTTCTATCTTGAGCCCCGATCAGATAAGGGTTAAGGTGAACTCGTCAAACCCTAGTTTCTGTCATATAATGTAATCATTCGATTCAAGTCCATTGTGAAAACCTTAATAGAAACTCTTTCTATTATTTCACTCTGCCATGGCCATGGGCTTCTGGACTTGATTCTCATGATCATCATAGGGCTGCTCCTCTACCACCGAGGTAGATAGATTCTATCTTGATGCAATCCAGTTCCTACAATAAACATGCTATAGCCAACATACACCTCAGAATTCCGAATGACTAGGAGATCGAGTAATGGTATAGTCAAACTATAACATCCTTAAGGTGAACTACCGATGCACCTTAGATCAAAGAACCAGATACACTACTGCAGCATCGAGTCAGTCATTGACGAGAAGGTAGACTTCCTAATGACTACTCGAGGTGGTCACGCTCAGTGCCCTCGTTCTCTAACGAGTACCTATACTTTCGCTCCGATGTCTCTACACCGTAGACTCAAGACTCATCTACTAAAGAGAAGCGATTGTACACCAACCTTCCGGATCAATCACCATCCTTGTGATGATCCTATGGTCGAGAGCATTTTATGAGTTAATAATGATTATTCATGTCTTAAATTTTCAACTCTTGAAAATATGAATTATCATTACCATTAACTCAAAGGATGTATCACAGACACTAAATACACATATGTGATAGAAAATAATCCATTTTATTGAATATAGTCAAAATTATAATTTTGCCCCTAAAAGTGTATTACAAGTGTCAGCCAATTCTGGCTTCTAGGGCACATATATCTAACAATCTTCCACTTATCCTAAAGCCAATTGGCTACAAGTCTAAGTCCCATCTTCTCAAGGTGGGCTTCGATCTTTTGTTGTCCCAACGGCTTTGTAAGTGGGTCTACCACATTATCTGCAGAATCGACTCTCTTGACCTCGACGTAATCCTTCTCGAGGTAATCGCGGATGAGGAGGTATCGCCGCTCGATGTGCTTGGATTTTTGGTGAGACCTCAGCTCCTTAGCAAGGGCTATGGTGCCATTGTTGTCACAGTATAGAGGAATGGCATCTGATGGCATTACTCCAATTTCTGCAACAAACTTCTTGTACCAGAATGCTTTCTTTGCAGTCTCTGATGCAGCGATATATTCTGCTTCCATGGTGAAATCTACTATCATGATTTGCTTGAAACTCTTCCAATTGATAGCACCACCATTGCACACAAATAGACTCTCAGATGTCGACTTCGATCATCTACATCGGACATGAAATCCGAATCTGTGTATCCCTGGACTTAGATTTTTTCTTTACCAAAGACCAACATCATATCCTTAGTTCTTCTTAAGTACTTAAGGATACATTTCATAGAAGTCCAGTATTCTTCACCTAGATTTGACTGATATCTGCTTGTGACACTCACAGCATGGGCTATATCAGGTCGTGTATATAGCATGGCATACATGAGGCTCCCTATTGCAGAAGCATAAGGGATCTTGCTCATGTATTCTATTTTCTCAGGTGTGCTAGGGCACATCTTCTTGGAAAGATGAATACCATGCCTGAAGGGTATTAATCCCCTCTTAGAGTTTTTCATACTAAACCTCTTTAGTACTTTCTTTATGTACATCTTCTGTGAAAGTTCTAGCATCCTATTCGGTCTATCCCTATGACCTTAATTCCTAGAATAAAGGATAATTCACCTAAGTCTTTCATGAAGAATTCCTTGGACAACCATATTTTGACTGTTGTCAACATGGAAATATCATTTTCAATAAGAAGGATGTCATCCACATACAATACGAGGAAGACAACAGCGCTCCCACTGATCTTTTTGAAGACACGTGGTTTCTCTTCATTTTTGATGAAACCAAATGTTTTGATCACATCATTGAAATGAGTATTCCAGCTCCGAGATGCTTGCTTAAGTCCATATATGAAACCTTTGCAGCTTGCAAACCTTGTGATCAATATCACTGAATGTGAAACCTAGCGACTGTTCCATATAGATATCTTCCTCAAGCTATCCATTTAAGAACGTCGCTTTCACGTCCATTTGCCATATTTCATAATTGAAATAGGCTGCAACGGAAAGCAATATGCGGATGAATTTTAGCATAGTCACTGGGGAAAAGGTATCTTGATAGTCAATGCCTTCGCATTGACTATAACCTTTTGCCACTAATCTAGCCTTGAATGTCTCCATATTCTCATCTGCACCAATCTTTCTCTTGGAGATCCATTTACATCCAATAGGTACTATACCTTTTGGTGGATCTACCAAGATCCAGACTTGGTTTGAGTGCATCGAGTCAATTTCTAACTACATTGCCTCTACCCATTTCTCAGAGTCGATATCTGATATCGCCTCATTGTAGGTTTTTGGATCATCACCATGAGCACCATTACCTACAAGGAACATTTTCTCTACTTTCTCTGAAATAATATCTAAGTATCTTTCAGGGGGACGGAAAACTCTTTTCGATCTACGAGGTGGAGGAGGTAGTATTCTTATTCACTCAACCTAATTTGGTTCCAATTTGTCCTTAGCTCATTGTACTTATGAGACTTTCTCATCAAGCTTAATCTATTTTTCAATTCCGCTATCTTGAATAAACTATTTTTCAAAAAAGATGGCATGTCGACTCACAATCACATTGTGGTCTTTTGGAATGTAGGAATAGTATCCTAATGACTCTTTAGGATATCCTATGAATCAAGCTCTGAAGGACTTAAACTTTAACTTATCCGCTTGTTGTCTTTTGACATGAGCCAAACAACCCCAAATTCTGAGATGACTCAGACTTGGTTTCTTACCATGCCATATCTCATATGGTGTGCTAGGAACGATTTTAGAGGGAACCCTATTCAGTAGATAGATTGAAGTTAACACAAATGTCTCCAAAAGAAAATCAGGGAGGTCTGTGAAGCTCATCATGGATCGGACCATATCTAATAGAGTCCAATTTCTCCATTCTGAACTCCGTTGAGTTGAGTGTTTCTGATGGAGTCCATTAAAGACTATCCATTTTCCTTTAGATAGTCTAGGAATTTCGGCTAAGATATTCCCCTCCTCGATCTGATTAAAGAACCTTAATGGATTTTTCAGTTTGTTTTTCTACTTCATGTCTGAATTCTTTTGAATTTTTCAAAAGCTTCACTTGTGAATAAGATACACATACCATACTAGTAGATCATCGTAGATAAAGTAGACAAAATTATCTCTAGCCAAATTCAAACAGTATAATCTGAAGAGATCTACGGCCCTCCTCTATTCACAAAGAAGTTAATCATTTTGCCTTGAGTCATTCATAAGTTTACATGTCAAAGTCCATCAATCAGCCCATTTTTCTCCATTTTCGATCCTATCTAGCTATATGAAAATATGCCATCAGTATATCATACCTATCATTGATAGAATTTTCTCATATGTAGATTAAAGAACTTAAATAAGAAATCATTTGCAATTTTATAGAATGTACAATAGTCCTTAAAGAAGTAATCACATAGCTTTGTGCTAGCAATGAAATTCATTCCTACTAGCTGCGGCACATAAACAGTCTTCAAATTGTCTGCAGACGGTAATCGAAGAGGGTATATTCAATGACCATTGCAGTAACTCTTGCTCATTTTCGATTAAGCATGTCTCCATCCCTCAGCCTCTTCCTCAAGATCCTGCATGAAAGTGCACAGATGAGCTAGAATTAAGTCAAGCATCCACTTGCAGAAGAAACCATAAGATAGACTTAATAATAGCATACCTCCAGAAGACTTTCTTGTTTGTAATATCTTCCAATTCTCGCTAGCAAAAACACTTTTCTTTGACAGGTCTTCTTCTTCTGCTCTTCTGCTCTTTCTCTCCATGCTTGCTTTCGTAATCTTTAGATCTTTCTAGAAGCAATGATTTTGGAAGTTTTGAATCTATGTTGTTAATCATGATAAATTACCATAATGCATCAGTCAAGAGAATACATCAGGAATAGACATCGTTATGCAGATCCAAGTCTAACTTCACACCGAGCTTCTCAACCTCTTCCAAGTCCTTGATCATCATCAGACAGTGATCTTGGACTGACTGTCCGTCACGCATCTTAGCCTTAAAAGTCATTTCGTGACTTGATACTTGGCTGCGCGACTCTATTCACCAAACATCTTCTGCAGGTGAGCCAACATTTGGCGAGCAGTCCCAATATCTTCATATTGGTGCTAGAGCTCATCAGACATCAAGTCCAACATGTAATATCTGGCCTTATTATCTTTGTCTATCCATTTCTCCAGAAACGCTCTCTGTTCAGTGGATGGATGGACTGGTAAGGTGGGAGGATCCTGATCCAATATATGGGTTAACTTTTTGGAATCCAAAATGATTTTGTAGTTTCTGAGCCAATCTTTGTAATTAGGTCTCGTCAGTTTGTGTGTGTCCAGGATACGTGCTAATGGATTGGACACAGACATTTTTTCTATAAAGAGTTAAAGATTTTATTTAGATACTGTAATTATGACTTAACCAATTTATTTAAAAATTTTATTTTTAAACAAATTAGCTCCTACTATTTTTTCAGATTCCTACACTTTCTCTGTAGAAATGCAAAAATCTTCATGATTAATGATTTCTAGTGGGTGGTGTGGTCTCACCAACTGACTCATCACCTCACCTAACAGTTATTGGTGATGGGTTAGCCAATGAGTGAACAACTCTTATTCAATGATTCTCTAATCATGATGCATCCAAACTTGGTCTCTAATTCATGAATCTCACCATATCCGAAAATATTGATCCACTCCTTAGTTAAGTCAGACCCACCATTTGCATAGACTGAATTTCTAATTGAGTCTCTCACCGTATCCAAAATATTGAGCTCAACTCATCCTCCAGCCCATAGCATCCAATGTCTAATAGACATGGTTGCGTCTTTTTGGTGTAACTGAGCCACTATATCCAATCGAGAACAATCAACCCCGAGAAGGGCCCGCACATCTATAATGGTGGAAGATCTCAGACTTAATCTTTTCTTAGGAAGAATTGATTCAGGTCTCATTAAACTAGACTTGTCATAGTCATAATAATTATTACTAACCTAGTGGCATGGGTTAGCTCGGATTATTGACCACCTCAGATCAGAACTGAGTCAATAGATATGGCCAGATAAGTGAGATCGGTGGAAGGGATATGCCATTAACTCATACAAGAATGTATTCAGGTCGAGTAGCTCCCAATTAAAAATCAGTCGATCGTATGTGCCAAACTTACCTTAGACACCAAATTGTTGAGTCAGAATCAATTGGGTTAGCCTACAATCCAGATTCTAACCTCTGAGCCTAATTAGGTCTTGCTTGATCGTGACTCGATCTTGACCCAGACTTAATCCTATTAGGCTGGTCAATTTAAGCATTGTTGATCCGATCTAACCAACTCTTGATTTGGTTTGATCAACCGCTTAGATCTAATTGAGAGCTACCCAAGCCCGAACCCAATATTATGAATATGTCTTAGATCTGAAATTCTCAACTTTAGACCTAATTAAAATTTTATAATCTTAATTTTTAATTAAGTAGAGTTCATAAATAAAATATGCACAATAAATCTTAGGATTTCAGGATCTAGGGTTTTGCAGAAAATAAGTTTTGGATTTCTGATTAAGGACGAACGCGCAGCACCCCTACACGTCATAAGAACACCCCATCGGATGGAAGGAGAGGGCCTTTAAATCTTTTTTCATTCTTATGATCGAACGACTAAGAGAGGAATATGCAATACTTACAGTTAGGATATATAATCTCATATAATTAAATAGTTTAATCATATAATCATATGAATATAGTATTCATATCTAAATTAGATCTATTAATAACTAATTAGACGATATTTCTGCAACTAATCTCATGCATCTATATCTCTATAGAAATTATAATATTTTTTATTTGCTATTTTTTTTAATTCTAAAAATATATATAATATAAATAAAATAGTTTTAAAATAAATTTAATCTAATTAATAAACTATTCTATATGAACTATTTTATTAGTCATGCATATTTCTAATCTTAGATCCAATCATTTAATTTTAATTTTTTTGATTTTAGATCTGATCACATCTCATATGATATCTAAAATTACTTATTTTTTAATTAAAATAAATTTAAAAATTAGATCTAAATACTTTAGAACCTTGGCTCTGATATCAGTTGAAGGAAAATCCTGATTTTCTAGATCGGATTCGTTCAGATCTGATCGGATCAAGAGATATATTTCAAAAAAAAAAAAATTTGATCTAAATCAGATCTAGGATGTTTTAAATTTGATTTTTATTTATTTTAATAATTAAAAATAAATCTAGATAAATTAAAATAAATTTAATTTATCTTGATGTAGGGTAATCCTATTATCCTATAATGATCCAGTAAGCAGCGGAAGATTCTGGATCTAGCCACGTAAGTGCCTGACCTCTATCGGTATCTACTCAGGCTGAATCTAGAGATCCTCTTCTTCTCTATCATGTCTCCAAAAATTAGATCTGAATTTAATTTGAAGGATCTTCAAAACATCTTTCGAAGATCAGCAGTTGTCCTTTGCAGCAGCGCAGCCTTCTAGCTTTCAGTCATCTTTCTCTCACTTGAATCGCACCAACTGAAATCCCAAACTACTTTATGCATGGAGAGGAGAGGGAGAAGATGGGCTTGGCATGGAGGAGGAAGAGAGAGGCAGCCTTGGGCGTGGGAAATTCATGCTCTCTTTAAGTTGGGCGCAGGGTCTTATTTATAAACTATGCATGATCCAACTCCTCTTCTTCCCAACTAATCACAATCCTTTGTGAAATGAGATCTAAATCTAATTAGTTGGAATAGAGTCCCTTGGATTTCTCCTTAGATGGTGCCTAAGACCAGTCAAACTTGGATCTTAAGAGGAGTCTATTTGGAATCCAAAAAGGAGATGGAGTCCCTGTCCAACAGGGACTCCTGAGTGCCTCAAGCTTGGGCACATGCCAAGGGTGGCGTGCGCCCTCCTCCTTGCCAGGTTCTGGCAAGGGGACAAGCCCCCACCAGCTCTCAATAGGTGCACGACATGTGAACAAAAGTCAAAGTGTCAATGGTTAACATTTGACTAGTCAAAGGTCAACTTTTGACCAAAGTCAAAGGACGAGAAATGGCAGGTGACCAAAAATGGCAGGTAATGTCTTACAAAATAAGACAACCTTTTCTGACCTGGACAAGCTCCAGTCAGATCAAGTGAAAGCCTCTAATCGAGCATAAATTTCTTTGGCTCAGTCAGGACAACTATTTAGGATAGTAAAAGAAGAACGTTAGGTCCAATCGAGTGCTAACATGATTTTTTTGAACCTAATTGAATCTCATTCAAATCAATTGAATTGGATCAGTTCAATTGTTGATCACCAGATTCAAATCCTTGTTTATGTGATCCAGTTAGGTTCAGTTCTATATGGTAATGGGATATGTCATGATCTTTATCATCGACATCATCGAAACTCTTCTGATTCGAACAATTAGAATGATCGATCATCTAAATCATTCTAATTGCTCCCAAAATCTACTAGTGACACCTAGCAGTATATGGTGGCAACCTATCAGAGTTGAATGCGAACCTTTTGGTGCAGCTACTTGTGTGATTAAGTTCTTCTATCTTGAGCTCCGATCAGATTAGGGTTAAGGTGAACTCGTCAAACCCTAGTTTTTATCATATGGTGTAATCATTCGATTCGAGTTCGATGTGAAAATCTAAATAGAAACTCTTTCTATTATTTCACTCCGCCATGGCTATGGGCTTTTGGACTTGATTCTCATGATCATCATAGGGCTGCTCGTCTACCACCAAGGTAGATAGATTCCATCTTGATGCAATGCAGTTCCTATAATGAGCATGCTATAGCCAACATACACCTTAGGGTTTCGAATGGCTAGGAGATCGAGTAATGGTGTAGTCAAACTATAATATCCTTAAGGTGAACTATCGATGCATCTCAGATCAAAGAACCAGACGCACTACTACAACATCGAGTCAGTCATTGACGAAAAGGTAGACTTCCTAATGATTACTCGAGGTGGTCACGCTCAGTGCCCTCATTCTCTAACGTGTACCTATACTTTTACTTCGATGTCCCCACACTATAGACTCAAGACTCATCTACTAAAGAGAAGCGATTGTACACCAATCTTCCGGATTAATCATCATCCTTGTGATGATCCTATGGTCGGGAGCATTTTATGAGTTAATAATGATTATTCATATCTTAAATTTTCAACTCTTGAAAATATGAATTATCATAACCATTAACTCAAAGGATGTATCACAAACACTAAATACACATATGTGATAGAAAATAACCCATTTTATTGAATATAGTCAAAATTATAATTTTGTCGCTAGAAGTGTATTACAAGTGTCAATCAATTCTGATTTCTAGGGTACATATATCTATCAGATGATGCACCTACAATGAAAATATGTTATATAAATATATAAGTATACAAATACTATATAAAAAAATAAATAAATAACATAATAAAAATGTACACTCAGATACCGATGTCGAAGCACGTATTAGAGATATGGCTGATAGTGGAGGCTCAAATGCTGGTGGAGTAGATGCCAGTGGTGGTGTAGATGCCGACGGTGGAGTAGATATCGATGGTCCATGGACAGTCGATGCAAAGGTGGATGGAGTATGCTCCAACTGTGACTCAGATGCAGAGCTCTGCATAGTCCATTGAGAGATGGGGGTGAAAGCTAGATGATATTTTGGTGCCATCGTAACCTACAATGTTAATGAACATTAACCAATATAATATGTTGAACAATAATATTAGTAACGCATCAATAAATAGACTATAATATTTATACCAGAATGTTGAAATCATCGTCTAGTTGCATCTACAATATAGACATCAACATCGCTCCTGACAAATGTATCTAGAACCTCGATAGTACCAAGTAAGTTTTATCCTAGATGAGCACTTTGCATGCATGGTCCAACATCATCATCAACTTTGGTATCATCAAAAATATGCCTAGGCATCATCCTCACAACAACATCCCATTGAGGCTCTAACGAATCACTAACATAGAAAACTTGACTAGCTTAAGTGGCAAGTATATATGGTTCTTCAGTGCGGAGATGGCTTTGCATGTTAATAAGAGTAAAACCACACTCATGAATCTTCATCCCTAACTATGATAAGGTGTTAAACCAATCGCACTTCATCAATGCAATCCTTCCTTTAGAATAATAGTCTAAGATGACTATCTTCTTCACCATTCCATAATAGTTTAAATTCTCTGTACGAGACTGTGAATCCCTCGAGCTAGCATAATATCCAGTAGTGGCGCTCAATATCACACCATTATTTTGTGTTGTCATGTTTACAGACCTACTGTGAATATTAAACCTGTAGCCATTAATAATAGATTATTTATACTCATGCACGATATGATTAGGATCCATTGAAAGAGCACGCACTTCAAGACTCACATCATCAAGCGGTAATCTTCATAGTTAATTAAAAAGATGACACCTAATTAGTAAACACGTTCAGATAAGTTGCATAAGGCAAGAATATATAATCGCTTACATGATCTTTAAATCATTTAGAAAATTTTTTGCTGTGCATTTTCTCTTTCTTCCACATACTTAGAGCGCCATATTTTACTCTTATAACCTTCTTATATTTGTTGCATGCACAAAGAATAAATTTAGATGTAATTAAATATTTTTTTTTAATTATTATAAAAGAAATAAGGCTGAGTGACTCACCTTATGTACGGCTCAATGACATCATAGTTAAAGAGCACGTAGCGGTGTGTCTTATCCCTTTTCTTAATGCTTAAATCAGTGAGATAGTATGAAGTAAAAAGTCCATCTGACTGTGGAATAGACTCAAATGCAGGCTCAGTTGGCTCATACTAATCATCCTGATTTTTCATTGGTCGATTACGATGTATCCTGAGCTTGTTTAAGTATATGGTACAAAAATCCATACACTCTTGACCCAAATAATCTTGTGCTATGGATCCCTCCAGATGATTCATATTTCTTACATAAGATTTTAGAGTTTAAATATTTCTCTCGGTAAAGTACTGGGCCTCCAAGTGCAACTTTTCTATAAGGTGTATGATAAGATGTATCATAACATGAAAAATGGTGGTGAAAATATCTTCTTCAGATCACATAATATAGTCAATTTGGCAACACGCGATGAATAGCTATTGGGATCAATTTCTGCATCAACACATGATAATCATGAGTCTTCAATCCTCCAAGTTTGAAATTCTTACTATTCACATGCTTTGATATGTTGCTTGAGTATCCATCTGGGACCTTTATGTTTTCCAACACACGAAGAAATATGGACCATTCGAAGGCATTCATAACATAGCATGCATGAGGGAGCCTCTACTGTTCTCTCCCCACCGGCTCCGGATGGAGTGATCTCCTAATACCTCATTCTTTCAAGTTAAATCGAGAATTCAAGTCATCCTTGATTTTATCTTTGATTTTCAAGATTGTTGTCAATAGGAGCTCATACACATTCTTTTTAATATGCATTACATCTAAGTAGTGGCGCAATAAGTTTGTCTCCTAATATGGCAAGTCAAAGAAGATATTTTTTTTCCTCCAATTAAAGTGTGTGTCATCTTTCTTTGATCGATGCTTCCTTTTCTTACTATCAATTGGATCATCTTCTCAAATTCAACACTGAGACCATCTAACTCTTTTAGTACATCACTTTCAGACATCCGGCTAGGTGCCTCATCTTCTTCAACAGTGCCATCGAATGAGCGTGCATCCCTTCTATATGGATGGTTTCGATAGAGGAAACATCGATGCCCCATATAGCTAAAGCTTTTCCAATGTATCAACCTTCTAGATCAAATTTTTTTTTCACAAATCGAGAATGCTAGCTCACCTTTGGTGCTCCAATCTGACATTAAGGCATAGGTTGGAAAGTCATTTATTATTCATAAAAATACTGCGTGCATGAAGAATGACTCATTCAGCAAAGCATCAAAAGTTGGAATACCTTGAATGCTCCATAACTATTTTAGCTCGATAATAAGAGGTTGCAAATAAACATCAATGTCATTACCTATCTCCATCGGCCTAGGAATGAATACTATCATGAAAGCAAAGAATTTTTTCATACACATTCATGGTGGAAGGTTATAAATATGAATAAATACTAGCCATACACTATGGACGATATTCATATGCTTGAATGGATTAAAATCATCATACGACAAGCCCAACCTCACATTACATATCTCTTGTGTGAAGTTCAGATATAATTCATTAAACTTCTATCATGCCTCTCCATCGACTGGATGTCTCGATGCATCATCTTTTATTCGGTCCTCTTCATGCCATCTCATATTCTTCGATGTTTTTATCGACATAAATAACTTTTGTAGTCTCAAAATTAAAAAAAAGTACCACATCAACTTTTGAGATTCATAAGTCAATATGCCATCTTTATTCTATTTCCATCTTGATACACCACACCTCATGCACTCATTTTAGTTGACATTCCCCTCCTAAAAGAGCATGCAATCATTGGGAGATGCATATATTTTAATGTAAGTAAAGTCTAGCTATTTAATAATCTTCGATGCCTCATAATTATTCTTCGAAATTTATGCATCGTTCGAAAGAATGTCTCCCAAAAGCTCTAGTATGCAGTTCACTCCATTATTACAGAACCTATTGGAGCATTTCGCATGATACAACCGGATTAAGAACTCTAGCTTCGTCATCTTTTCACATTCAGGATACAATGAAATATTAGCATCCTCCATCAACTTGTGGACCTTCTTCACATCCTTACTGTTTGTCATTCCACCAACCATAGGATCAGGCATGAACATAGATGCACCATCATTGTGGTCAATAAATGAAAAAATATCACAAACTATTTGTTCTACTTCTCCATCATGTTGATCGCCTCCTTGTGGCCTATCCTCATCATGTTGGTTCCAATAAATTTCATAACCAGCTTTAAAGTCATAAATAGTGAGGTAATTATTGACATCTTGATGAGGTAGCCACAGTCCATCCATACATTTTTTACAAGAATATTAGATCAGTCTATGGTCTCCAAATTTTTTTATAGCAAAATCATAAAATTTTTGAAGTCCATTCTCATATTCTGATGAGAGCCTACTAAACTTCATCCACCTCTTATCTATTTTAAAAATGATGATACTGCAATTAAATCATGTGTAGAACTTAAATTATATATTAATACATTATAAACAAATATGTATTATAAATAAAAAATACATCATAAATAGGGATTGAAATAAATATCATGTGTAGAATTTATATTAAATATTATGTTTAGATATACAATAAATGCATCCTATCATCAACTAATAAGTAAAGATAGGTCCCATCCTAGTCAAAAATTGCATTAATTCTATAGGATCATTACAATAATCAAACGATATACAACATAGATCGAATAAAATTTTGACAGCATTTTTCTTTAGTTCTCTCGTGTAAGGAGAACAAAAGAAAAATACTGTCCAAAATTTTATTCGAAATTCTTAGCATACCATTTGATTACTGTAATTACCTATAAAATTATTTATAATTTTTAAACTATCCAAATTGGATAATCAATTGATCATTGTACATAATTCTCTCATCCATATAATTACATATAAATGTACGGATGCCGGAGATTATGTACACTAATCAATTAATGGGTCTATCATTATATAATGCAATAAATAAAAGCAATAAGATATAAATATTCAAAAAATATTATGCAATAAATTCTACAACATGAATTACATCCATAAATAATTAAGAATGAGTAATAAATAATTTTACTTTTTATTAGCGGCCGTGGGTTCTCTTAGCGGTCGGCATGGCCTATGGCCACGGGCATGAACCAAAACCAGTCAGTGGGGGTGAGAGTTCTCTTGGCAGTCGGTACAGCTCACGATCGTCGACATAGTCTAAAATCCATTGATAATGATTTTCTTATCGACCGACACGTCTTACGATCGTGAGCATGGCCCGAAACTTGCCGATGGGGGTGAGGGCTCTCTTAGTAGCCGGTACAGCTTACGATCATTGACATGGCCCAAAATTCATTGACAATAATTTTCTTATCAACTGACACGATCCAAGGGCTGTCCACGATCGCCGACATGACACGGCCCAAGGCTACCATCACGGCACGAGCTAGAACCCACGACATGCAGATAATTATAATATTTATTATAAATAGTCTAAAAATTATTATAAATATTATAAATAATTAATAAATAATATTATAAAATTTAAAAAAAAATCTATGGCTATGAGGAGGGGGTCGTACTGAAAGCTCCGAGGGTCGCTGGCGATGGTGCTAGAGAAAGATGATAATGCTAGAGGTAACCTACGAAACAAGAGCAAGATGGTGAGATAGAGAAAGAAAGAGAAAGAGAAAAGAAAGAGAAAGAGGGAGAGGGAGGGAGAGGCGACCCAGGGGGTAATGTGATGGAGAGGCCGGGGAGGGGGGGCAACTTGGGGGATGGGAGTGATAGGGGTTGGGGTTGAGTGGGGAGGGGCATGGGGCACTGAGAGCAGGGGCGGCAAGGATCGAGGGGTGGGGGTGCGCGGTGATGGAGGGGCGGCCCGAGAGGTAGGGGTGGCAGGGTCGGGGAGGGTGCATGATGATGGGGAGGGCCAAGAGCAGAGGGCAGCTGGGGATGGAGGGCGAGTGGTGGGGGGAGAGTGAGGGCAGTCAGGAGGGAAGGAGGGGCAGCACCGACTGGGGAAGGAGAGGAGCAGAGTCTCACCAACGGCGGAGAGCAGAAAGGGAGAGAGAGAGAGAGAGAGAGAGAGAGAGAGAGAGATAGAGCGCATGGGAGAGAATCAATTTGGGATAAATTTTAATCTAATCTACAGCAACAGTTTTTAAACCGCTGCCATAGATCTACGACAGAGATTTTCGAACCACTACCATAGATCTATGGCAACGATTTAAGTAACCACTGTCATAGCTTAAAAATTAATTTCTGCTCTAAATATTATATAATTTTTAAATTTAATATCCATCTTTATTATTCATTATCTAAATAATTATCATTAAAGTGTCATCACAAAAGATCGTCTCGATCTGATGGTCCTAACTTCATCGATCAAAAAAATTTAATTTCAATAATCATGAATGATGATGCAATAATCTGATAAATAAAAATCTTCGATCAGTTCAAAAATCTATAATGATGATCTTAATGATATTTGTAACATACTATCAAAATTTTACTTCAGTCGGATATCGTTATCATGATCATTTTAGTATGAAATGATTTCGATCGTTAAATTAGAAACAAGCGATCAAAGGGCTAAACAGCGTTCGATTATGAGATGATTTTTTAGTTAAATAATCTTTATTATAATTTTAATGGATTTATATGATGATGATCATAAAATTTTAATTATTTTTGTATGAACTATTTACGTTAAGTAGATATTACAAAAGCACGAGCATAACTACCAATGGAGTTTAAAAATGGTTATCAAACGACGTATAGTTTTGGATCCTTCATAAACCCATGAGTTAAATTTTATAATCACCACCATAAAAATGATTAAAGTAGTAGCCAAGATCATTTATAAAAAAAATTATCTCATAATCGGATGCTGTTTGGCTTTTTGATCGTTTGTTTCTCATTTAATGATCGAAATCATCCCATACTAAATGGACCATGATAACGATATCTGATTGAAGTGAACTTTGATAGTATGCTACAAATGTCATCAAGATCATCGTTGTAAATTTTTGGATCGATCAGAGGTCTTCATCTATCAGATCATCACATCATCATTCATAGTCATCAAAATCAATTTTTTTTATCGATGAAGCTAGAGCCATCAGATCGAGGTGATCTTTTGTGACGGCACTCTAATAATAATTATTTAGATAATGAATAATAAATATAAATATTAAATTTTAAAATTATATAATATTTAGAGTAAAAATATTAAAAGAAAGATATGGCAGTATTTTTAAAGAATCGCTATCATAGGTCGACCTATGGCAGCGGTTATAAAGAACTACTACCATAGGCCGGATCTATGACAGCGATTCATTGTAACTGCTACTATAATATGCGCTATCGTTGCTCTTTTTTGTAATAGTGATAATTAACGATGAAAATAAAATTTTCATCACTAATATCCATTTTTTATGATAAAAAATTTTTATCAAATTTTTTTATTCATTAAATTTTTCTACGATGAAATTATTTATGATAGAAATTTTTTAATTTCCATTGCCAATAATATTTTTTTGATGAAATAATCCATCGTAAATAAGTAATTATCTATGATGGATTATTTCCATCATAAATAATTTATTATTTATGATAGATTATTTTCATCATAGATAAATAATTATTTATGATAAAAAAATTTTATCATAAATAATTTATTATTTATGATGAAAAATTTTCATCGTAGATAATCAATTATCTATGATGGATTATTTCCATCATAGATAATTACTTATTTATAATGAAAAAATATCCATCATAAATAATTTCATTACAAATTAAATTTTTAAAAAATTATAAAAAAAATATTTTTATATTAATTATTATAACTTTATAAAATAAAATAAAAAAATTATAAATAAATTTCATCATTTCATCTATAAATAAATTTCATCATTTCATTCATATCCATAAATAATTTTTATTTTATTATATAAAAATATAATTATAGAAAATATTTTTATAAATATAAAATATCTAAAATAAAAATAAAAATATATAAAAATAGGTAGTCGACCATCAAGCACCAGCAATATCTGAAGAAGCGGAATGGGCCAAAGAAGGAGAAGAGCACTCAGAGAAGCTCAGACCGATCTGCTGCTGCCTCATCATGTACATCATCTTCTCCGTCTGTGCCATCTGCTCTATCATTTGCATCTGGAACAACTGATACTCATCGATGCGTGCAGTCAACTTAGTAGCCCACTATCGATCCTCAGCAATCTATCTCTGTATTCTGCGAGTCAGACATCACAAGCAGTATGGATGTTAGCCTTGGATAGATGTGAAGATGGAGGAGCTCTGATCCCATATCCTAGCTTCCTAACATAACAGGATCTCATACCAAGTACTCAATCATAGATCTCATCATCTGTGGGTACGATCGAGCCCTCTGGGATAGGTTGAGATCTAATGTCTATCATACGATTTTGAAAATTAAATTTATAGCTATTCTAAGTTTGTATTGAAAATCAAAATACAAATAAAAAAATAGTTGAAAAATTTATGTAAAGCTCCTAGCTTTCGGTCGTCCAACCCCCTGACCGTCGCTGATGTATTCACTGGTAGATCTCAATCCAATCAGGAAGCTCGCCACTCTCTACATCTCTCCATAATTTAAGAATAATTAATAAAAAAAATTTAAATAGTTAAAGAGTTAATATATGATAAATAGAAATTACTCATCATTTGCTCCATATGGCGAACGAATGGCCTCGAACCCCCATAATGCGAGACTGTCTGTCTCGTCCGATTTGCAACATTTTTGGCACATCGATCCTACATATATAGTTAACATTCAAATTAGTTAGCAAATAACTAAATTTAAAAATAAGTAATATTTAATTATTAAATTATAAATAATTTAAAGTTACCTGATATGCTAGATCCTTGATCGTACGTGTGGCATATGACAGCCCAGTCCTCCATAGTGATGCTATTATATGGTCGTTATCACGCTACCTCGACCCCCTAGTCGTGCATTACAGCATACTAGTGGCGATGAATGAGATGCCGGTACTCCTTGAAACACGAGCATAAATGATCATCTATAGCTCACCACACACGATCGTGCTCAAAATCAATAATGTCAAAAATAGCCTATGAATAACAAATATTATAAGAATACAGTGCTAATTAAATATTTAAATAAATATTATTATACTTGTAAGTGGCTATAAAAGACCTCCCTCTGAGGTCGTGTAATCTGATGCCAATCGAAGAGCATCGTCGAGGCATAGCTGTGGCAAATGATGCCCAGCTCAGTCTGCCATGGCTCGCACCATCCCCTAATAGGCCTGGTATAACCTGACGGAATCTCAATGCGGAGACACTGTCCCTCATGCTCGCATCTCTAATGCTCAAGGGCGAGGTTCTTCGATGGACCTCACCCTCGCCTCACCACTGAAAGAGAATGGCCTGAAAAAATAATGAATAAATTATTAGTATAATAACCATCTATAAATCTAATAGATAAATTAAAATTAAATTTTATTATATAAAAAATATTAAAATATTGCTCGGGCCCATCTGATCACTCAAACCCGCCTCAGTTGAACCCGCCTATATAGGGCCCTACTTTAGTGACTCCAATGGTGCAGCAGTGGAAATGGGGGAAGGCTTAGGGGTTGGCTGAAAAGTCGAACATCGTCGTATCCCTCTTGGCATCATACCTGCAATGCTTAAACTATGCATATAATTAATTTGATATATAAATAAATATAATAATCAATAATAATAGTAAAAAATGCATAAATACTAATGAATAGATTTGTATTGCATATCATCATTGCATGCATTAAATCATTACCAGACAGGATCCCAGACCAAAGTTCGATCCAGATAATACTATAAGAAATTCCATGTTTTGTGATGAAATTATTTACGATAAAAAAAAATCATTATAAATAAAGATATTTATGATGAAAATAATTTTACATTGCTATTAAACATTATTTATGTTAAAAAAATTTTGATCATAAATAATAGATTATTTATGATAGAAATTAATTTTTTATTATAAGTAATTAATTATTTATGATATAAATTTTTTATCATAAATAATCTACCATAAATAAACCATTTAAAAAAATAAAAAGGTAAAAAAATTAGTGATAAAAAATTTTCATCATAAATAATCAATTATTTATGACATAAATAACTATTACATTATAAATAATTGATTATTTATGATGAAAAGTTTTTATCATAAATAATCTATCATAAATAA
The DNA here is from genome assembly GCA_006176705.1 of Cocos nucifera. Lineage (NCBI taxonomy): Eukaryota > Viridiplantae > Streptophyta > Magnoliopsida > Arecales > Arecaceae > Cocos > Cocos nucifera. The sequence continues at coordinate 1,874,065 of QRFJ01000476.1, read as the reverse complement.
ATTATTTAAAAAATAAAAATATCAGATTAATTATGATGAAAATTTTTCATCATAAATAATTAATTATTTATGATGAAAATAAATATTACATCATAAAGAATCGATTATTTATGATGAAAATTTTTCATCATAAATAATCTACCATAAATAAATCATTTAAAAAAAATATTAGATTATTTTTTGATAAAAAAAAATTATCATAAATAATCAATTATTTATGACATAAATATATTTTACATTATAAATAATTAATTATTTATGATGAAAAACTTTCATCATAAATAATCTATCATAAATAAATTATTTAAAAAATAAAAAATTAAATTATTTATGATAAATATTTTTCATCATAAATAATTAATTATTTATGATGTAAATTAATTTTACATCATAAATAATTGATTATTTATGATGGCAAACTTTCATCATAAATAATCTATCATAAATAAATTATTTAAAAAAATAAAAATGCTAGATTATATATGATGAAAATTTTCTATCATAAATAATCAATTATTTATGATAAAAATTTAGTTTACATCTTAAATAATCTATTATATGTGACGAAAATCCTCCATTGTAAATAATCTGACTAAAATTTTAAATTAAAAAAAAATATGAACTATTTTAAAAATAAAAAAAATATTTTTTTTATTAGCTAGTCTACAAGCAAATTAATATTTTTTTCTAATTTTTAAAAATTAGTATTTTTAAAAAAAAAATATTTTTCTTTGAATATTACATAGTTTTAAAATTTAAAGTTCATTTTCATCATTTATTATTTAAGTAACAATCATGCAAGCATCGTCACAAAATATTGCTTTGATTTGGTAGCTCTATCTATGTAGATCGATAAAATTTGATTTCAACGATCATGAACAACTATACGATGGTTTGATAGATAGAAACTATCGATGAATCCAAAATTTTACAATGATGATATCTATGACATTTGTAGTATACTATCAAAATTTTATTTCAATCGGATATAATTATTATAGTCAATTTAGCATGGGATGATTTGAACCATTAAATAAAAAATGAGTGATCAAAAGGTCAAACAGCATCCGATTAAGAGGATTTTTTAGATAAACGATCTTTGCTACTATTTTCATCATTTATATAATGATGATCATAAAATTAAAATCAGATCTATATGAACCATCCACGTTAAGTAGATCTTACAAAAATACAAGTATAATTACTTAAGAACCTTAAGAATAAGTATTAAGAGATGTGTAGTTTTAGATCGTTCATATACATGCAGTTTAAATTTTATGATCTCCATCATACAAATGATCAAAGTAGTAGTAAAGATCATTTATCTAAAAAATCATCTTAATTGGACGCCATTTGGCCATTTGATCACTCTTTTATATTTAATGATCGAAATTATTTCATACTAAATTGATCATGATAATGATGTCCAATTAAAGTAAAATTTTGATAGTATACTATAAATCTCATAAAGATTATCATTATAAATTTTTAGATCCATCAATAATTTTTATCTATCAGATCATCATATGATCGTTCATGACCATCGAAATCAAATTTCATCGAGCTACAAAGCTAGAGCTACCAGATTGAGGTGATCTTTTGTGACGATACTCTCACAATAATTACTCAAATAATAAATGATAAAGATGAGCTTTAAATTTTAAAATTATATAATATTTAGATAATAAATTTTTTTTAAAAGAATACTAATTTTTAAAAAATTAAAAAAAAAATTAATTTGCCTGTGGGCTAGCTAACAGTGGATGTGCTTGCACCGCTCAACCCCATTACATCGACCATGCACAGCATATTTTTATCTTTTTTTTAAAATTTTATCATAAATAATATTCCATCATAAATATTCTTATCTTTTTTTATTTTTTAAATTATTTATTTATAAAAAAGTATTTATGATGGAAGATTTTCATTGTAAATAATCATAATTTGCAATGTAAATATTTTTTCCATCATAAATATCATTTTCTTATATTTTTTAATTATTTATTTATGGAAAATGATTTCTGATGGAAAGAATACGTTGCAAATAATAGTTATTTATGATGAAAGTTAATTTTTCATTGCAAATAATTTTATTTAATATTTTAATATTTTTAGAGAGGTAATTTGTTTTGAAAAAAATTAACAAAAATTATTAATGATGAAAAATAAAGTTCCATCGCTGATAATTATTTAGCGATGAAATTCTATTGGTAAATGCCTTTAATTATCCTCCCCCACTACGTTCACATGAAATCCACTCCCTAAAACCCACTCTCGTCCGCCCCCTCATCTTCTCTCTCCCCCTCCTCCTTCGCTTCCACTGGCTGGTGACCTATTCTCCTATTGCCGCCGCCGCTGCCGCTACCATCATTGTCACCATGTGCCATTGACGATATTTTTTTCTTATTCTCTTTTGATCATTTAGGGGGCTGCGGGTGCCGTGTGGTGGTCGGTGGCGAGCGGCGGGACGCGGAGGGTGATGCCTACTACAGGGGTGGGGGCACGTCGGGTGCGGGGCTGCGGGGCGGTGGTGATAAGACCGTGGGTCAGAGGCCACGGATGTATCCATGTAGTGGCCGATGGGGGGCCACTGGACGATGGTGACGGGATGGGTTGGAGGGCCCCGTGGGGTGCGGGGCCATTAGGTGATGGTGACGGGATGGGTTGGGGGACCATGGGCATCGATGGTGGGCGGTGGAGGGTTGCCGATCGGGATGAGTTGGGGGATCGTGGGCACCGATGGTGGACGATAGAGGGGCGCCGCAGAGAGTGGGGGGCCATGGGCACCGATGGTGGGTGACAGAGGGGCGCTGTAGAGGGTGGGGGCTGCAGGCATTGGTGGTGGGCAGCGGAGGGGCGCTGCAGAGGGTAGGAGGCCATGATGGTGTTCAGGCGCTGCAAGGGTGGGGGTCCATGAGGGATAGGGCATGTAGGGTCGGTGGTGGTGGGTCAGGTGGTGGACGACGGAGGGGCACCGCTGGAGATGAAGGACGAAGGGGCTTAATTAATTTTAAAATTTTAATAAATAATAATAATAATCAATAATAATAATAATCGTAATCATAATAATCATAATAATTATAATAATAATAGTAAGTAATAATAATATTAATAATAATCATAGTAATAATAGTAGTTAAAATTATAATAATAATAATAGTAAATATAATAATAATAGTATTAGTAAGAATAATAATAATAATGGTAAAACTAGTAATAATAATAATGGTAATAATAATCATAGTAATAATAGTAATTAGAATAATAATAATAAATATAATAATAATAATATTTATAATAAGAGTAAAAGTAGTAATAATAATTAAAATAATAATAATAGTAAGTAAAAGTAGTAATAATAATAATTTTTTTTATAATTAAAATAGTTAAGTTTTTAATTATATTTTTATGCTTTTACTTGTTATAGTTTAATCTTTTTATTTGTTTAGCCCATGTATTTTATTATAATTATGATTTAATATTTTAATTTGTATTAGTCGAAGGTTTTAATTTATAATGCATATAAACTATCATGTATGAGGATTCGGATCGGATTTCGATCAGAGATCTGAGTTGAGATCCTATCCGAGATCTGGTCTGGGATTCGATTCGGGATCCGGTTTGGAATTTGGTTGGGATCCAGTCTGGGATCCTATCCAAAATTTGGTCTGAGATTTGGATCAAGATTTGGATCGAATCTCAGTCGAGATCCGAATCAGATTTAGTTTGAGATTCGGTCTGAGATCCTATCCAAGATCCGATTCGAGATTCTATTCATTAGCATTTATATATTTTTTGCTATTATTATTCATTATTATATTATTTACATGTCAAGTTAATTATATGCATAGTTCAAGTATTGCAGGTAAGGCACCGGAAGCAGGACGACGACGTTCGAATTTCCAGCCTATCCTTGAGTCTTCATTTCCATTGCTGCACCATCGGAGTCGCTAGATGGCCCTACAGAGATGGATCCGAGTGAGGCAGGTTTGAGTGAGCCAGCTCCGACTGGTATTTTTATTTTTTTATATAATAAAATTTAATTTTAATCTACCTAGCTATTAGGTTTATAGATAGTTATCATACTAATATTTTATTCATTATTTTTTCAGGCCATTATTTATCGGTGGTGAGGTGAGGGTGAGGTCCGACAAAAAATCTCACCCTTGAGCATTGGAGATGCGAGCTTAAGGGACAACGTCTTCACCTCGAGATACCACCAGGCTATACCAAACCTATTAGAGGATGGTGCGTGAGCTGGGCATCATTTATCGCAGCTATGCCTCGACGACGCTATTCGATTGGCATCAGGTTATATGGCCTCAGAGAGAGATCTTCTATAGCCACTTATAGGTACAATAATATTTATTAAAATATTTAATTAATACTATATTCTTATAATATTTGTTATTGGTAGGCTATATTTGAGATTATTGATTTTGAGCATTATGCCACTGGTATGCTATAGTACATGACCAGGGGATGGAGGTAGCACAATAGTGGCCATATGACAGCATCAGTATCGAGGATTGAACTGTCATATACCACACATACGAGGATCCAGCATATCGAATAACTTTTTTTATTTAAAATTTAATAATTGAATCATTTATTTTTAAATTCAGTTACTTACTAACTAATTTGACTGTTAATTATGCAGGATCGATGTGCCAAAAATATCGTGAATCGGGCGAGACAGACAATCTTGCATTATGGGGGTTCAAGGCCATTCGCTCGCCATATAGAGCAAATGGTAAGTAATTTTTATTTATCATATTTTAACTCTTTAGCTATTTAAAATATATATTAATTATTCTTAAATTATAGAAAGATATAAAGAGTGGCGAGCTTCCTAGTAGGATCGAGATCTACTAGCGAATCCATCAGCGACGGTCAGGGGACTAGACGGGCGGGAGCCAAGAGCTTTACGTAAGTTTTTTCAACTATTTTTTTTATTAATATTTTAATTTTTAGTACAAACTTAAAATAGTTATAACTTTAATTTTCAGGATTGTATGATAGACATTTGATCCCAGCCTATCTTAGAGGGCTCGATCGCACTCACAGATGATGAGATCTATGATCAGGTGCTTGGTATGAGATCTTATTATATTAGGAGGCTAGGGCATGGAATCAAAGCTCCTACATCTTCATGCTCATCCAAGGCTAGCATCCATGCTGTCTGCGATGCCCGATTGACAGAGGTATAGAGACAAGCTGCTGAGGATCGAAAGTCGGCTGCTAAGTTGACTGTACGCATCGATGAGTACCAACTATTCTAGTTGCAGATGATGGAGCGGATGGCATAGATCGAGCAGATGATATAGCTGATGAGGCAGTAGTAGGCCGGTCCGAGCTCCTCTGAGCGCTCCCCTCCTTCGGTCCGTTCTCTTTCTCCAAATATTGCTGATGCTTGATGACCGACGGCTTGTTTTCTCTTATTTTTATCTTTACTTTGGATCTTTTATATTTATTTATTAAAAAATATTTTTTATAATGAAATACCTTTTTATATAATGAAATGATAAAATTTATTATGGATGAAATGATGAAATTTATTTATAAATTTTTTATTTTAATTTTATAATTTATAAATAAAAATATAAAATATATTTATTTATAATTTTTTAAAAAAAAATAATTTGTGATATAATTATTTATCATGAAACATCAGTCATAAATAATTATTATTTGCAATGAAAAAGTAACATCGTAAATAACTTTTTATTTGCAACAAAAAATTTTCATCACTAATAAATTTTATTTATGATAAAAAATTTCTATCGCTAATAATTTTTATTTATAATAGAAAATTTCATCACTAATAATATTTATATTCGACAAAAATTTTCAACGTAAATATTTTTTTTATTTATGATGAAAATTATTCATCAAAAAAAATATTTATTTATGATGAAAAACTTTGCTTTTCCTCATAAAAGTTTGCATTGCAAATAATTTAATGAATAGAAAAAAAATTTTAATGAAAATATTTTATCATAAAAAAATTTTATTAGCAAAAAAAATTGCTTTTCGTTGCTAATTATTATCTACGATCTCATTTTTTATGATAAAAAATTAGCGATGAAATTTTAATTTATTATTTATGATGAAAATATTGCATCATAAAAAATAGATTTTCTTGTAGTATCATGATCTGAATTTTGGATAGGATCCTGACTCATATCCCTGATCAAAATTAGATCTAGATCTCAGATCGAGATCCAACTTGGATCATGACCCGAATCCCAGATAGGATTCTAACTCATATCCCTGATCGAAACTCGATCCGAATTCTAGACTAAGATCCAATCTAGATCATGATCCGAATCCCAAATAGCTAGGATCCTGACTCATATCCCTGATCGAAACTCGATCCGAATCCCAAATCGGATAGTTCATATGTATTAGAAATTAAAACCTTCGATTAAAGCAAATTAAAATATTAAATTATAATCATAATGGAATACAGGAACTAAATAAATAATAAGATTAAATTATAACAAGTAAAAGTATAAAAATATAATTAAAAACCTAACTATTTTAATTATAAAAAATATCTAATTTTTAAATATGTTATCAATTTATCTTAAAATTTATTTATCAATTAAATTACTATTATTATTACTATTATTATTATTATTATTATTATTATTATTATTATTATTACTTATTACTTATTATTACTAACTGACTACTACTACTTTCACTATTATTATTATTACTATTACTATTACTATTTATTATTATTATTACTATTACTATTTTTACTGTTATTATTATTACTATTACTACTACTACTATTATTATTATTACTATTTTTACTTTTACTATTATTATTAGTACTACTACTATTATTATTATTATATTTTTTATTTTTTTCTTTTACCATTACTAATATTACTATTTTTATTATTACTATTATTATTAATATTAATATTTTTACTATCATCATCATCATCATTATTATTATTTATGATTTATTAAATTTAAAAAATTACTAAGGACTAAACCCGTCGAAGCCCCCCATCGCCTATGGCTCCCCTCCGCTGCCACCACCTGTGGCTCCCTCCATGCCCCACACACCCCCTCCCGCACCCCACCCATCGTGGCCCCCCCTGTGCCGCCCATCATGCATTATGGCTCCCTCTGCCGCCCACCACCCACGCTCCCCACCCGAGCCATCACCACTGCCCCTCCATGCCCCATGCACCCCCATTTGCTCCTCACCCGTCGTGGCCCCCAGCCCCTACGCCACCCCCACGTACCCGACCATCGCGACACCCACACGCTTTGGGCTCCCCTCCTGCTGCCACCACCTGCGGCCCCTAACCCGACCATCACCGTCGCCATCCCTCCATGCCCCATGCACCCCCTCCGCCTCATAACATCCGTCCCATCACCACCCGCCCCTCAGTGCCCACCCTCGATGATTCCCAGCCCCTGTGGTGCCGGCCCTCCGCCTCCCACCACCAGCAGCCTCCATCAGGCACGTCAACCACCACGCATGGTCTGCAGTTGGCACCAACCCTTCGTGCCCTGCCGTCCACCACCAACCATCGCACGACAACACACGTAGCCCCCAGATCGAAAGAACAAATTAAAAATAAAAAAAATCTAACCCATGGTCGGGTGGGATCGAATTAAATTACCTTCGATCGATTAAAGCACAGTGGCGACGACAATGGCATTGACAACGATGGCGACAACGGCACCAGCAATAGCGGCGACCACAGTAGTGGTAACGGAAGCAGCAATAGGAAATGCGATCGCTGGCTGGTAAAAGCCTAAGAGGAGGGGGAGAGAGGACAAGGGGGAGAGAGAAAGGAGAGGGGAGGATTTTGGGTCAAGAGAAAGTGAGTTTTACTGGAGTGGAGGGCAGATATTAAAAGGATTTTAATGATGAAATATTTACAACATAATTTTTGTTGCTAATACTCTTATTGGTGATGGAACAAATATTTTCATTGCTAATATTAGTAATTTACGATAAAAAATTTTATCGTAAATAATTTCATCGCTAATAATTCCCACCAAATATTTTACTAAAAAAAAATTTTTTCTCTCCAAAAAATAATAAAATAAGTTATTTACAATGAAATTGAATTTTCATCACTAATAATTAATTATTTGCGATGACATTTTTCATCGCAAATAATTTCATCGCTATTAATCTGCCGACAATAGATCATAAAAAACTTTGAGTATTTGTGACGTAATATTTCCATCATAAATACTTGTTATTTGAGATGAAAAATATTTTTTATCAAAAAAATTAAATATTTAAGATGAAAAAATATTTTTGTCATAAATAATTCAATTTTTTGCAATGAAATTTTTTCATCGCTAATCATCTGTCACAAATACTTCGACCAAAATTTTAAATTAAAAAAAATATGAACTATTTTAAGAACCAAGAAAAGACAAAAATGCATCGTGCATGACCAATGCGATGGGGTTAAAGGATGCGAGCGCGTCCACTATTAGCTAGCCCACAAGCAAATTAATATTTTTTCTAAATTTTGAAGAATTAATATTTTTTAAAATTAAAATTTTTATTTTTTTAAATATTACATGATTTTAAATTTTAAAGTTCATCTTCATCATTCATTATTTAAGTAATTATCATGCAAGCACCATCATAAAATATCGCCTCGATCAGATAGCTTTAGCTATATAGATTGAAAAAATTTGATTTTGACGGTCATGAATGACCGCATGATGATCTGATAGATAAAAATCATCGATCAGTTTAAAAATTTGCAATAATGATCTAATAGCTTTAACAAAATTTTACTTCAATCAGATATAATTATCATAGTCAATTTAGCATGGAATGATTTGAACTATTAAATAAAAAATGAGTAATTAAAATGCCAATTGGCATGTGTTTATTAGATTATTTTTTTAGATAAACGATCTTTGCTAATAGTTTGATCATTTCTATGATGGTGATTGTAAAAAGCAAACCACGTGTATATAAATTATCTAAAACTATACGTCTCCTGATGCACATTCTTAAAGTTCTTAAGCTATTATACTTACGCTTTTGTAAAATATATTTAACATGGATGATTCATATACATGGAGTTTAGGTTTTGCAATCACCACCATATAGATGATTAAAATAGTAGCAAAGATCATTTGTTAAAAAATTATCTTATAATCGAATGTCTTTGGCCTTTTGATCACTTATTTTTTATTTAACAGTTCAAATCATTCCGTGCTAAATTAACGATCATAATTATATCCGATTGAAGTAAAATATTGATAGTATACTATAAATTTTACAGAGATCATCATTACAAATTTTCAGATCTATCAGTGATTTCAATCTATCAAATTATCATACGATCGTTCATGACTGTCGAAATCAAATTTTATCGATCTGCATAGTTAGAGCTACCAGATCGAGGCAATTTTTTATGACGATGCTTACACGATAGCTACTTAAATAATGAATAGTGAAGATAAACTTTAAATTATAAAATTATGTAATGTTCAGAGAAAATATTTTTTTTAAAGAATACTAATTTTTTAAAAATTATAAAAAATATACTTCTTTTGCTTGCGGGCGAGCTAACAATGGACGTGCTCGAATCCCTCGACCCCGTCGCATCGACCATGCATGACGTATTTTTGCTTTTTTTTATTTTTAAAGTAGTCCATATTTTTTTAAATTTAAAATTTTGCTCGACCTATTTGTGATAAAGTATTGGCGACCTATTTTTTTAATTTAAAAATTTGCTCAACCTATTTCCATCGCTAATAATCCATCTTTTTCATTTTTAAAAAATTATTTATTAATGACAGCTTATTTGTGATAAAAAATTATCGTTGTAATTTTTTATGAAAAATTATGTATGATAGAAATTTTTTCCATCGCTAATAATCTATTATTTACATCAAAAAATTATCATCACTAATATTTCATCATTTTATTTTTAAAAAATTATTTATTAATGATAGTTTATTAGCGACAAAAATTTTTCATCATAAATAATGGATTATTAGTGATGGAAAAAATATTTTCTTCATAAATAATCAATTATTTGCAATGAAAAGTTTCCATCACTAGTATTCCATCTTTTTATTTTTAAAAAATTATTTATTAATGATAGCTTATTAGCGATAGAAATTTTTCATCATAAATAATTGATCATTTATGATGAAAATAGTTTTACCATCGCTAATAATTTATTATTTATGATGGAAAGTTTTTGTTGCTAATATTTCATCTTTTATTTTTAAAAAAATATTTATTAACGATAGCTTATTGGTGAAGGAAATTTTTTATTGTAAAATAATTGATTATTTATGATGAAAATTTTTTTCCATCATAAATTATTGATTAGTTGCAATGAAAAAAATTTTCCATCGTAAATAATAATTTTTGTGATGAAATTTTTTTTCATCGCTAATAATCCTATTTGCAACAAAATTTTTTTCATCATAAATAAATTCATTGCAAAAGATCTATTTTGTTGTAGTGCCATCCCGGCACCCCTTCGCCGCCCACCACCGATGCTTGCGACCCCCAACCCATCCCATCACCACTGCCTCGTGGCCCCGCACCCCAAGCGGCCCCCAACCCACTACAGCCGGCACCCACCCTCCATGCCCCACTGTCCGCCATCGGCCACCGCACGAAAACACCCATGACCCCCAACTTGCGGTCCCGTCACATCACCCCGCGGACCTCACCCCATGTGCCCCCACCCCCTGCAGCCAGCACCCACCCTCTGCACCCTGCCACTCGCCACCGACACCGCAACGAAAACACCAGCGGCCCCCCAAACAATCGAAAGAGAACAAAAAAAATACCGTCAATGGCAATGATAACGACAGCAATGGCATCGGCGGTGGCGACAACAGCGATAGCAATGGCGGTGATAGTGGGAGACCCGGTCGCCGACTGGTGGAAGCCGAGGAGGGAGAGAGAGAGGATAAGGGGGTGAGAGTAGGTTTCAGTCGGGAGAGCAAGAATGGGTTTCGTGTGAACGTAGTGGGAGGAGATATTTAGAGAGTTTCAGCAATAAATTTTTAGCAACGAAATTTTATCGCTAAAATAATTATTTACAATAAAAATCTATATTTCATCGCTAATAATTTTTTTCTAATTATTTCTTCAAAAAAAAAATTTCTCCAAAAAATATTAAAATATTTGATAAAATTATTTATGATGAAATATTAATTTTTATCATAAATAACTATTATTTATGATGAAAAATTTTTATCATAAATAAATAATTTAAAAAATTAAAAAAAGATGAGAATATTTATGATGGAAATATTACATCATAAATAAAAATTATTTGCAATAGAATATGAATTTCCATCGTAAATAACTATTATTTGCAATGGAAACTTTCCATCAAAAATATTTTTTTATAAACAAATAATTTAAAAAATTAAAAAGATGAGAATATTTGTGATGAAAATATTTCATCACAAATAAAAATTATTTGCCATGGAATGTAATTTTCGTTGCAAATAATTATCCATACATAAAAAATATAAATAATTAAAAAAGGTTTAATTTTTTGCGATAAATTTTTTTAATAAAAAGGCAAAAATACGCTATGCATGGTCAATGCATTGGGGTTGAGTGCTGCAAGTGTGTCCACTATTAGCTAGCCCACCGGCAAATTAATTTTTTTAATTTTTTTTAAAAATTAGTATTCTTTTAAAAAAATTTATTATTCTCTGAATATTACATAATTTTAAAATTTAAAATTCATCTTCATCATTTATTATTTAAATAATTATCATGCGAGTATCATCATAAAAGATTGCCTCGATTTGGTATCTCTAGCTTTGTAAATTGATAAAATTTAATTTCGACGGTCACGAACGATCGCATAATGATCTGATAGATAGAAACCATCGATGGATCTAAAAATTTGCAATGATGATCTCTATGATATTTATAGTATACTATCAAAATTTTACTTCAATCGGACATCATTATCATGGTTAATTTAGGATGGAATGATTTCAGCCACTAAATAAAAAAGAGTGATTAAATAGCCAAATAGTGTCCGATTAAAATAATTTTTTAGATAAATAATCTTTGCTAGTATTTTGATCATTTGTATGGTGAAGATCAAAAAATTCAAACCACACGTATATGAACGATCCAAAGCTATATGTTTCTTGATACTTATTCTTAAGGTCCTTAAGTAATTATATTTATATTTTTGTAATATCTGCTTTAACATAGATGATTCATATAATATGGTTTGAATTTTATGATCACCACCATATAAATGATGAAAGTAGTAGCAAAAATCATTTATCTAAAAAATCATCTTAATCGGATGCTGTTTGGCTTTTTGATCACTCATTTTTTATTTAACGATCCAAATCATTCCATGTTAAATTGACCATGATAATGATATTCGATTGAAGTAAAATTTTGATAGTACACTATAAATATCATAAAAATTATTATTATAAAATTTTGAATCTATCGATGATTTTTATCTATTAGATCATCATGCGGTCATTCGTAATCGTCGAAATCAAATTTTATCGATCTGTATAGCTAAAGCTATCAGATCGAGAATGCTCGCATGATAATTACTTAAATAATGAATGGTGAAGATGGACTTTAAATTTTAAAATTATGTAATATTTAGAGAAAAATAAAAATATTTTTTAAAAGAATACTATTTTTTAAAAAAATTAAAAAAAATATTAATTTACTTGCAGGCTAGCTAATGGTGGACGTGCTCGCACCCCTTTGTCGCATCAAATAATCAATTATTTATAATGAAAATTTTCATCACAAATAATCTGGCATTTTTAATTTTTTAACTAATTTATTTTATTTAGATTATTTACGATGATAATTTGTCATTGCAAATAACTAATTATTTATGATGAAAAATAAATTTAGGTCATAATTAATCAATTATTTATAACAAAAAAATTTCATTATAAATAATTTGATATTTTTAATTTTTTAACTAATTTATTTTGTTCAAATTATGTGCGATGAAAAATTTTCATCATAAATAATTTATTATTTATGATGTAAAAAAGCCTTACATCATAAATAATCAATTATTTAAGATGGAATCTTTCTGTTGCAAATAATCCAGTATTTTTAATTTTTTAAATAATTTATTTTATTTAGATTATTTATGATGAAAAATTTACATCATAAATAATCTATTATTTGAGACGAAAATTTGATTTTCATTGCAAATAACTTATTATTTACAATAAAAATTTTTCATCATAAATAATTTAATATTTTTTAATTTTTTAAATAATTTATTTTTTTTTGAGTTCTGAGTTACGATTTCTGATGTAACCTTTTATTTCTTTCTGAGTTATGTTTTCTTTCTGATGTAACCTTTTGTTTCCTGTTTCAGTTAGCTCTGCAAGACCGTTGCTCTATTTCTTCTTTCCACATAAAATTGGAAAGGGCTCTTTCCCAATTCTTTTCAAAAAAAAAAATTTTTAAAAATTCCGGATCTTCTAAAATCCAAACGAGTAGCATATGTGATCATTCTTTCGTAAGGAACAAGCATGCTTGTTGACTTAACTGAACATACATTCACTTAATAATAATGCAGATACCACTTGCTAAAAATTAGAATAGAGTATGCAAACTATGTCAGAGAACAAAGATAACGCTGCTCATTTATATGTATATTGTGACATTAGCTTTAACTCATCATGACAGAATAAAACAGAACAAATCACTGATAATGAGGAAATGTCTTGCCTGTCATTGGAAGGATCTTTTAGAAACCTAGTCATTCAGTGTCTGTAGATTTCCCTATTCATCTATTGCCATTGGTTGTTCTCAAAATCCTCGCACAGAAGGAGAAAGCTTCGTCCGACCAAACACTTTTATTGTCAGATTAAGAACACAGGCTCAAACCTGAATTAAGAGTTCAAACCAACCTAAAATATTTTTCAAGCTAAATATAATTGTTGATCATATTCTATTTCAACACGTTTGAATGCATGTGTATCCCATGTGGCACAAGGCAAAATCATTTGATCCAAATCCCATAAGATGATATGTACTTCAACTTTAACTCTCTCTTTTTTTTTTTTTTGTCGTGAAATAGATAATCCCAATACATAATATTAAAAGTCTCAAATACTGAAAGTTATATTATTTGTGAGGAAAATAGTTAGTACCATGGTATCTTAGAATAGAAAGAAAAACATGGATGGACTTTTGTCCCCCACTAAGCTATCATGCCATTCATTCTCAAAGCATGCAACAAATTAGGAGATCCACAGAAGAACCTTGCTTCAAAGCCACATCTCACTCAAACCCTAAAAGCTGGCAGGGAATGTTAGCGCTGGTTGCTGTCTATCCACCACTTCAAGGATCTTCTTGGCTATTGCACCAGCATATGCTGAAGACCCTTCACAAATCTACATAGCAAATGGAGAAAAATATTTAGCTCACAAATGCACATCGACTCCGAAAGGGCTTTGATATAGTTGAGCATGCAAATTATTATGGTCTTGCTTCCTTAAGATGGGAAAAGAAAATTTTTGTGACCTTTGTATTGAATATGAAGCTGTAGTGATCTCCAATGTTTCCACCAGAAGCATGGATGAGTTCAAGCTGAAGCTCGTCAAGGACTTTTGCAATGTAAAGCAAGCAATTGGCCTTCTTCTTTTGAATTAGCTTAATGTACACCTCATCATCAATGATGCGAACATCGACAGTACTCTCCTTGGACCTTCTTTGAAGCCATGAACTCCTTAAGGCCCCATTGAATGGGTGATCATTGTCACCTCTAAGAGGCCTCATCGAGGAACTCTCCATGTCGGCGGTGCCGTCATCTTCCATTTTCATCATCTTTATCCTCTCCCTCCCATGTCTCTTCTTCCCCACCAGTAGTTTTAGCTCCTCAACTGTCCGCAGGAGCTCCTTGATGTACTCGATCGCATCTCCCACAATGGATGCTCTGTCGGACTATAAACGGAAGCGCAAGTGATAATTCAACTACTTAAATAACGAGAGAATAAAGATAAGGAGTTTATATTATCAACATCAACATTATTGAACATTATTGAATAGATATCAAAGAAGCATGCATGATTGTCTAGTTTAAATATGAGTTTAGTTTTGTCTGAATTATATTAGAAAAGGGATTTAAGGATATTTTACTGTGTTTTTATTTGTCTGTTAGCTTGCCTTGTAAGGGGAGCACACCAAAACCATCACAGATTGTACAAAAATTCCTAGCTAAATTCAATAAAGTCGGTGGCAAGAACGGGATATATGCGCCTGTTTCACTTACCTAGACTAAAAAAGAGTATCACGAGCAACCATAAGAATTAAATTCATTGATATATCTGGTACGATAGATGTTATCGTACATATAGTCATATTTAATTCGATAAAATTATTTAATTTTTTAAAAAAAATATTAAAATTATTTTTTGATTACATCTGATCATTAATAATTTAATTATTTTTAGATAATAATAGTCAAATATAAATAATATGTAAATCCTCACAAAAAAAGAAAGGATTGGTGGTGTACTAGATTTCTCCACAGGCTGAGATGAGTACTAATAGGAGAACAAAATTAAAACTCGGTGGGAAACCAATCAATGCATGCACATATACCCAAATGGGAATAGAGAGAGAGAGAGAGAGAGAGAGAGAGAACCCGCTTGTACCTTGGTAGGGTTCGGAACTAGTGACTTGAGAGCCTTGTACTTCTCGTTCAACTGCTCCCT
Organism: Cocos nucifera; assembly: GCA_006176705.1. Taxonomy (NCBI): domain Eukaryota; kingdom Viridiplantae; phylum Streptophyta; class Magnoliopsida; order Arecales; family Arecaceae; genus Cocos; species Cocos nucifera. The sequence continues at coordinate 1,858,336 of QRFJ01000476.1, read as the reverse complement.
TCTTTGCCTCTCGGTAGCAAAATTGGGTTTCACCTCACCTTTACCCAACCCTCCCATGTCCCTCCTATAATCCAACACCGTGCTATCAAACTGCCCCCCATCCATCTCTTGGAAAACATGCCCTCCACCTATTCCTCCTCCAACTCCTACCAGTGTCTCTCTCTCATCCACCCCACAGAATAGCCCATAATTTTGTGGTAGTGAATGGAACAAGTCTCTTAGCAAGTCAGGTTGAGGGGCTGGGTACCCCAAATGTAGAGATGAGTCATAAAGCATTGGCCCATTGTCAGGTACAGCAGCCCCGGGGAGGTCACTGTAAACATCCAATGGAATATTGTTCCCAGGCTTCAAGCTTGGGTTGCTGAAGGAAATGGAGGTGGTCGGTGGAAACACCGGACCTACAGTCGGCAATTTTAGAAGGTTTAGGAGGTCAGGAGCGACCATGTGTGATGATGGATCGGGGTACGGCGTGCCATCGAAGCTTTGGAGATTTTGCTGCGCTGCAGTATGCTGTTGGTGGTGGATGGTGGAGTCTTGGATGTCTTGCATGGTTGAGTCCCAAATATTGGTGCTTCCCATTGGGGGTGTGTCTTGAATCATATGGCTATGGAGCTCTTGCTCGAGGTCGAAGCCAAGTTGGTGTTCGAGGTGGTCGAGACCCATAACCATGGCTGCCTCATCTGAGGGGAGGTTGTTGGGGTTGGAGAGGTCCTCAAGGGAGAAGTTGGAGATTCTAATGTTGTCTTCTAGGCCACTGTTGTTGTTGTTGTTGTTGCTGCTGCTGCTGTTATTGTATGTGGGAGCTAGGGATGGGCTATGAACCAAAGTTGCAGGCAAAGGATTAGGATCATGGGGTGGATCAAGGTAGCCATTCTCATCGAACATCTTTGCTAGCTTTATGGGAACAAGATCTCTTGTTTTGGTCGATGGGTCTTTATCTGCATCAGTTAAAAATAGACTGAAATACTAACCAAACGACCATCTCAAGATACAGAATGTATAGAACAAACATAAAAACAAAGGTTCTAAAGATGTTAACGTACATTTCACAAACCTGTATGACAGGACCAAGATGCTAAGAAAGGCAAATAAACACAGAAACATGACACACATATTGGATGGCTCAATGGGAAAGGAGAAGGAAGAATGGTTTAGAATGAGATGAAGGTGATGGTGATGTTGGCCTTTCGTTCTTATATTGCTTCCTGGATAGGCCCGGAAAGAAAGGGGACGGTGGGAGTTCAGAGAAAGCAATCTCACAATCTTATTTGCCGTATAAAAGTTGCTAATGGTTAGTGGAATGAATAGAATTCCTGATGGTGGTTTTGTTTCGTTTGATCCAACAAAACTCTCTTATATCTTCTCTCTCCTTTTCCCTCATCATTGCCCTTTAAGAAAGGTGGGGCTGCTCAACCACCCGGATTTCATATTTTAATCACCGAATTACCCAACAATTTACATTGCCCCTTAATGACCAAAATATCCTCAACCGAAGTTTTAAACACTTGAAATTTCTTTTTTTGATGAGAAGAAGATAAAATCTTTGTTATTTATTTATATATAAAATTACACCATGGTTACATCAGGGAGGTAACAGCGTGTGAGTACATACCTATCTAAGTGAACATGAAAATATTTAGCGGGTACATAGAAAGTAATGAAAACACTTGATATTTCTGACGGACGTAAAATTTTAAACCCTCAATATTTCTGATATATATATATAATTTTTAACATTTTATAGTTTCACGGTAAAAGTATAGATGATAAATTTATGTTGCATTGCATAACCTAACTGTAGCCCTGTAGATCATGGACAAATATTTAGGTGATGCTTGTTCTGTTTGATGAGAGCTGCAGTTTGCAGCATGTAAGTGCCTTTCACCTACATTTATATATGTATTTAATACCACTTCCCTTTTTGGGTACAGTAAGCAGCACTATTCCTTAAGTAGATAATTTTTTTTGGTTAGACTAGTAGTTCGCTAAAATCTCTTTCATAACATAGAATTTTGTTTCTGCAATTAACTTTCAGTTTTTCTATAACTTTGTTTCGAGGTTTTAAATTTTGCTGAATGAGCACGATTGAATAAGAATTAGGCAAAAATTAGTATGATGTAATGTTGCGAACCATGAATGGTTTCAGATAACATTCTAGCATTTTAAAAACCAAAAAAAAAAATTATAATAAAAGCAAATATAACATCATGTTACCATTGTCAAGTAATTGTTTTTGTACAGCAGTGGCTTCTACTTCATTGTAACTTTGGAAGGCAAGTCTTTGAGGTTGGCTTTGTTTTGTTCCAAATTCAGAGGGTAAGATGATAATTTTGTCAAAAATTGTAGTTATTGTTTCACATATATTACCAATGGAGTTTGCCACCCTGGTGGGGCTCACAAATATTGATCATGTGCATGCAAATGGATAACTCAAACTAACCTCATGAGGTAGTTTCTATGCCATGGTATAGGTATTGAGGATTACAATTAACAAATAAGGGGGGTAATTAGTAACCACTTAGACTTGTTTTGCATAATTAGGAGGCTGTCATGCAAAGCAGATGAGAGAGAAAAAATCTTTAAGCTCTAGGTCTCCTTCAATTATGCCGATACTAAAACTTTATTAAACAAATTCCAATCTCATTCATTTGCCATTTAATCTTAGGTCAAAGCGAGGGAATATCACATGGTTGTTACCAACCACAGAGAAAAACACTCCAAACCCACACTCTTTTTACTCGGCATCTTTGCTGTTATTCCTCCCATGGGAAGTTGGGAAACGCAAGCCATGCCTCTCTCCTTACTCTCCTCACAACCATTAATGTATATATCTAATATTGACAAAGAACTAAAATAATGTATAGCCATCAACTACCTCCTAAGAAAATGCAAGCTAAGCTTCATAAGTAAAAGATAAGAATATATACTTAATTCAGAAGAGAGAAACTAAACTCAGAAATGCATTGATCTTAGAATAGTGAGACGTATACGGATACGTACAATATTGTGTTGTTAGTTGCTAGTTGGTTGCTATACCGATACGTGTAAGGTTATACCATCTTGCTGGCTTATGATTTCATAACTTTGCAATCTGGTCATAAAGAGATTCTGATTTGTTGTGTTTCCTAAGTAATGCCTTTAGGCCGGAGTACAAGTTGGCCTGTTTGGCCAAGCAACCAATGTTGGGAGACCATGAATTGTCCTCTTTCTTAGAATAATACCATGTAACATCTTTCTACAAGCCCTATCAAGCCTTATTTTCAATTTGGACGGCAAAAATCCTCATGCTTGGAGGTTCAAACCTCTTTGGTGCATGCCCTAATAATTTTCCGACAGCATTATTGAAAAGAATTACGGCATGAGAATTTGTGAAGAAAAGGAAATTTTGGGGTGAAAAAAGGCCTAGTCTGAAGAATGTATGAGTCGTAACCTGGCCCAAAATTTTAAAAATTAATAATGATTTCGAGATTTCAAGATGCCTTGTTCTACTCAATACCCTAAGAACAGTAGGAAAAAAAAAAAGCTCTATTTTATAATTTTCCATAACATTATCCCTGGCCAAGAGACGAGTACATCATTGTTATCTTTAGCAGTTTAAAGGCTTTGTAGATTCTCTATTATCCTTCAGTAACCATCACCACTACCTTTTACACACACACACACATATATATATATATTGTAATATAGTATTGTAAAAGGTCTTTTCAATATAGTATTTTGATGCTTCTTAATGAAGCTGTAATCGATCATGACCTTTTAATTTAGATGGAAAGATGTCCACATTTCTTGTAAGTCGAGACATGTTGGAGGAGGACTGTTTTATTGATGTGCCATGGACTTTGCTTACGGGCAAACAAACTGAATGATTAGTAGGAGGCAAGGTGGTTGTGTTTCTCTTACTTGTCCCTTTGTCTTAATTTTCCATTATTATGATAATGACAGGTAGTTTTGTCGCCGACGTGGCGATTTCATTATGATCTCCTTTGATTGACAGTTACTAGTAGTGATTTTCATCCAATAAAATGGTTGAGTGATTGGAACTTGCAAAACAAACTAGTTACTAGCTAGTATATCTAACATTAAAGTTCACACTTATGAGGGCTAAAGGTCCAAGCAATTATGCATAACTAGCTACTAATAGGCCTCTTAGTTCCATGAATCAAGAGCAAATGCAAGAGTTTGTTGAAAGTTTTATATCCATTATAAGTGACCACTTCCCTAATAGCTTAAGCTTTTGGGTCAATTAGTTAATTAATATGGTACCCGATCTAAGCTAATTAATGTTATTGTGTTTGTTATTTTGACTTATTTCACTTCAATCCTTATGATCCCTTCAATGCAAGGACCAATCAGTTGGTTATTTATTTTAATTAACCAAGTTTTTATCTTGACTCTTTTAGTCATTATACTTACTATTTTGATTCATTTCAACTATTACCATCCCTCCACAATGCACAGTCCAGTCAATTAGTTAATGAATATAAAATAAAGCAAATGTGACCAACAAATACCAGCAATAATTCTTGAAAATTAGAGCAGACCAACAGAAGCTAAACAGACGAAGTGTAGATGCATCCATGGATCAGAACAGAAGTATCTGACTTCCAAGGTGTAGGTGGGGGAACAAGTGATGGATGAAGCAAAGGAAAGGAGGGAGAATCACTGGAAAGATGCTACTTTTTTTGACCGGCCAACAAGCACAAGCCAGGCAATATGAAAGCAATTGCCAAGGTTAGATCCGGAGGGATAGCCAACAAATTCCATTAGTCAAAGTGAAGTCCAATTCTTGGAAAATTATTTGATTCACATCTCATATCTCTCCTTAGGAAAGAGATTCTTGCCTGCTGAAGGTTCTTCTTTTCTCTCTGCAAATGGCGATTCCATAGCGTTTGAGTTCATTAAGCAAAGAGAAGAGAACCTTTCTCCATAATTGTCTTCTTATCTTATTCCTTATTAAAAATTAGAGACTCATAGAGAATCAATAAAGAATTTTTTTTTTTTTTTTAATGATACACAATAACAAAAATAACTCCTGATCAAAGAGAAGGGTGTTGTACATTATATTATCTTAATTAATACATGAAGTTGTAGACCCATGTTACACGTAACCCTCTTCAATGTCAAGTTTGGAACATATTTTCCTTCAAATAACTTTAGAACATATTTGCATTGAGCATTAACAAAGTTCGGTACAATGAATATTTTCTATAAAAGAATTTAATTCAATCAATTTATGCTAAACCTAGTAATCAAACTAGTAGAACTAAGCCTAAACTCTCCATAAGTAAATCAACTGCAGGAAGGGCTTGTTTTGCTTTACTGAATAATAAAGGTACCTAACAACCCTATACACCAAATTGTTATTAATTGCTATATAGATTACTCAGTACATTTGCCATTTTCTGCAACGTGTGTGGTACATTTAACATTTCCTGCGATGTATATAGGGTAGTATTTTGTTGTCATGGTGTTTGAACATCCATGAATGAAATACTACTTCCTCTTAATCAATAGGGGTCATAATAGTTGACAATAAAATTCTCCATCTCAGCTGATTAGTAGATGATCATTTGTTCTACACTTTTTTCCCGTAATTAGTAATTTAATCATAGCCATCCCCTTGACATTTTGATTGGTGAGGTCAAAACTATACACCATATAGTATCCTCTTAAAATTTGCCTGATAGCATGTTAAGTATTGCAGCGAATCTATCTGTGCCTGCGAATTAACATCAAAAAATCTACAAAGACAAGTTCGCACTGATCAGAGTCGGCTCCGGCAGGGACTCTCCAATGCTTAAGTTAGTAGGGTGGACTGATCGAATAGGAATCTGAGAGCAAAGTGATAGAGATTGCTCTAAAAGTGTTAGATGTGTCCTACTAAACTGACCAGATTACCTTCCTTTTATAGGTGTCGGAGTGATAACCACTGAGTACGTAGGTTCTTCACTTTTCGGTGTAGTGTGACCGTGGGTAAATAATTAAAACTATCCACTAATCACCATCACCCGATCTTCTTGGGGATGATTTTGTAGGATTGATCGAGAGCCGAATAGATTGTTTGGAGAGCTCCCATCGATCAGTCGTCTAATTTGGGGCTGATCGATCATCGATCGATCGACTTATTTTATGTCAATGGATCATCAGTCGGCTGATGTTGTACCGATCAATCATCGATCGGTTGGTTCTATACCGATGGATCATCGATCGACTAACTTTCTTTTGATTGATCGTCGGTCAGTTGATTTTATGCCGATAGATCATCGATCGGCTATCTTTGCATCGATCAATCATCAGTCGAAAGACTTTAAGCCGATTGTTGCCTTAATAATTTTTGACCGACGGTCAGTCAGTCGAAAGAAGCAATCACCGATTATCGCTTGTTAGTCCGAATATCCATCGGATGGTCATATGTTGGCACTCCCGTCAATATATCGATGGGATAGTTGATGGATCGACGAGTGTTGACATTTCGGGCAGCCTTCTCAATAGCGATGATTAATCGAATGTTAATTGCCGTCCTTCAACTAATTGATAAACAATCAGCTGGGTTAGTGGAACGTCGATCATCGAGTTGATCGATCGGTGGTTCATCAAGTAACTCATCGATCATCTATCGTTCTTAGTTGATCGTCAGCCGGCAAACATCCATTGGTGTCTGATAGTCTGTTGCTGGGTTGGTGAGTTGGACGGTAGATTGACAGCCTCCAATAGTTGTCCCCCACTTTTAAGTTCGGTGTAATGATTTTATACTTCACACTGAACGTAGGAAGTCGACATGTGGTATTGCTTCGAGCTTCATTCTGCCACCTATCATTAATGATTGTCCATCATCTAGTAGTCAAATCTGAACTAACATCATCTGTTAGCTTTCGATTCATCTTTGCCGAACGAGTTGAGTCATCTTCCTGATTTAATTTAGACGAACAAAGTTCATTTGTAAAAAATTTGGTTGATCGATTGTCAGCTGATCATTAGTCGATTTCATGTAACTAATCATCGGCTAGTTTTTAACCACTTAAAGTCAGTTTTCTAACCAGCCAGTACTTAGTCATTTGTTGAGATATTCATAGATCAAGGATAAGCCAATCTTGTGTTGGTTTCTAACTAATTTTTAGTCGATTTTTTACCAACCAATAATTGATCATGACGATCGGATGCAAGCCAACCATCCCTCAATTTGGCCATAGCCAAATCAGCAAAGATTGTATTCTTTATTAGTCAGGATAAATCAACTAGTTCATAACCGGTAGCCTGATGCTTTTCTTTCTTTATTATTTCATAAGAAAGTTATGCATCGGTATTGTTTGTTGGTCTGTTAATTGGCTATTTGAGTTGTAAAAGATAGTCTTCTTTTCGATCGATCGATTGTTATGTCGCAGGGGACTGACTTATTTTGATCAACTACACCGATTGTGTAAAATGTGTCGACAGATAGTCTTCGCCAAAAGAAATACAAACTGATGATCGTCATCTATCAATCGATTGTTGAATCATGCCGACTATGGTATGCCGACCAAACATTTAGCCGACAAGAAGCTTGTCCACTTCTTCGTCCATGACCTTCTATCGTTTAGGAGTGAATGGTCATCTCTATCTTAGTCGATTCTTCTTCAAATGTTGCTTCCTCGATCCTTGGTTGCCTAGAGATCATGTTGATTACCTCTGCCATCGGTTGATTTGAATGAATCTCCTCTGACGTTGGTGGTTGATTGACATAGGGCTAGGTCAGATGATCGAGCCAGAACTTAGCAAGAAATCCTCGTTGAATGAAAGCCTCGATCTCATCCTTCAACTAGAAGCACTATTCGGTATCGTGGCCATAGTCGTAATGAAATCGATAGTACTTTCACTTTTTCTTGCCTCAGTTCTTCATCGATGGGGGTCAGCAAAGATAATTCTTTCCTTCAATCTTCATTAAGATTTGCGCACGTGGTGTGGAGAGGAAAGTGTAAGTGTCATACCGACTCTTCATATTGGTCGGCATAGGATTCAGTCGAAAAGATGCCGCTTCTTTGTTCAGAATGGGTCGGTTGTGTCCGATCGAAGCATTGTTCTTCCGTTGTTTCTTCTTTTGATCCTTTTTATTTTATTGGTGCTGGTCAGAACCACCTTCTTCAGAATATATTTATTCGTGCACTCCAAGTGCTTAGCATAGGTCGGAGGATGGTTCTTGTCCAGCGAATAAGTGAACTGGGAGCCACGCAGATCCTACTTCATGGCCAAGATGGCCATATCCTCATTGAGGTTTCGGACCTCGAGTGTGGTGGCATTAAAACATGCCATAAAGGCCCAAAGGATTTCTCTCTCTCCTTATTTGATCGAGAAGAAGGTATCAGAAGTTCGTGTCATCCTCCTACTGGTGCTGAAGTGAGCCATGAAGAAGTCTTCGAGTTGCTCAAAAGAGTCGATACTTTTCGACTAGAGCTCAGAATACCAAGTTCGAGCAACTTTTCGAAGGATGGTCGGAAAGTCGATACACATAAGGCCATCATTTGCTCTGAAGATGATCGACTAGATCGATGGAGCCATCATATGGCTCTACTTACGACATCTTGAACTGTGATGAAATTAGTTCGTTTAGGATGCACGAGAAGAAAGGAAGAGTAGTCTGGATGTGGAGTCCCTTGGAGGATCCTTCTTTCGCATCCTCCTGGATCTGAACCAGTCGACGATCAATTTCTTTGAGCTTTCGCTCATAGCTATCGAACCGATGCTGACGAGGTATCTCCGAGGTTGATCCTCCTAAGGAGCTGGTTGAGGAGGAAGTGGTTGAATCCCGAGGGGCTTTCCCCTTGTGCTGGTCTTGATGAGAAGGCGGGAAAATGGAACATCGTGATCGATGAATGGTACCTTGCGAATGGTAGAAAGATGGAGTTTTCGCTCAACGAGAGCATCGAGATGGTCGCTCCAGTGAAGAAGAGGTGGAGTGCCTCAATACACGATAGCTGTATCTGGATGGCACCGCCCGTGCCATCGGTCCTTCAACCGCCATGCGTGGCTATTGCTGAAGGCTGTGTACAACCTCCGTTAACATCCGGCCCTATTGTGTTAGTGCAACTAGTTGCTAGCTTGTGCATCTGTCGTGACCGTCGGATGTGAAGAGCCTGATTTTGCCACTGATGATGATGGAGGGGAAAGTACTTTTAGTCGGGATGACTGTCTAATGGAGCTGAGTGAGTTGCGAGCGTGCGTTTTCGCCATCATAATAGATGACAAAGATTTACTAATTATTTTCGATCTTTTTCTACCTGGCGCACCAATCTGTTGCGATCAATCCACCTACGCCTATGAATCAACGTCGAAAAATCTACAAAGATAAGTCCGTACTGACCAAAATTGGCTCCGACGGGATCCTTCGATGCTTAAGTCAGTAGAGTGGATTGATCAAATAGGAATCTAAGAGCAAAGTAATAAAGATTGCTCTAAAAATATTAGATGTGTCCTATAAACTGATCATGTTATAATTATCTTCCTTTTATAGGTGTCGGAGTGATAACTGCTGAGTACTTGGTCCTTCTTTTTTCGATATAGTGTGATCGTGGGTAAGTAATTAAAACTATCCACTAATCACCATCGCTCACTCTTTTCGAGGATGATTTTGTAGGATTAATCAGAAGTCGGATAGATTATTTAGAGAGCTTCCATCAGTCGGTCGTCTAATTTGGGGCCGATCGATCATCGATCGGTCGGCTTATTTTATATCGATAGATCATCAATCGATTGATGTTGTATCAATCGATTGTCAGTCGATTGATTCTATACCGATGGATCGTCGATCGACTAACTTTCTGACAATCGATTATCAATCAGTTGATTTTGTGCCTACAAGTCGTCGGTCGGCTGTCTTTATGTCGACTAATCATCGATCGAAGAACTTTAAGTCGATTGTTGCCTTAATGATTTTTGACCGACGGTTAGTCAGTCGAAAGAAGTAATCAATAATTGCCATTTGTTAGTTCGATTATCTATCGGATGGTCATATGTCAGCACTTCCATCAATGTGTCGGCGGGATAGTTGATGGATCAACGAGTGTTGATCTTTTGGACGGCCTTCTCAGTGGCGATGATTGATCGGATGTTAATTATCATCCTTCAACTAATTGATCAATAATCGACTGGGTTAGTGGAACATCGATCATCGAGTCGATCGATCAGTGGTTCATCGAGTAATTCATCGATCATCTATCATCCATCATTGATCATCAGCCGGCGAACATCCATAGGTGTCCGATGGTCTATTGACTGGGTTGGTGAATCGGATGGTAGATTAATAGCCCCCAACATTAAGATATAATAAAATCATAGTTATCAGTACAGGTCAATCAGGTTGATCCAAACTTGACATATATCTCAAGCATAGGTTTTACATGAGGACCTGAACTTCAAGTAGATTGATCAAACCCAAAAAGAAGAAAAAGAAGCTTGATCTACGAGATCTTTTCAATTTGGATCCAACCTAAACTTAGACATGACATGAAATGAAAACCAATTTCACTCTAAGTTGTTGGTTGAACATCAATCCAAATGATAGACTTGAAGCTAGTTTGGGTCTGGTTGAGTTCAAGTTGGTCTTGGACCTAATCTAATCCACTTGCACCCCATCAATAATGCACTTCTTCCTCATAAAATGCCATTGTTTGATCTGATTAGGAATAAGCAAGTAATTTTCTTAACCCGCTCAACTTAAATCTTTTAATAAAATTTGAAAAAGAATAGAAATTTGGGCTAAATTAGTAGACTCCAGGTCCCTTTTTTAATTGATCCATAACAGACTGATATATATGACCTCTATTTATACAAGTAGGCAGCAATTTGAATCAAATTTTTCTACTAGTTTCAATAGTACATAGCTTTTCGGAAATAAACATAACTATTAAAAATAAATATTTAAAAGCAAAAATCCTATAAAAGATAGATCTCAACTTCTATATCAATTTTGCCTTCAGATACTCTACCTAATATTTCTTAGATTAAGAGATATAATCGATAATATTTTCTAAAAAGAAAGATTTAGTTTGGTTGGCCTATTTTGAGATCTAAATGATAGAATTTGATCCTAATTGCTTGTAGTGCCACACATTTAGGGGGAGGTGCCACATCATAGAGGTTAAAAGGTTATCCAATTAAAAAAAAAAAAAATCATCTCAATTAGGCTTTGCATGACCAAACTAGAGTCTCTGAAATTTTAATATATAATTTGGCTTTTCAATATAGTGAATCTCACTTCTAGACCCTATTCAGTCCTCTTTATAGTAATCAAAGTGGTCCATATTAAGTTTGATTATCCTTTCGTATTATTGTTGCCTAGAAGATCTCAAGTTTTGTACCTCTAACATATTATAACTTGTAGATCTAAATTGTTGTGATCGAAGGCTATGAAATTAAAGCATTTATAGAATTCTTCCAACTAGGATGCAAATGAGCCTAGAGAAACCAAGGACCAAACTTGGCTTAATTTATAAACTAGTTTCTCGAGCTTGGCTAGAAAGTAAGTTGTGTAGAACTCAGCTCAACTAAGCTTTCAGGCTCAACTAAGCTTTCAGGCCGATTTTAGTGTATCAAAGCTAAGAATCTTTACTATATTTGGCCAAGACCATCATTCCTAGTTGAATCACACTCAAATAAGCCAACGAATTGAGCCCAAGGTACTCTTGAGCAACTTAATTTGGTTGTACCCCAACTATAGAGGCCTTAAATTATTCCAATCATTTGGTTTGCTTGATCAACTAGGTATTGGTTTTGGTTGTTGTGGACTTCTATTTGAAAATTCTTAAGGCATTTTAGCTTTGTAGAGGTGGTGATAGCTTTGTGCCATGCTAGTTTTGAATGTTGGATGCAAAGCGGTCTTGGAAAATATGAAAAGGGCATAAATAGTTAAAAGAGCGAAAAACTGTATGTAAAGTAATCATGTAGTCCAAAATATTGTTCTAGCCTTTGCACGTCATTACTATGTTTTACAACTTGATGCTTAAAATCTAAAATAGTTTTCCCCTTATTTTATTATTTATATAGAAATTTCAAGGTTTTGGTTGTTCTTAACTATCACCTAGCATCTTGCACAAACCAGAATTAACCTAGCTTTTTTTTTTTTTAAAGGATTACCTATGCAACTTCTGACTTGTACAGGCCTAAGGCTGCTAAAATAGTTAATTTTTTTTCCTTTTATTAGAATGAAAGGGACTATTCCCCACTCTCTATCTAACATCTATCTCACCAAGTTTATACATCTAGCTAGGTCCTGAGTGGAACAAAAGATTAGCATACACAAGAACTAGAGCAAGAGTGTCATGTCTCGAATCCAACATTTGGTTCTGTCATTTAACACGGCCACATGAATCCTAGAGTATTGTCCTAGAGATCATGCAAAGTCTAAGATGAATAAAAATTTTAAATATTTTTAAAATACATAAATAAAAATCAAATATATCAACTAGATAGATCATCTAAATAAATAGTTAACTTATTTAATTATAATTATTCAAGTATTTCATGGTATCAGAAATTGAACTAACTAATGAACTAATAAATTTGGCACTCAAACTTCATGCCCAATCTGACCAACGCTACGTATCTTACAACTCAGAAAGAAAAGAGAATTGAGAAGGATGAGCTTTACAAACTAGTAAAAAATCTCATACACTCACATCAATATAATAACATGATTCAAAATAATAAATAAACAGCAATAAAAAAAAATATAAACCATAAAATCCCATGTCATGCATCCATTGTAACTCAACAGTTATGTAAGCATATGATATACATCATTCATAATCACAAAACCATATTTCATTAATATGATCTAGATCAATCAACAGTTATCTTTAGAATTTTAAACTAATCACGGTCACACTCCAGTCTATGACTGGCAAACTCAAGAATCATATTTCTGCCCATGGTATAGCTATTCTTAATACCACATTTCTGCCCATGGTGGGGCTATTCTTAATACCACATTTCTGCCTATGGTGGGACTATTCTCAATATCAAGTTCTTGCCCATAGCAGGCTATTCATAGTATCATATTTTTGCCTATGACAGGCTATCCTTAGTGCCAAATTTCTGTCCATGGCGGACTATTCTCAGTGCCATGTTTCTATCCATGGCAGGTATTCTTAGTTCAACATGACTAGTCCAAAAACATCTCTTTCTTAATCATTAATTTATTAAATCTTAATAATACCAAAAAAAATATTGTATCATATACTATAAAAAATATTTAAATTTTTGACTGAATATTGCCGACGCTATAGTAAAGTGTCGGCAATTTTAAATTTGCGTCAATATGGTGAATCTCACTTCTAGACCCTATTTAATCCTCTTTATAGTAGTCAAAGCGGTCCATATTAAGTTTGATTATCCTTTCGTATTATGGTTGCCTAGAAGACTTCAAGTTTTGTACCTCAACATATTATAAATCTCTTTGTAGCTTTCTAACTTGTATATCTTAATTGTTGTGATAGAAGGCTATGAAATTAAAGCATTTATAGAATTCTTCCAACTAGGGTGCAAATGAGCCTAGAGAAACCAAGGACCAAGCTGCTCGGACTTGGCTTAATTTATAAACTAGTTTCTCGAGCTTGGCTAGAAAGCAAGTTGTGTAGAACTCAGCTCAACTAAGCTTTCAGGCTCAACTAAGCTTTCAAGCCGATTTTAGTGTATCAAAGCTAAGAATCTTTACTATATTTGGCCAAGACCATCATTCCTAGTTGAGTCACGCTCAAATAAGCCAACGAATTGAGCCCAAGGTACTCTTGAGCAGCTCAATTTGGTTGTACCCCAACTTTAGAGGCCTTAAATTATTCCAATCATTTGGTTTGCTTGGTCAACTAGGTATTGGTTTTGGTTGTTGTGGACTTCTATTTGAAAATTTTTAAGGCATTTTAGCTATGTAGAGGTAGTGATAGATTTGTGTCCTGCTAGTTTTGGATGTTGGATGCAAAGCGGTCTTGGAAAACATGAAAAGGGCACAAATAGTTAAAAGAGCGAAAACCTGTATGTAAAGTAATCATGTAGTCCAAAATATTGTTCTAGCCTTGCGCAAACCAGAATTAATCTAGCTTTTTTTTTTTTTTAAAGGATTACCAATGCAACTTCTGACTTATACAGGCCCAAGGCTGCTGAAATAGTTAAATTTTTTTTTTCTTTTTATTAGAATGAAAGGGACTACTTCCGACTCTCTATCTAACATCTATCTCACCAAGTCCATACATCTAGCTAGGTCCTGAGTGGAACAAAAGCTTAGCATACACAAGAATTAGAGCAAGAGTGTCATGTCCCGAATCCAACATTTGGTTCTGTCATGTAATACGGTCACATGAATTCTAGAGTATTGCCCTAAAGATCATGCAAAGCCTAAAATGAATAAAAAATTTAAATATTTTCAAAATACATAAATAAAAATCAAATATATCAACTAGATAGATCATCTAAATAAATAGTTAACTTATTCAATTACAATTATTCAAGTATTCCATGGTATCAGAAATTGAACTAACTAATAAACTAATAAATCCGGCACTCAAACTTTATGTCCAATCTAACCAACGTTACGTATCTTGCAACTTTGAAAGAAAAGAGAATTGAGAAAGATGAGTTTAACAACCTAGTAAGAAATCTCATACACTCACATAGTATAATAACATGATTCAAAAATAATAAATGAACCATGTCATGCATCCATTGTATCTCAACAGTTATGTAAGCACATGATATACATCGTTCATAATCACAAAAGCATATCTCATTAATATGATCCGGATCAATCAATAGTTATTTTTAAAATTTTAGAATAATCACGGTCATGATGCAGTCTATGACTGGCAAACTCAAGGATCATATTTTTGCCCATGATAGGACTATTCTTAATACCACGTTTCTACCCATGGTGGGGTTATTCTCAATATCATGTTCTTGCCCATAACAGGCTATTCATAGTGCCATGTTTATGCCTATGGCAGGCTATCCTCAATGCTAGATTTCTGCCCATAGCAAACTATTCTCAGTGCCATATTTCTGTCCATAGTAGGTATTCTTAGTTCAATGTGACTAGTCCAAATATATCTCTTTTTTAATTATTAATTTATTAAATCTCAATAATAAAACATCCGAAACCATCAATATTTCATATGACATATAATAAAATATATAATTAATCATACTGACAATCATAAAACATATATCAACCATTAAAAAATTAAAAACATAATGCATAAATAAACATATATATTGGTGATTGTGACTCGGGATCCTTACCTCTATTGATAACGAATTTAATCTCACTAAATATCAATCCACACCCTAGTTTACGAATCGGGTGCCAAGGAACATGCTTAAAGATCTCTTATCCAAAAAATTATTCTCCAACAGAACCAACCTTAATGTTAACATATAAAAAAATAAAGTAAAATTTAGTCATTTTAAACCCTTTACCGACTTGCGAGAGATCCACCCTGAGTCCCCTAAATCTTTTTTTTAATAATTTTTTTTCAACCTAGCTAGTGAGAGAGAGAGAGAGAGAAAGAGAGAAATAAAAGAGGAAAAAGAGAGAAGAGAGGTAGCCCTCTGACTCTCTTCTACTTCTTCTTCTTATAAATAGGGCACCCAAGCAATCCTCCCCTCCCCTTTTCTCCTTGCCATGGCCGTAGAACTCTAGCTGGCAGCTAACAATAGCGCCCGACACCAAAGAGGAGATGATCCCGATAGTGTCTATAATCATTGGTGGTCGGCAAAAATAAGGAAAGGGCTCGGAATAGTGAGAGATCTATTTTTGCCCAAAACTGATGGTTCACCATCTCCAAACGGCTGCAATAAGCCCGAGAATGAAGAGAAATAAAAGGCTTAAATCTCTTATATATATAGGTCCAAGGAGGCTAAATGAGGAAAATCGATCGACAATCTCTCTGATGAAATCCCAAGGAGAAGACTCGGATAAGAGCTTAGAATCAGTAGTGATTTTTCGAGAAATTGGTGGTGGAAATCCAAGGAAGAGGAGATCACCATTTATAGACAAGATTTAGGGTTATTTTTCTCCAAATTTGGTAGGCTAAATCCCTATCTTCGATGGAAATCAAGAGAGAAGAAGACTCCTAATCGGAGTCCTCTTCCTCCCCTTCTCTCACATGCCAAGCATGTGATTCAATTTAAAATTGAAACTAGTTCACTTCAGGCCAACCCAAAAGCCCAAAGAGCTGAGCTATTACATTCTTCCCTCCAAAATAATTTCATTCTCAAAATTAACATACCTGAAGTTTTGAAGAGCTGTGGATACTTGACCTTTATTTCTGCTTTGAGTTCCCAAATAGCTTCTCTTTGCTATTGTTACTCCATTGTACCTTCATGTAAAGTATGGTTCGATGTCATATTATTGATCCTTTCTATCGACAATCTATACCAAATACTCCTCGTAGGTTAGATCCTCTTGAAGATGCAACGGCTCATATCACATCACATGACTTAGGTCTAGAATATATTTTCTTAACATCAACATATGAAATATATTATGCACACTTGATAGAGCTATTGGTAATGCTAATTGATAGGCTATCTCCTTAACTTTGTCCAAAATTTTAAAAGGACCAACATATCTAAGGCTTAATTTACTATGGACTCTAAATCTCATTACATCTTTATCACCCACTTGAAATTTTAGCTCTCTTCTTCTATTGTCAGCATAACTCTTTGCCCTGCTCTGAGCTGTACGAAGTCTTTCTCTAATCACTCACACCTTATCCATTATTTGCTATAATATTTCTAGGCCTAATAAATTTTTCTCTTCTATTTCATCCCAATAAATAAGATATCCATATTTTCTGCCATACAATACTTTGAAAGGAGCCATCCAGATGCTCTCTTGATAACTATTATTGTAGGCAAACTCAACCAATGACAAATGACCATCCCAAGCACCACCTAAATTCATGACACGGGCCCTCAACATATCTTCTAGAATTTGAATGGTCCATTCTAATTATCTATCAGTTTGCGGATGGAAGGTTGCACCGAAGTTTAATTTGGTACCAAGAGCTTTGTGAAGACTCTTCCAAAATTGTAAAACTAATCTACTATATATCTCGATCTGATACAATAGTAACTGAAACCCCATACAACCTCACTATCTGTTCTATATACAAGCTTGCTAATCTTTCCAAGGAGAGACCAACTCAAAAAGATAAAAAGTTGGCTAATTTTATCAATCAATCAATAATCACCTATACCGCATTATTACTTCAAGGTGTTTTAAGCAAACCAGCCACAAAGTCTCTAGTAATATGTTACCATTTCCATTAAAAAATAAGAAAGTACCAAAATGGTCCAGTGAGTCTCTAATACTCAGCTTTTATCTGCCAACATACGAGGCACTGAGCTATATGCTGTGGAATATCTTTTTTCATACCAGACCATCATAATTTTTTTCTTAAATATCGGTACATCTTAGTGTCTGCTAGGTGCATCGTATAAGCTAAATTGTGAGCTTCCTCTAGAATCTCATTCTTTAATTCTTGAATCTTAGGAACACACAACTAGCCACTGAACCTTAAAGAACCATCTATATGTACACAAAATTTAGATTGAGCACTGGCCTCTATTGTATCTCTGATCTTCTACCATTCTAAATCCTTCTTTTAAAATGACTTAATTCTTTCAATCAAGGTAACCTACACCATAAGATTAACAAATCAAACTTTAGGATTATGCAATCATACCTCCATCTCAAAAATTTTCAAATCCAACAAAATATGCTTTTATGTTGTGATCGAAGCTACTAGTGCACCTGAAAATTTTTTGCTCGAAGCATCAGCTATGACATTCGCTTTCCTTGGATGATAATTGATAGTCAAGTCATAATTCTTTAATAATTCCAACCATCCTCTTTGCCTCAAGTTCAACACCTTTTGAGTGAAGATGTACTTTAAACTCTTATAGTCTATAAAAATCTCATAGTGTTTACCATTTAAGTAATGCCTCCATATTTTTAGAGCAAAAACTATAATTGCTAGATCCAAATCATGTATAGAACATTTCAACTCATATGACTTTAATTATCTAGAGGCATAAGCTATTACTTTCCCACTCTACATCAAGGCATAACTACGACCTTTACGAAATGCATCACTGCAAATGGTGAAACCTCCTATTTCAGATGAAATCGTTAATACTAGAGCTGTCACCAGCTGTCTTGTCGACTCTTGAAAACTCTATTCACAATCATTTGTCCATTCAAATTTTATTCACTTGTGGATCAAATAAGATAGGCATAGCAATACGAGAGAATCCTTCAAAGAATCTTTGATAATATCTACCATCCCAAGAAACTATGCATTTTGGATACATTAGTGGGTCTACCCCACTCAACCACTGCCTCTACTTTCTTTGGATAAATACAGACATCTTCCTTAGAGATGACATACCCAAGAAAAATAACATTATCCAATCAAAACTCACACTGTTGTAATTTAACATATAACTTCTTCTCTTTGAAAGTTTGCAATCCTATCCTCTGGTGCTCCTCATGCTCTTATGGACTTTTGAATAGATCGAGATGTAATCAATGAATACTACCACAAACCAAACTAAATAGGATTTGAATATCCAATTCATGAGATCTATAAAGGCTGCAGATGCATTTATTCAACCAAAGAGCATAACTAAAAATTTATAATATCCATATATAGTTCTGAAAGTTGTCTTAAGCACATCCTCAAGCTTTATCTTCAGTTGGTGGTAGCTGGAGTAGAGATCAATTTTTAAGAAGTGTGCCCCTTATAATTAATCAAATGAATCATCAATTCTCGATAAAATGTATTTGTTCCATACTATCATCTTGTTTAACTCCCGATAATCTATACAAAGTCGAAGACTATCATCTTTCTTTTTCACAAATAGTACTAGAGCACCCCAAAGAGATACACTAGGTCTACTAAATCCTTTATCCAACAACTCTTGCTCCCTAAGCTCCTTCAATTCTACTAGAGCCATCCTTCTATATGCAGCTTTAGAGATAGGACTAGTGTAAGGTATCAGATCAATAGAGAATTCAATCTCTCTATCAGGAGGTAATCCTAGCAGGTCATCTGAAAGATATTAGAAAAATCCTTCATAATAAGAATGTTCTCTAAGTTGAGCTCCTTATATTGAGTGTCTATAATAGTAGCCAGGAATCCTTTATGACCCTTCCTAAGGAGTCGCTTGGCATATAAAGCCGAGATCACTTTCTGGTGAGAGAATAACTTGTTACCTATAAAACTAAACTTTGATATGTCAAGGATCTAAAACTTTACCATTTTGTCAAATCAGTCAATAGAGGTATGATATAAGGACTAATAAATCTACTTTCACTATAAAAAAACTAATTATTAGCGATGGCTAAATACCATCACTAATAAAGAATTTGTTGTCGCTAATGATATTAGCGATGGCAAGCTATTGGTAAAAATCCATCGCATAAATCTTTATCGCTAATTACTATTATTAGCAATGGTAAAACTTCCATCACTAATAAAGATAATTAAAGACAGTATTAGCAATGGTAGGTGCCATCACTAATATTTTTTTATTTTATTTTTATAATTCACTAATATTTTTTTATTTATTTTTATAATTTATTAATATTTTTTATTTTATTTTTATAATTAAAATTTTAAAATACTATTAGCAATGGCATATCCTGTCGCTAATTTCATCTCTAATATTTTTTATTTTTTTATTTTATATTTTAAAAAACTATTAGTGATGATATTTTTTATCTCTAATGCCATCACTAATATTTTTTTATTTTATTTTTTTTAATTTAAAAAATTATTAATGATGGCAAGTGCCATCATTAATGCCATCAATAATAGTTTTTTTATTTTTTTTTAAATTTTTATAATTAAATTCTTTAATAACATATAAAAAGGTCGAACTAGGAGATGATCCATGCTGTCCTACCATCCAAAAATAGAAATGAGATGTTTCTATTTGATCTATGGGTTGATCCCAATGTTAGGAGATGATCCATGGATCGACTTCTATGACAAAAATTTTTATAATAACTAGTTTTTTAGCCTATTTTTGATGCATTAAATATCCAATAAATACTCTCCAATGATTCTAAATGGCTACTACTCATTCTTCAATATTGATTGAAGGTATAAAGCCATTCAAAAAAAAAAATTAAAAAAAATTAAGAAAAAATAAATTTAAAAAAATTTATATTATAAGAAAATAAAATTTTAGCTATCAAAAAATTGATTGCCAAAAACTAAAAATCGATCGCTAATAATTTTTGCAACCAATTTTATGATCAAATCTTTTTTATCCTAAAAAGCCTAGTTGCAAATATTTTGCGACCAATTTTTTCAATCATAAAATTTAGCAACTGATTTAGTAATAAAAAATAACAAAATGATATAGCAAACAAAACCCATCAGCAACCATCAACTTCAATCTATCATAAGAAGATAAGATAAAAATGATATAGCATACCTTGTTCCAAATATTTCAGTTGTTTAGCATATCTCATGCCAAATATATCACAAAGAACTCCTTATTGTCAGCTAAAAGAAAAATCGATCGATATCCATTAGGTTTAATGCATCATATGAAAATAAAAAAAAGAGGCTATAGTATATATGTGAAGCTATTTTCTTCAATATCCATTAAGTTTAGATCATCATCAGAGAAAACAATAAGACAACCAAAAGAAAATAGCAAGCAAAATTGATCAGCACCCATCAGGTTTAACACATCATATAGAAATAAGAAAAAAAGTCCATGGCATACTCCATGCCAAATATATCAGTTGTTTAGCAAGCCTCGTGCCAAATATATTATAATCAGGGCAAAATAAGTAAGCAATCATAAGAATTTAGCAAGCAAAATCGATTGGCGCCCATTAGGTTTAACACATCATATGGAAATAAGAAAAAAATGCCATAGTATTTTGTGGAGCCATTCCTTTTAATATCCATAAAGTTTGTATTATTAAAAGAAAAAACAAGAAAGCAACCAAAAGAATATAGCAAGCAAAACCAATATTAAACCCATTAGGTTTAACACATCATATGGAAATAAGAAAAAGAGACCATAGCATACCTCATGCCAAATATATCACTTGTTTATCATACCTCGTGTCAAACACTTCTTTTCATTTTTCTTTTTCTTTTTTGAATATCTATAAGAAGAATTACACTTGAGGAAGAAAGTGGAAGCACCTGCAAGAGGTCGTCGCTAATACTCATAACAGTAGGCGTGCTAGCATAGGGATGGGGCCGTGGGGCAAGGGCCGTCAGATCGGGGTTGTGGGTTGGGGATGGCAGGGTAGGAGCCTGTTGCCTAGAGGTTACAACCCAAGAGGGGGGTGAATTGGATTTCTAAAAAATTTAACCAAATTTACTTTCTAAATATGGTGTGGTTTAATTTATGCTATCTTTAGTGATTGTAGAATATGAGCAATAGTATAGCAGTGGAATTAAGATAACAAAACTAAATTATAAAAGTAAAGCAAGAATTAAAAGAATGCAAAGAATGTAAAGGAATAGAAGAGAAAAGCACAAACACAAAAATATCATGATTTATAGTGATTTGGTGCAACCCGCATCTACATCCACTTCCCAAGCTTTTCTTGGGATTTTCACTATAATCCATCCTTAATTACAGTGTGTTTATTTTTCAGGCTCACAAACAAATCTAGTTGATTTTCATAGGAACACCACCCAAAACTTAACACAGTTAGTTTTTTGGATTCATTAACAATCAAGTTGATTTTTTGGGCTCACCAACCAAAACCTACAATATCCAATTTCGAACTTGGATGGGCCTAATCCCCAAGTTTCTTTTTTTCAAAGAAACTTGAAAAGAAATAAAAATACAATATAAGAAATTCAGCACCAAAATAAAAAATAGAGTTGAAACTCTTTGAGCATAAAGAAAAGATTGAATAATCGGCTCTTTTGAAGCTTGGAAACTCTTCTTTGAGGCTTAAAAAGATGCTTAAGAAGTTGTAGAAGATAGCTCTTGAATGCCCTTTGAAATCACGATAATTTTTTTCTCTTTTTCTCTTTTATTAATGTGCAATAGAATCCCTTAGGTTTGGAAAATAATTTTTCTATCTAAATTTTTTTATCCTATTTTTTAATTGATTCTCCATCTTTAAATATCTTTGGAGATGGTTGGAGAGAGATTTCTAGTCATTGGAAGCACTGAAATAGCCGTTGGGAGTGAAAACTAGCCATTGAAAAGCTTGCAAAAAAATTTCGTTGAAGGTTGTCACGAATTTGGAGAGCTCTCGATTTTTCAGCGAGAGCTTTTAAGAATTTTCAAGACGTCTCAATTTCACAGCGAGAACTCTCGAAAATTTTTGAGAGCTCTCGATCTCAGAACATAGAAATAAGATTTCTATTTTCTGAAATGGAGAGGTCTCGCCTAGTTTTGGAGAGGTCTCGAGTCTGTGTCAGGGCAATATGCAGGAGTGCCAAACAACTTGGAGAAGCCTCCAAATTTTTAGGAGAGATCTCCAAATTTTCAGGAAAGATCTCCAAATTTTCAGGAGAGGTCTCTAAAAATTCTGGCTTCATTTTTTTTCAATATTTGATCTTCCAAACTTAAATTTTTTGGCCCCAAACTCTTTTAAACAAGATTATTTTCTTCAATTTTAATTTCTCTTCTTCTAATCATACTTTCTTCATACCAAGCCATCCAAATATGTGTGAATTTGATCTTTTAAGTATTTTAGCATGGTATCTTGAGAGGATTTATTCTTAAGATAAATTTTTTATTTTGGATACTTAAAAAATCCTACACACATTCTTGAGATACATGATTAGATACATATAAACTCAAGGTTTGACAATCATCAAAATCAATCATGGGATCAACAATCTCCCCCATTTTGATGATGGCAAAACTTTGAGTATATGTTAAAGAAACTAATGTAAATCAAGATAAGAATAATAAATTAAACTTCATGAAAGAATTCTTAATGAGTCTTTAATTTATTGCACATCATTAGTACATATATATTTCATATGCTCAACATACTTCTCCCCCTTTTTGATAACATCAAAAAGCTCATGGGAAGAAATAAGAAGTCATCAAAATCAACATCAAAGCATTAAATTGAGAGATGTATTAAATTCATAAAATCAATTTAAATGAATCATCTTCCTTTTAAAAATTTATCTTTTGACTCAAAATAAATTTTAAATATTTATTTTAATTTTAAAAATTAGTTTGAATTTAAATATCATATATTTTCTTTTTTTCAACGAATATACTCTTTAATCAGATTTTTAAATATACACTTTTAAGCTTTAAAAAAAATAGAATTTTTCAAAAGATTTGAATATGAAATCAAGCATAGTATATACTTTAACATTCAATCTTTTCTTTTCTTAAAAAATTTTAGTTAATTAAGTTCAAAAAAAATATGTATTAAGAATATATCGAACAAAGTAAAATAAATAGAATCAAAATAAAAGATAGTCATATTTTTAAATTCATTGCTTTGAGTAAAAATTACTTCAATACTAATTATTCATAAGAATTTTGCACTGCACATCAAAAATTTAGGATTAAATTTAAGTTTTCAATTTAGTTTCAAAATTAAATTTAAAAATTTATTTTTGAGAAGGAATATGCTATAAATTTAATTTAACTCCAATCATTTGCCAGGAATGATCACGCAAATCAAGTTTAAAAGGTTGGCACATGAAAAGTTTAGTATTATATTTATAAATGAGCTTCAAAATTATAAAAATATATCAAAATTAATTTATTTAGAGTAAGAATATGTCTCAAACTTCTTTTCACTCTAAATAGTTTTCAAAAATGATTTGACAATCAAATCAAAAGTATATAGATCAAATGAAATCATCATATTAAGGCTCAAAAGTATAATAAAATCAATATTCATTTACCTTAATATAAGCTAATTAGAATTTTTAATCAAAGCTAGATAATATCACTTTCCTTATTTTTCATAATTAATGTTGGATAAATTTATTTTTTAATTTTTCTTTCCTTTTTTCTTTCAAATAAAGCAGATTAAACATGAATTTAATTACTAAATTCAGATTTTCTAAATTTGAAAGATATTTTTAATTTTAAAGCTCTTTTTAAATAATTGATCATTTCTTCTTTAACAATTTTTTTTCCTTACTTTAGCAAATAATATCATTTTAAAATTAAATAAAATTTAAAAGTACAAGCATCAATTAAGTGAAATAAGCATTAATCAAATAAAACATTCACTCAATTAAGTTTAGAAAAATATATGAGATTCTTTGAATTTATCTCAAGAGATATCATATCAAGAGTATATCAATGTAAAATAGATTTGAGATATTATATCCAATTTTTTTGCTTAAAAATAATACAATAAAATGTAAGACAAGAATGATATTAATGATACCAAGAGTAAAAATTTTCTTAGGAAGAAACTTCTTGATACCAATTAAACTAAAATTTAGATCAAACCATGATTTTCTTAATAGTTCAATACCATTTAAAGGTTAATTTGCAAATTTAGCTTGATACCAATGATTTTAGTTTTGAATTGATAAAGATCAATTGATTCAAATAGATCAATTTGAATTGATATTATCAAATCAATCAAGATAAGTCAAATCAGTCAAATTGATATTATCAATTTGAATTTATTTTAAATAATATTATATCAAAATGTAGCTATGCAAAATCAGGTTTGAAATAAAGATATTCTTCTCTTTTTGTCGAAAGATAAGTCAATCAAATACATGACAAATAGCAATCTGTTTGATACCAATATCTTTTAACTGAAATACTGTTTAAAAGTTTAGCTTTAAAGATAAGTGATAACTTTCTTGATATATTTTGCTTGATATCAACTTCAAAAGATTTAAGAAGATCATTTCTCAAATTTAATTTTTAAAATTATTTAATCAGAATAAAGTATGATTATTCATAAAAAAAATTTAAGATAAGAAAAGACAATCAAATTAATAATCAAGAAAGATATTCGAATCAATTTGAAAAATCAAAAATTAATCAATTAGGGAGTTTCAATAATCAAATAGGATAAGATCAAATCAAAAAAAAATTAGATGAAGGCTCTATGAGTTCAATTCAACTAAGAAGTTTTGAAATTCTTAGGGGTTAACCTAAGATACAATTCAAATTAACATTTTAAGTACTTGATCTTATATTAATTGAATGTCTTATTTTTAAGTACTTAAGTCATATAATTTTTAAAGAATTTTAATAGTTAAGAATCTTATGGGGGAATGTCAAAATTTGTTCAATTTTTAAGTTTAGCATCCAAATAGTTTCATATATAATCAAGCTCATAACAATTTAGATTTCTTAGATAATTGAAGATCAATATAACATGATACAAATAATTGAACAAGCATGATGAATTTAGAATAGAATAATAAGCTTAAAATGAATAATCAACATGATATATTAGTTTTGATCAATACATCAAACTTTTAATTTATGGAGTATGATCACTTTAAACAATGATAAAATCATCAAAATTAATCAAACATACTCAATAATTATGCTAGTTAATAATTAGAATATATTTATAAAATAATAATGGCATGATGTGAGAGAAGTTTAGATTTTATCAAATATCATCACCCATTCAATTTCATTTTTAAGGCATCCATTCATAATATTTTTCTATTTTCATTCCATTGGATCCTTGATGTATCTGCAAAATTATTTACTAGATTTTGGTACCTAAGTCATCTTGGGTCCATTGAGGTTGGAGCTTATGGTTCCTTTTGGAACCCATATTTACTTTATCAAGGCTTGACCAATTCTTTTAAAGTTGCATCCTAAAATTTTATGGCCAATTTGATTATATTTAAAGCATTTAATGGTATGATCTTTAGTTGAAACTCTTGTGAAAATATTTCTAACATTTTGCTGCTTTCTAAAAATATTAAAATTAGTTTCTATTTTATTAAAAACAGTCCCATTAACTTTTATCATAAATTGAAGATTTTGAAAACTAATGGTAAACTTTTCAGCAATAGATTTCAAAACTTTAATATTTCTTCTTAATTTTTTATTTTCTCCCAAGAGCTCTTTCTTTTCATTTAAAAAATTTTCATTTTCTTTTAGGAAGGATCTTAAAGTATCATTATCCTTTTTAAGCTCCATGTTTTCTTTAACTAAAGAATTTTCATATTTAATCCATTCTTCTTTTTCTTTAGCCAAGGTATTCTTTTCTTTCAAGATATCTTCTTTTTCAATCAATAGTTTATTCTTTGCATCAGCTAGAAGAAGATTAGATCTTTTAAGCTCTTTATTTTTCAGTCTTAGTTTTTTGTATTCATCCATTAAGTCACTAAAGGCTTCAAATAACTCATCAAATGTGAACTCGGAGGAGTTTTCAAATTTTATCTCATCCTCAATGGCCATGAGGCAAAGATTTTTTGCTTTCTTTTCTTCATCCAAGCTTGAAGTATCAATGTCATCCCAAATTTCTAGCATAGCTTTTTCTTGATCCTTTTGGGATACTTTTTAAGTAGGGGGCAATCTGGCTTGTAGTGTCCTCTTTTGTTGCAGTTATAACAGGTGACACTCTTTCTTTCTTTTTCTTCTCTCTTTTCTTTCTTCTTTATAGTTTTTTTTTTATGAGGAACTTCTTGAATTTACTTACGAGTAGCTCCATATCCTCATTATCATCTTCACTCTCTTCTTCATCTTCTTCTTCTTTCGACTTATCGCTTTCTTCATATTGTGCAATGGATTTGAAGGCGATGGTCTTCATCTTTTTTGGCTCTTCTTCTTCTTTCTTTTGAGCTAAGTTCAACTCATGAGTCATGAGTGAACTCATCAATTCGTCTAGGGATAGCTTGGTGAGGTCTTTTGCTTCTTATATGGCTATCATCTTTGCTTTCCATTCCTTTAGCAAAGACCTTAAAATTTTGCAAATAAGTTTATAGTTAGTAAAAATTTTGCCAAGACCATTTAGAGCTTTAATAATATCAGTAAATTTGAAAAATATCTCAAAAATTAACTCATATTTTTTTATTTTAAATATTTCATATTTATGAATAAGCAAATTAATTTTGGACTCTTTTACTTGGCTTGTTCCCTCATGAGTCACTTTTAATCTTTCCTAAATTTTTTTCTTGATGTCCAAGTGGATATTCTATTAAATTCTTGTACATCAAGAGAGCAGTAAAGAATATTGATGGCTTTAGCATTTAATTGAGCAATCTTCTTATCAAAATCATCCCAATCCTTTTTCAGTTTGAGAATAGATATACCATTAATTTCAATTATGGGTGTATGTGGTCCTCTAGTTATGACTTCCTACATGTCATAATCTAAAGCTTGTATGAAAATTTTTATTCTAGCTTTTTAAAATATATAATTTATGTCATTAAATAGTGATGGTCTAGATGTGGGTAGGCCCTCAACAAATAATAAACCAAATAAGATTGCCATGATCTTTTACTCTTTTAACCGCTAGGTTAAAAAATAAATATTAGAGCACCTGCTCTAATATCAATTGTTGTCTAGAGGTTGCAACCCAAGAGGAGGGGGTGAATTAGATTTTCAAAAAATTTAATCAAATTTACTTTCTAAATAAGGTGTGCTTTAATTTATGCTATCTTTAGTGATTGTGGAATGTAAGCAATAGTATAGTAGCAAAATTAAGATAGCAAAATCAAATTATAAAAATAAAGCAAGAATTAAAAGCATGCAAAGAATGTAAAGAAATATAATAGAAATGCACAAACACAAAAATACCATGATTTATAGTGGTTCAATGCAATCCGCACCTACGTCCACTCTCTAAGTTTTTTTTGAGATTTTTACTATAATCCATCCTTGATTATAGTGTGTTTGTTTTTCAAACTCACAAACAAACTTAGTTGATTTTCACAGGAGCACCAACCAAAATCTAACACCATTAGTTTTTCAAGTTTACTAACAATCTAGTAGATTTTTTAGGCTTACCAATCAAAATCTACAATATCCAATTTTAGACTTGGATGGGCCTAATCTTCAAGTTTCTTTTTTTCAAAGAAACTTAAAAAGAAACAAAAATATAATATAAGAATTTCAGTACAAAAATAAAAAATAGAGTTGAAACTCTTTGAGCATAAAGAAGAGGTTGAATAATCGACTCTTTTGAAGCTTAGAAACTCTTTTTGAGGCTTAAGAGGATGCTTGAGAAGTTGTAGAAGATAGCTCTTGAATGCCCTTTGAAATCGCTGTAAAATTTTTCTCTTTTTCTCTTTTATTAATGTGCAATAGAATCCCTTAGATTTAAAAAATAATTTCTCTCTCTAAATCTTTTTATCCTATTTTTTAATTAATTTTCTACCTTTAAATATCTTTGAAGATGGTTGGAGAGAGATTTCTAGCTATTGGAAGCACTGAAATAGCCATTGGGAGTGAAAACTAGCCATTAGAAAGCTTGCAAAAAAATCTCATTGAAGACTGTCGCGAATTTAGAGAGCTCTCGATTTTTCTATGAGAGCTCTCGATTTTCCAGCGAGAGCTCTCGAGAATTTTTGAGACATCTTGATTTCACAGCGAGATGAGATTTTTGTTTCCTGAAATGGAGAGGTCTCATCCAGTTTTGGAGAGGTCTCGCACCTGTACCAAGGCAATGTGTAGGAGTGCCAAACAGCTTTGAGAAGCCTCCAAATTTTTAGAAAAGATCTCCAAATTTTCAGGAGAGATCTTTAAAAATTTTGGCTTCATTTTTCTTCAATGTTTGATCTTCTAAAGTTGAATTTCTTTGCTCGAAACTCTTCTAAACAAGATTACTTCCTTCAATTTTAATTTCTCTTCTTTCAATCATACTTTCTTCATACCAAGCCATCCAAATGTGTGTGAATTTGATCTTTTAAGTATTTTGGCATGGCATCTTGAGAGAATTTGTTTTTGAGATAAATTCTTTATTTTGGATACTTGAAAAATTCTACACACATTCTTGAGACACATGATTAGATACATAATAAACTCAAAGTTTGACAATCATCAAAATCAATCATAGAATCAATAAAGCCGCATGGTCAGGTCGATGGGAATGGGACCATGGGGAGGCCGACAGGCAAGGCAGGGCTGAGGTGGCTGGCTCAAGGCGGCAGCATAGGAGACACTAAAGGGGTCGAGATGATTATGAGCGAGGTATTGGAAAATGTGTCCTAAGATAAATCATCAACCTATTGATGATTGAGTTATTCATATAAATATAAATAATTTATTAATAAATAAAATATTTATTCTATCTTTTTCATCATAAATCTATATCTTCTAATAAACTTCTATATTATGATGAAGTCTTTAAGACTATTTAGATTCGATAAAGAGAGAATTTATCGATTAGTCCTCAAAATTATTCATGATCAAATAATAGGTTGTTAATCATGATGATAATATTTATCGAGTGTAGATCATTGTATGCCATATGGGTTAGTTGTCCTCTTAATCAAGAAGTATGGAGACACTGATATGGCATATAGATAAGATGTAGGGTACATCATCACTAAACATGACCAATTCTGAAGTATTTTGTCATCAAGAATTGCTCTGATGGGATATAGGTATAAGTGTTTCTTGGATCTAAGATCACCACGGTGGATTGCAAGCAACTCACTATGCTGTAGTGTCGGACTACTTAAATTTTTAATTTAGTAATAAAAAACTTTTTAGTATAGTCAAATACTTATAAAGTTGGTGAGTGATCAAGATGAAATTGATCACTCCAAGAGTTTAGAGATAATGCATCGCAATATTTCAATTTAGCAAAATCTTGGACAAAATAATCCATGAGATGGATTTGAAATTTTAAAATACAATGTGGATGACCTAATCAGGGTTGACAGTTAAACTCTAAGTTGTCCTATGAGGATTTTGATTAAAGAGATGAATTATATGAAAATCATATCCATTTGGATTCTCAGAGTATTGCTTTATACATTCGATCTATCCAGTCGTCAGGTACCATTGCTAGATAATCATTTCTATTGGTATAAAAATTTAATTTTATGCTATCAATTTAGTTTCAAACCTATGAGATCATACATATTAGAGTTCTCGATCTGATCGGATGGTTGATCAATGATTAAGAATTATTTTAGGATTAAATATTCAATATGATTGATGTTTGACCTAGTGCAAGTATTGCAGGAGGATGGTTAGCAATCAGATTGTTAATTAGCTCAATCTGATTCAGCTAAAGGGCTAAGATCGAGTCTATTGAATAAGATTTAATTAGATTTGATTTGAGCTTGATTAGATCAAGTTTAATTAGTTTATTGGATAAGCTAATTATAAGAAAGAATAATTCTCAGTTGAACTAAGACTTGAGTGTATCTTATTTCTAATTTAATTAAAAATTAAAAATTAAAATTAAATAAATTTAATCTAATTTAATTGGACTCCTAATTGGATGAAGAACATTATTAATTAGGTTGCATCAAGATCTATTTTGATTGGACTAAAGAATTGGTTTGACTAGGCAAAGTATGAAGTCCTAGTTAGACTAGGACTCCTTCCTTGTGCCATCTTTCCTTTCTTCATGCCCTTCCCATGAATTTTTTCATGTGAAATCTGATTTCTAGAGAGGATCATGCCAATCCTTCCTCATATCCTTCTTGGATGGTCTATGATTTTGGATTTGATCAAAACTAAGTAGTGATGATCTAAGCTTTATTTAATAGAGTTTGGATAAACCAAAACTCTTATGCAATTATAGTGTCAATTAATTAGATTTATTCTTAATATTCTTATGGAAGAAAGAGGATTTATTTGTGTATCATATCTTTATTTCCATGCCATAAATAAAGAGGGGGTTCCCAAGAGTTGGCACCCCAATCTTAGTCTCTTTTGGGCTCTCTATCTAGGTGTTTGACCTAGATAAGGACTCTTCTCTAACTCTCTATACAAAGGAAGTTAGGACATGATTTTTTGAGAGGTTTTAGACCTAAGAGAGAGGGCTTGGGCATGGAGACCTTGGGCATATTAGGGTTGAGAGTGTGGGATTTTGTAAAGGCACAAATTGTTATGCCTAGGTGAGAGAAAAGGCCTAGAGAAGAAGGGTCTTCTCTAAAGTTTGTGTTTCAGATTTTCTTTCACCAATTTTTGAGAGAAAAACATGGGAAGAAGGCTTCTTCTAGATCTTCCCTTCTCCTCCTATGGTCCTTAAGAGTTAAAGTTAATTGAAGAAGGAGATTCGGCATCAACCATCAAAGAAGGATCAGTGCAATGCTAGCACACTGTGCTGATTTCTAGATTGTAGGACTTTAGATTATGGTCAGGGCTTTGTGTGAATTTTTCATAGAGGTCGGATGCATGTGTGGCTCAAAGCGACAACCTCAGTCTCAGATCTAAAAGTGAAGATCAAAATCCGCAAAAAAGGTATTGAGATTCGATCTCAAATCTAGACTAGATCAGATCTAGTTTTCCTATTTGATGTTGATATTATCAACATCATTATTTTATTCTTTATTTAATTTTTAGATTTATATGCATGCATAAATCATATCATTAGATCCTAGATCCAAAATTTATTTATAATTTTATAAATTAATTGGATTAATCTGTAGCTTTCGATGTTCTAGATTTTGAAAAAATTTCAAAATACATGCTAGAAAGCCTAAACTTTTCCTTCACAAGATGGGGCCACAGCGTAAGAGGCACCGGTAGAGTTGGGGTGGCCGTAGGAGAGGCGAGGTCGAGGTGGCAGGCTCAGAGCCATGGCATAAGAGGCACCGACGAGGTCGGGGCGGCCACGGAAGAGGCAATGCCGCGGCATAAGAGCCGCCAGTGGGGTTGGGGCGACCACGGGCACGACGGGCTTGGGGCGGTAGGCTCGGGATGACCACGTAGGAGGCACCGGTAGGCTCAGACATGGAGGGGCTAGGGTGGCGGGCTTGGGGCCATAGCGTGGGAGGCGCTGGTGGGGTCGGGATGCTGGGAAGGAGGATGCACGGGGAGCAAGGAATGTCGGTGAAGGGATCTCCACCAAGCTTCTGCAAGGTAGCTGCAAGGAGGAGGAGGTCCTCCATCGTGGCCTGGGGCAGTGGTGGCTAGTGGTCATCATCATCGATCTCACCCCCTCACCAATCTTCATCTCACTATGGCTTGAGGCTATATGGTGCCGAGGAATGGGACGGGAAGGGAGGAAAGGGGGTGTTAGGGGGGTTGAGGGGGTTTAGGCATCGACAAGAGGGCGGTTGTGAGCATGGAGGGATGCGGGCTCGAGACCGCGGGATATTAGAGGGACAAGATGGGAAGGAAGGAAATTAAGGAGGTTTTGGGGGGTTTGGGCGTCAGTGAGAGGGCAGCCGCGGGGGTGGAGGGACGTGGGCTCGGGGACACGAGACGCTGGAGGAATGGGGCAAGGAGGCACAAAGCAAAAGAAAGGAAAGGAGGGTTTGGGGGGAGGGTTTTGAGGGGGTTTTTGGGTGCTGGCAGGAGGAGAATCATGGGAAGAACAAAAAATTGGTGGAGTATTAGCGACAGCAAATTGGCCATCCCTAATACCATCGGTATAAGTATTCATAATGATGACTTCATCACTAAAAATAAAGAGCCATTGCTAATACTAATAATTTAAAAATAAATTTTTAAATATTTTTTTAAAATTATTAGTAACGATAAATAGAGCCGTCACTAATAGCCATTGATGACTAATTAGTTTAATTATAATTATAATCAAAAAAATTTTAAAAAAATTAAATTTATTAGTGATGCATTGCTAATACTGTATTAGCAATGGTAAAAATACTATCGCTAAATATTATTGCTAATTTTAATTTTTTCTATTTTTTTTGAATATGATATAATTTTAAAATTTAAAGTCCATCTTCATCATTCATTATTTAAATAATTATCATTAGAATATCATCATAAAAAATCATCTCGATCCAATAGTCTTAGCTATATTAATCAATAAAATTTAATTTCAATGGTCACGAATGATTGCATGATGATATGATAAATAAAGACCATCGATGGGTCTGAAAACTTGCAATGATAATCTTGATAATATTTATAAAATACTATCAAAATTTTATTTCAATCAGACATCGTTATCATAATCAATTTAGCATGAAATAATTTTAATTGTTAAATAAAAAATGAGTGATCAAAAGGCCAAATGACATCCGATTAAGATAATTTTTTACATAAATAATCTTTGCTACTACTTTAATTATTTATATGATGATGATTATAAAATTTAGATCCTACATATACGAACCATACATGTTAAGCAGATCTTACAAAAGCATAAGTATAATTACTTAAGGACTTTAAAAATGAGTATCAAGAAATATATTATTTTAGATTATTCATATACACATAGTTTGAATTTTATGATCACCACCGTACAAATGATCAAAGTAGTAGTGAAGATTATTTATCTAAAAAATTATTTTATAATCGGATACCATTTTGCCTTTTGATCATCATTTTTTTATTTAACGGTCTAAATCATTTCATACTAAATTATCATGATAATAACGTCTGATTGAAGTAATATTTTGATAATATACTATAAATATCATCGAAATCATCGTCGTAAGTTTTTGAATCCATCGATGGTCTCTATCTATCAAATCATCATGCTCTTGTTCATGACCATCGAAATTAAATTTTATTGATTGACATAGCTAGATATATTAGATTGAGATAATTTTTTATAATGATACTCTAACGATAATTATTTAGATAATGAATGATGAAGATGGACTTTAAATTTTATAATTATACCATATTTAGAAAAAATATAAAAATTAAAATTAGCGATGATATTTAGCGACGGTATTTTTGCCATCGCTAATACCGTATTAATGATGCATCACTGACTATTAGTGATAGCCAAAGCCATTTTTTTCAAATTTAAAATTTAAAAAAAATAGTTATAATTATAATTAAATTAATTAATTATTGATGGCTATTAGTGATGGCTTAATTTACCATCATTAATAATTTTTAAAAATATTTTTTTAAAAAATTATAAATATTAATAATAATTTTTCATCATTAATAATATAATTTCATTACTAATAATTCTATAACTAAATTTTAAAAAAAATAGAATTACTTTTTATTAGCAATGGTAAAATACCATCGCTAATAACTATCTGGCATCATGAATAATAATAAAATTTAATTAAAAAAATAAAATTATTTTTTATTAGTGATAATAAGATGCCATCACTAATAATTATCTATCATTGCTAATAATGATAAAATCTAATTAAAAAATAAAATTACTTAATATTAGCGATGGCTAATTACCATCGCTAAT
Organism: Cocos nucifera; assembly: GCA_006176705.1. Taxonomy (NCBI): domain Eukaryota; kingdom Viridiplantae; phylum Streptophyta; class Magnoliopsida; order Arecales; family Arecaceae; genus Cocos; species Cocos nucifera. The sequence goes on along the minus strand of QRFJ01000476.1, from coordinate 1,824,078 downwards.
ACTATCACTAATAACTATAGTGACGGCATGGCCATTGCTACTGCCATCACTAATAACTATTAGAGATGGTTAACCTTTCATTATTAAAATCATCGATAAAAAGGGTTATTAACAACGATAATTTTGTCGTCACTAATTTCATTGCTAATATCCATTATTAGCGATGATAAAAATGCTATCGCTAATATCCGCTGCTAATATTCTTTTTTTGTAGTGTTTCATCTTTCTATCCTTAATACCCAGAATACAGTCCTCGCAGATTGAGTAAACTAATGACATCTCTGCTTGGTGTAGAGACATGAAGATTAGTTTCTAATAGCATAGGTGATATCTCACTATCCTTTCTAACAAAACTTGCAGATATAAAGAAATGGGTAGCACTAGGATCAAATAGAGCACAAACATTAATGGATGATATTTTAATCATACCTATCACCATCAAATTAGAAGCATTGGCATTATACTATGTGAGTGTATGTACCCATCCTTGGATTCTAGGCTTTTATTATCCTGCTCCCACGGTAGTTCATCTTGAGATGCTCGATTTGTAGTGGCCCCTTAAGAAGTTTGAGGTACATATAATGGTTTTGTGACTCCTTTCCATTGTGACACATTATAGCTTTTTGTGTCCCTGTCGACCAAAATTGTAATACTTCCCTCCTGGCCACGTGCAGTATCGTTGATAGTGAGGCCCACTATATTTGTAGCACCTAACATCCTCAGACTACACTCTTTCTCCAATAACAACTTGGTTCAATCTTTGAGCCTTTGGCTTAAAGTTTACTATCTTGATTTTGAGAGTCATTCGATAGGGCTCTTTTCTTTAAACTTTTCTCTAATATGACTTAGGCATTGTTCAACCCTTTTTCTATCACCAAAGCTTTATTAATAACTTTTTTATAAGTAGGCAATTTATTCATCATCAATTGTTGGATCCGACCTCTAAGTTCATTTTCAAATTATATGGTCCAAACTCCTTCCTTAGCAATCAATGTTGAAGCATATCTGGATAGTTCTTCAAATTTTGACGTGTATTGGGCAACCGTCATATTACCATGTTCCAATCAATCGAATACTCTAAGAAAAATACCTCTTGTTAATGGCTCATTTAAATCCTTCTCATATGATGGATACATCATTTAGTTCTAACTTTTCGATCTCCATCTCCAACCAATTAACTACCTCACCTTATAATATGAAGGTGGCAAAAATGATCTTTTTTTCTATAGGACATCTTAGGATATAGAAAACTTTCTCTATTGCTTTCAACCAACTTTCAACTTCCATAGGTTCAGAGGTTCCTATGAATGCTGATGGTGCATACTTCTTAAAGTATATCAAGTTAATTTGATGCTCCCACTAGTTTTTGGCTCCTTGTTGCTGCTGAAGCTATCACTCCTATATTAGTTGTTATATGATCTACTATTATTGTTCCCATTGCTCCTCCATTATCTTCATCATATCTATCCTAATTGTAGCTTATCATTGCACTAATACTTACATTAATTGAGAGACGGTAATATATTTCTCAACCTAGATTTTGGGTTCACTCAGGGTCCTCATCCCTGATGTGTATCATTGACCGGCGAGGCTGAGGACGTCTTCTTACTGCCCAGAGGGCTCCCAAGCACTAGAGCAATCTACAAATTGGATAGGCCTCCTAATACATCCATGTTCACTCCCTCGTGCAATATCAACCTAAATAAGTTATTGTTAGCATCCACAAACTACTTAGTCTAATTGATTTATACACATATCATAAATGTGCCTCATATTAATTTACTCTAGTCTAGGGGTCTATCCATATACACTCTCCTTGAATTAAACTCTAGGATCCTAAAATCTAGGCTCTGATATCACTCTGCCATACCCCAAATCCAACATCTGGTTCGATCACGTAACACGGCCACATGAACCCTAGAGTATGATCCTAGAGATCATGCAAGGCTTAAGATGAATAAAAATTTCAAGTATTTTCAAAATACATAAATAAAAACCAACTAAATATACCATCCAGACAAATAGTCAACTTGTTTAATTATAATTATTTAAGTAGTCCATGATATCAAAAATTGAACTAACTAATGAACTAATAAATCTCGCACTCAAACTTCATGCCCAACCTGCCCAATGCTATTCATCATGCATGTGACTCTGAAAGGAAAGAGAATTGAGGGGAGATGAGCTTTATAGTCGAGTAAAAAACCCCATGCACTCACACCAATATACTAACATGATTCCAAATTAATAAATAAATAGTAATAAAAAAATATAAATCATAAAATCTCATATCATGTATCCATTGTAACTCAATAATTATGTAAGCATATGAAACACATCGTGCATAATCACAAAACTATATCTCATTAATATGATCTGAATTAATTAACAGTTATCTTTAGAATTTTAGACTAATCATAATCTCACTTTAGCCTGTGACTAGCAAATTCGAGTACCATATTCCTATCTATAGCTGGGTCATTCTTAATGCGATGTTTATGCCCATGGTGGAGCTATTCTTAGTGCCATGTTCCTGTCCATGATAGGCTATTCTCAATTTAACATAGCTAGTCCAAACATCCTTTTTTTGATCATTAATTTATTAAACCTTAATAATGCCAGAAAAATACTATATCATATTATGTTCTTTTCAAAATTTTTAATAGCCAATATCATAACCCAAATCATCCAAAATCATCAATATTTCGTATGACATATAATATGGAAAAGTATAATTAATCATGCCGACAACACAAAACATATATCAACCATAAAAAAATAAAATAATATAATACATAAATAAAATATTATTAGGAATAGTGTCCCAAAGCTAATCGTCAGCTTGTTGATGATAGTGCTATTTCTTATACTTATATATTAATTATTAATAAATAAAATTTATTTTGATATTTTTTATCATAAATTTTTATATCTTTTAATGAACTCCTGTATTGTGGTGAAGTGAAGTCCTTAGGACTATTTAGAATCGATAAAAGAGGATTTGTAGTTTAGTCCTTAAATCTGTTCGCGATCAAATGATACGTTGTTATCAAGGATGACAATGTTTATCGAGTATAGATCATTGTCTGCCATATGAATTGATTATCCTCTTAATCAAGAAGTATGGAGATACTGGTATGGCATGCAGCTGAGATGTAGGGATACATCTACACTAAATGTGATCAACTTCAGAGTTTTTCTGCTATCAAGATTTACTCTGATGGAATATGAGTATAAATATTTCTCTGATCTGAGATCACTATGGTGACTTCTAAGCAACTCACTGTATTTTGATGTCAGACTACCTAAATTTTTAATTCAATGATGGAAGATTTCTGAATATGGTCAAATACTTGAGAAGTTGGTGCATGTATCAAGATGGGATTGACCATTTCTGATTTTGAGAGCTGTATTTATTGTATTTTAATTTAGTAAAACTTTAGTCAAAATAGTCCTAGTGATGAGTCACGAAACTAATTACTTTGAGATACGATTTAGATGTACTTTTTAGGATTGACAGTTTAACTCTGAGTCATCCTAATACACAGAGATCAAAGAGATGAATTATACGGTAATCATATTCACGTAGGTTCTGAATATTATGATTGCAACTATTTAACATATCCAGACGTCGAGTACCATTACAAGATGATCACTTCGATTAGCATAAGAATTAATTTATGTGCTACCGACTTAGGTTCGAACCTGTAAGGTCATACATACTAGAGATTTCTATCTGATTTGATGGTCGATGAAGAGTCTTACTAGAATGAGACTTTATGGTCAAGAGTTCCACTAGACTGAAACTCTTCGATCAAGAGTCTTACTATATTAGGACTCTAAGTCCTGATTGTCTGGGACTCTATGATCAGGAGTCTTAGTAGACTGAAACTCTATGATCAAGAATGTCCCACTAGACTAGGATTCTTCGATCAAGAGTCCTACTGTACTAAAACTCTAAGTCCTACTTATCTGAAACTTTGAGATTGAGAGTTTTACTCATCTAAAACTCTATGATCATAAGTTTCATTTATTTGGGACACTGGAGTCAAGAGTCATACTAGTTTAGGACTCTTCGATCAAGAGTTTCATATTGATGGAACTCTATTATCCGGATATCCAATGAATTTGGACTCTATATTTATAAGAAATTTTGTTAGCAATTTGATCACTAATTAATCTAATTTAATTGAGTAATTATTTTTAGATCAAGTTCGATTGAATTAGATTCAGTTGGGTTTGACCCGATTAGGTTATGAGATGATCTAATTGCTGAGGAGGTTTGATCCCTAATTTGATCAGAAGTTTGATTTAATCAATTCTTAATTTTATAAAAATTTAATTAAGCCTAATCAAGTCTAAATTAGTTGTGCTTAATCTACTCTAATTGGGCCTAACCAATTTGGATTGAGTTGATTCAATTGGATAAGAGAAATTGAGACTAGTTTTGACCTAGTCTTCCTGTGCCACCTCACCAAACTTGCGCCCTATCCTTTCTCCACGAGAATATTATTTCTCATGAATTTTTTCCATGCTAGAGAGGGCTCACACCTTGCTTTCCCATGACCTAGTTGGATAAGGATAGCTTGGTTGTCATTCAAATTCAAATAGAGTTTGAATTTGAATGAACAACCTCCTTATCTTATCTCTCCCTCACACCACCCTTGTTTTGCACAAATTAAATCATGGATTTTTTTTGGGAGGTGCACACCCTTGAAAGAAAGCCTTCTTCTATTTGTGAGCCATCCTCTCTATATGAGAAAAATCTTAAACAATTAGAGAAAAAAAAATAAAGAGAAAAGAAGGCGCAAGGAGTTTGGTGAAAGTGTCACCCTAGATTTTAGATCTAGGGTTAGGAGTGTGGTTTTGTGAGATCTGAGCATCAGATCTTCACAAAATTTTTTAGAGACCATCCTCAACCTCTCTTCTACCTCTGCTACTGATCTAGAGTATCCAAAGAATTGGTAGAGAAAGATCGAAGGAGTTTGATCAGATCCAGTCGTCAAGATTATTTTACATCGAGCTAGCACTCGTGAGGAGTCGATCGGGATCAGGGCCTCATATGGACCATCCATGGAAGCCAAACATGTGTATGGCTACATCATGATGATTAGATATTTATCATGGTGATCAAATTATGATGATCGACTATCCATGTAAAGATAACATGTTCTGAACACGTAGATCAGTAAAATAGTTTTACTACTGCTGCTGTTTATTTTTATTTTTAGATTTTATTGCATGTATATCACATTAGATCCTGATAATATAAGATTTTTAGATTAAATCTATAGCTTTTTATAAATTAATTAGATTAATTTTTAATTCTACTATAATTTATTTTTAAAAAAAAATTAAAAGTAGAGCTAGAAATCCTACATGCATCCCATCAATGGTATCAGAGCCAGCTTGTTTATGTGATGTATATGCATGATTAGATTATTTAGATTAGATCTAAATAATAATTTAATTTTTAAATCTAAAAATAAAATTCATGATCGCACGAACTGTAGGTTGTCCTACTGTAGGGTTTACCTATAGTGTATAAGTTGTACTGGTACGTTGCTAATCTAAAAATTGATCATAAAATTTTAGATCTGATCTAATAATTTTTATGATATATTTGAATAATTTTAATCTAATTTTTATTCATGAATATGTATTTAGATTAGATCTAAATTGATTCACGATTTTTTTTTGTAGTGTATATAGATGCAAATTAAATCCTACAACTAGTACCATTTGTGAAATGAGCCAACCTAATTTTTGAAATAGATTGATCCATTTGGTGAAGAGTGCTAGGTTATAAAGAATCTTTTAAAATTTTAAAAAATATTTTTAAAATACCGAACCCCAATCCTGAGTCCAAAAACTTAATTAAGAATTAAGAGTTATGAATTAGGGTCTAGAATTATGAATTAAAGATCCTAAGTCATTGATCATAAAATTTGGATTATTGGGTTAGATGAATTAAGTCCATTAATTGGGTTAGACCTAAGGTTAGTTAAAGAATGAATTAATTAGAGTAATTGATCAAATCTAACTAAATGTTGATTTAGATTAGATCAATAACTCTTTAGACTCAATTACAATAGTTGTAGTTGGTCAAGTCCATGCTTTTAATAAAAATCAAATGGACTTGATTCATGGCTACGTAGTCAAATCTGAGATTACTAGATTGGTCAAATTGAAACTAATAAACCAAATGATGTCTAAGGTTAGTTTAGCAGTTCAGACCAGTGGTTTTTAATTGGGAGCTACTCACACTGATTTCGATCTTTGACGAGTTAATGGCACATCCCTTCTACTGATCTTACTTACCTGGACATCCTGATGAATTAGGTTTTGATTAGATCACTTGATGATTTTAGCTCACTCATGTCAATTAGGTAAATCAGTGTAACTGATTTAGATGCTCCTAATGCCAGTTTTAATTAGATTCTTTTTTATCTGACTTGATGAATTCAGTGAAAGAATCGAAATTGATTGATTCTCTTTTCTTTTCTTAAAATAAGTTAATCAAATTTTCTAAAATTATTAGATCCAAAAAAATAATAAAGTTATGATGATAACTAAGTCATAGCCTCCCATTAAGTTGAGTGATAATGGATCCATTAGTCTAATAATCATTGGAGATGCTTTAAATATTGAACGACTTCTTTGGCACACCTAACGACGTTGAGAGGTACAAAACTAGTTGTGTTATTTTTAATGCTCAGATGAGGGACGAGATGTCAGTCATCGATCATGTATTGTACATGATCGAGATGATTGAATGCCTAAGTAAGCTGGGCTTTTTCCTGTATGAGCAGCTCAAGAAGAATACGATCCTAAATTTCTTATTCAAGTCCTTCCTTCCTTTTCTTACTCATTTTTGAATGACAAAGCCTGTAGTAAACTACCACAGCTTGTTGGGATTATTACAGAACTTTGAGAAGAATCGTCAGCTCCATAAGAAGTTGGTGAATATTATGGGAGGATCTTTTTCTACTCGTCGATCCTTTAAGAAAGGAAAGAAGAACAAGAAGGTGCAGCCACGTGCTAGAACGTCTACATAAGGTCCAACCAAAAAGTGCAAGCTCGATCAAAGTCAGATGGAGTGCTTTATTTTGTAAGAAGTAGGAGCATTGAAAGAGAAATTATCCTTAGTATATTGCCTCCCTAGACCCAAACAAGCCGAGGAAGAAGCAAGTCATTGCTGGATAAGATAATTATATGATAACACCTTACAACTTCTCTATATGTGATATTACTATCTGGATATTAAAAACCAAAACTTCTTATCATATTTATAATTTGATGCAGAGTTTATAGATCAGTAGAAGATTTAATGAAGGCGAGAGATTTTTGAACGTTGGAGATGGAAGACAAATTTTAGTTCTAGCTTTAGGAATCATAAACCTTGTAATCAATTCTCATAAAATTATTCTTAGTGATTGTCACTTTTGTCTAAATTTTTTATTGAATGTTATTTCTGTAGACCTTTTAGCCAAGAACAGTTATCAATTTTTAATAAAAAAAAATTATAATATCATTTTGAATGGTGTTATGGTTTATATTGGATAATCGAATAACGGTATTTACTTACTATCACTACTTGTTAACATGGTCCAATCCTTCAGTAAATGTCCTAGATTAGATGATGTATCAAAAGTCTACCTTTCGCATTATAGACTGGGTCATATCAACAAGAATAGAATAAATAAGTTGGCTCAAGAAAAAATTCTTAAAGTAGGTGATTATAAATTACTTTCGACCTGTAAGTCCTATCTTCTTGGTAACATAATCAAATCATCTTTTACTGAAAAGGATGAGCAAGCCAGTGAACTCTTGGTCTAGTACATACTAATGTTTATGGATCCATGAGCTCAAGTGTTAGAGATAGATATTTCTACTTCATAACCTTCACGGATGATCTATCGAGGTATGGGTATGTCTATTTAATGAAGCATAAATCGGAGTCATTTGAAATATTCAAACTATTCCATAATGAGGTAGAAAAGCAAACTATAAAGAGTATTAAAACTCTTTGGTCTGATCGAGGGGGTGAGTACCTTTTTAGTAAATTTTTGATATATCTAGGGAAGAATGAGATTCTCTTCCAATAGACTCCTCCTGAAATACCATAGCATAATAGTGTGTCTAAAAGGAGGAATTGAATCTTGTTGAACATGATTCGATCCATGATAGAGTTTGTTGATCTGCCGATCTCCTTATGAACATATGTGCTCGAGTCAGCTTGTTATATTCTGAATAGGATTTTGAGTAAGTCTATTTTCAAAATACTATATGAGATGTGGACAGGATATAAGCCAGTACTCTTACATCTTAGGATTTGAGAATGTCTAGCTTATGTCAAACTTTAGTAACGAACAAGCTTGGACCTAGGTCGGACAAGTGTAGTTTTATAGGATATCCAAAAAAGATCAAAGGATATTATTTCTACCTCGCTGATGAGCAAAAGATATTTATTAGCCTTAAGGTAATCTTTTTAGAAAAAAAGTTTCTTAGAGAAAGAATTAATGCCTCTAAGGTTGAACTTAAGAAAGTTTAACAGGTGGCAAAATCAACATAAGTAGCTGAACCTGAATCGAATTTAATTAGAACAAACCTAGAGCTCGATGAATCAGCACCCTTGAGACGATCTGATAGAGTATCACATCAGTCGGACAAATATTATGATTTTTTGGTCCGAGACGGTGATCTTATTGAACTCGATGAGTACGATGAGGATCCGATCACCTACATGAATGCAATGTAGAGACTCGACTCTAAGAAATGGCTTAAGGCCATGAAATCTGAAATAGAGTCCATGAAGGTCAACGATGTATGGATATTAGTTGATCCATTTGAAGGGGTAAAATCTATAGGATGTAAGTGGGTCTTCAGGAAGAAAAAGAACGTAGATGAAAAGATGATCTATAAAACTCATCTAGTTGCTAAGGGATATCATCAACATTATGGTATTGACTATGATAAGACATTTTTTTCTATGATAATGCTCAAGTTCATTCAAATTATGCTTGCGATAGCTGTCCATTTGGACTATGAAATCTGGTAGATAGATGTGAAGATAACTTTTCTGAATGAAGAGTTAGATGAAGAGGTATATATGATACAACCTGAAGAATTCACATCTACAGATGAGTCTAAGGTATGCAAGCTTCAAAGATCTATTTATGGACTAAAGCAGACATCTCGAAGTTGAAACATACATTTTGATAGGATGATCAAAACGTATGGCTTCATTAAGAATGAAGAAAAGTCCTACATATATAAGTGAGATAATGATCCAGCAGTTGTACTCCTAGTATTGTATGTAGATGACATTCTCTTAATTGGGAATGATGTCCTGCATTATAAAGAGTAAAGATTTGGCTATCGTCATAGTTCTCCATGAAGAATCTGAGAGAAGCTTCCTACGTCCGAGGGATGAAGATCTATATAGATAGATCTAAAAGATTGCTCGAGTTATCCAAGTCCATGTATATTGATACCATACTGAAAAAATTCAGCAAGGAGAATTTCAAGAATAGTTATTTATCGATAGGCCATGAAATTTCTCTCTCAAAGAGGAATTATCCGACAATACCTCAAGAGAGAGTATGAGTAGAATTTTATATACTTCGATAGTGGGTTCTATCATATATGTTATGACATGTACGAGACCAAATATGGCATACTCACTAGGAATAGTAAGTAGATACCAATCTGATCTAGAAAAAAATCATCGAAAGATTGTTAAAACCATCCTGAAGTATTTAAGAAATATCAATGACTAGTGGCTTGTTTATGGTGAGTCGGACTTAAGACTTATGGGATTTACAGATTTTAGTTTTCAGTTTGATCATGATGATAGTAAAAGTATGTCGAGATATATATTTACTCTTAATAGTGGAGCTGTCTGCTAGAAAAGTTTCAAGTAGCACATCGTGATCGACTCAGTTTATGAGGTAGAGTATGTCGCTATATCAGATGCTGCCAAAAAAGTGGTATGACTAAGAAAGTTCATCATCGAGCTTAGAGTAGCATCCTTTCTTGATGGTCCAATTCTGCTCTTCTGCGACAGCTCTGAAGCCATTGCTCAGGTGAAAAAATTGAAGACACACCAATGGATGAAGCATATTCTACGCCGCTACCATCTTATATGAGAGATCGTGAATCGAGGTAACGTCGACCTTCAGAAGATCGATGAAAAAAGAACCTGACCGACCCATTCACTAAAGCTATTGCGATGAAAGAGTTCGATGACTTTAAGTCAAAGATGGATATTAGATACTGCACCGATTGGCTTTAGTCTAAGTGAAAGATTATTAGGAATAGTATCTTAAAGCTAATCATCAGCCTATTGATGGTTGTGCTATTTCTTATACTTATATATGAATTATTAATAAATAAAATTTATTTTGATATTTTTCATCATAAATTTTCATATCTTTTAATGAATTTCTGTATTATGGTGAAGTTCTTAGGACTATTTAGAATCGACAAAGAACGATTTATCGTTTAGTCCTTAAACCTATTTGTGATCAAATGTTACCAAGGATGATAATGCTTATCGAGTGTAGATCGTTATGTGCCATATGGATTGATTATCCTCTTAATTAAGGAGTGTGGAGACACTGGTATGGCATACAGATGAGATATAGGGATACATCTGCACTGAACGTGATCAACTTCGGAGCTTTTCTGATGTCAATATTTGCTCTGATGAAATATGGATATAAATATTCCTCCGATCTGATATCACCATGGTGATTTTCAAGCAACTCACTATGCTTTGGTGCCTGACTATCTGAATTTTTAATTCAATGATGGAAGATTTCTAAGCATAATTAAGTACATGAGGAGTTGGTGCATATATCAAGATGGAATTGACCATTCCTAATTTTGGGAGCTATGTTTATTATATTTTAATTTAGCAAAATCTTGATCAGAATAGTCCTAGTGATGAGTCATGGGACTAATTACTTTGAGACACGACTTGGATGTACTTTTCAAGATTGGCGATTTAATCCTGAGTCATTCTAATACACAGAGATCAAAGAAATAAATTATACAGTAAGCATATTCATGTTGGTTTTGAATGTTACGATTATGACTATTCGATCTATTCGAATGTCGGATACCATTACTAGATGGTCACTTTGATAGGTATAAGAATTGATTTCTATGCTACCGGCTTAGGTTTGAACCTACGGGGTCACATACACTAAAGTTTCTACCTGATTTGATGGCTGATGAAGAATTTTACTGGAATGAAACTCTATGATCAAAAGTTTCATTAGACAGGGACTCTTCGATCGAGAGTCTTACTGCATTAGGACTCTGAGTTCTGGTTGTCTGGGATGCTATGATCAAGAGTCCTAGTAGATTGAGACTCTTCAACCAAGAGTCCTACTGCACTAAAACTCTAAGTTCTACTTATTTAAAAATCTATGATTGAGAATTCTACTTGTCTGGGACTCTAAGATCATGAGTTTCATTCGTTTGGGACACTAAGATCAAAAGTCCCACTATTTTGGAACTCTTTGATTAAGAGTTTCATATTGATGAAACTCTGTTGCCTGGATATCCACTGAATTTAGATTCTATATTTATGAGAGATTTTATTAGTAATTTGATCACTAATTAACTTAATTTGATTGAGTAATTATTTTTGGATCAAGTACAATTGAATTAGATTCAGTTGGGTTTGATCTGATTAGGTTATGAGATGACCTAATCGTTAAGGAGGTTTGATCCCTGATTTGATCAGAAATTGGGCTTAATCAATTTCTAATTTTATTAAGATTTAATTAAGCCAAAATTAGTTGGATTTAATCTACTCTAATTGGGCCTAACCAATTTGGATTAGGTTGGTTTAATTGGATAAGAGAAAATGAGACTAGTTTTGACCTAGTCTTCCTGTGCCACCTCACCAAACTTACATCCTATCCTTTCTCCATGAGAATATTATTTCTCATGAATTTTTTCCATGCTAGAGAGGGCTCACACCTTGCTTTCCCATGACCTAGATGGATAAGGATAGCTTGGTTGTCATTCAAATTCAAATAGAGTTTGAATTTGAATGAACAACCTCCTTATCTTATCTCTCTCTCATGCCACCTTTGTTTTATGCAAAATAAATCATGGATTTTTTTAGGAGGTACACACCCCTAAAAGGAAGCCTTCTTCTATTTATGAGCCATCCTCTCTATGTGAGAAAAATCTAAAAAAATTAGAGAAAAAAATAGAGAGAAAAGAAGGCGCAAGGAGTTTGGTGAAAGTGTCGTCCTAGATTTTAGATCTAGGGTTAGGAGTGCGGTTTTGTGAGATCTGAGCATCAGATCTTCACAAAACGTTTTAGAGACCTTCCTCAACCTCTCTTCTATCTTTGCTACTGATCCAGAGCATTCGAAGAATTGGTGGAGGAAGATTGAAAAATTTCGATCAGATCCAGCCATCAAGATCGTTCTACATTAAGCTAGCACTCGTGAGGAGCCGATCAGGATCGGAGTCTCGTGTGGATAATCCATGAAGGCTAGACACATGTATAGCTGCATCATGATGATCAGATCTTCATCATGATGATCAGATTGTGGTGATTGACTATCTGCATAAAGATAACGTGTTCTGAACACGTAGATCAGTAAAATAATTTTACTATTGCTACTATTTATTTTTATTTTCAGATTTGATTGCATGTATGTCATATTAAATCCTGATAATGTAGAATTTTTAAATCAGATATATAGCTCTTTATAAATTAATTAGATTAATTTTTAATTCTACTGTAATTTATTTTTGAAAATTTTTTGAAAATAGAGCTAGAAATCCTACGTGCATCCCATCACATATATACTAGTGATTATGTCCAAGAATCTTTAATTACCTCTACTAATGATGAATTTAATCTCACTAAATATCAATCCATACCCTAGTTTATGAATCTAATGCTAAGAAATCTACTCAAAGATCTCTTGTCCAAAAAATTATTCTCCTACAGAACCAACCTCAATGTTAACAATTTAAAAAAAAAATAAAAATAAAAATTATTCATTTTAAACTCTCTACCAACTTGCTAGGGATGCACCCTAAGTCCCCTAAATCTTTTTTTTGCAAATTTGCTCAACCTAGCTAGTGAGAGAGATGGAGAGAAATAAAAGAGGAAAGAAAGAGAAGAGAGGTAGCCCTCTCACTCTCTTCTTCTTATTATTATTATTCTTATTCTTTAAAATAGGCCCCCAAGCACCCCCTCCTCCCCTCTTCTTCTTGCCATAAACATAGAACTCGGTCGACGACCAACAACAATGCCCGACACCAATGAGGAGATGACCCCAGCAAAGGCCACAACCATCAATGGTTGGCAAAAACAAGAAAAGGCTCAAAAAGAGAAAGGCCCTATTCTTGCCCAAAATCAATAGTTCTCCATCTCCAAACAGTGGCAATAAGCTTGATAAAGAAGAGAATAAAAAGGCTTAAATCTCTCATATAGGTCTGGTGAGGCTAGAGGAGGGAAACCAACAATTTCTCTAATGAAATTCTAAAGAAAGGACTAAGATAAGAGCCTAAAATCAATGGTGATTTTTCAAGAAATTGGTGGTGGATATCCAAAGAAGAGGAGATCACCATTTATAGATAAGATTTAGGGCTATTTTTCTCCAAATTTGGTAGGATAAATCCTAATTTTTGATAGAAATCAGAAGAGAAAAAGACCCCCAATCGAAATCCTCTTCCTCTCCTCCTCTGCCATGCCAAGCACATGATTTAATTTGAAGTTGGGCCCGGTTCACTTCAGGCCACCCCAAAAGCCCAAAGAGCTGGGCTATTACAAAGGGCAAGTGTTTGCAAAATTGAACCTGCCTCTTCCCTAAAGTGGCATGGGTGGCACAATTTGAACCTTGGAAATCCAAAAATAGATGAGGTTTCTCATAATTGGGTTGAATTTTATAAACTTGGTGTTAGGTGATAGCCTACTGACCTGGTGACATGCCTAACCCCTGATGACATAGCGAGCACCGAGTATGACAACGTGTCCGACTTCTAGCTATGTGGCACGCATCTTTGGCCAAGCACCGACCACTTTTGATCAGCCTGTAATCAACCCCAACTGCATCAGGTAGCGAATAGCCAAAAAAACTGGCATCAGGTAGTCACCGACTACCTAGTAGTCGGCTCTCGCACGAAGCCCTAGCATCGGCATCCAACTAATCACATTCAAATCTACCCCACTTCTTTGCCAACTGTTCTGCAATGTGGAAGCTATGAGAAGCTCTTAGTATGTGGATCTCACTCAGTTGGTAATCTGTCAAAGCAGTGAATATTTTCTCGACTTGCAAAAAGCTGACACTGTGACTGTCTTCTGACACTCCACAACTCTAGTGGCTAACGGCCTGACAACTTCGACAGGTCTATCTCCATAAAAAGATAGAAGAAAGAGAAAGGAGGGGGAGGAGGATTGTCTCTTCTAGAGAACTTTCTCGCTCGAACTCTCAAAACTCCACAGTTCTTATCTTCTTCATCCTCTACTCTTCCTCTCCAACTGTCACTGACTTAAGCATCAAAGGGCTTTTTGCCAAAGAACCCCCACCTTCTTCTCCAACATCGAGGGCTTTCTTTTATAGGCTCCCAAGAGCTCAGCTCCTCTACTTTGCTCTAGCTCATCTAGTAGATCTGATAGCCACGATCCATATCAAAGAGATGCAGCAATAGATTGACACTAAAGAAAGGATCTTAATCCTATTTTCAGAAAAAGATTGTAAGAATAAGATCTCGAAACTGCTTCTCCATCTCGCACCGATGGTCCTCTTTCTGCAGTGCACCCAACATGCAATCCATCAGAGAACAGCATCCTAGAGGTTCACCATGATGAACCTTAATCCAATCGAAGCTCTCATGGAACAGATCCAAATACTCATAGTTGCTATCAGCAACTACAGAAAGACGGTGTCAAAACTCAAGCCCTTTCGATGGCAGTGTCTCATACAGCCACTAGATCCATAAAGTGGGCTCAGAGCGGGGTCAATGATGCTTCGGCCCAATCCAAACCCCACATCAGTTGTCATGGTCAATGGAGTGGACTCCGCACCATACGGCTCTATGATATCGAAGCTAGAAAGGTTGCACAGGAGGCGTAAATCATCAAAGCCCTCCAAGGAGGACTCTAGTTCACATCTCTCCTCATGTAGGCAACATTCATGGTATGAAGAAGATCTCAAAAAGAATATCTAAGAGCTGGAACATCATTTCAGCGAGTTTCATATTAGGATCCACTTATGGGATGATAGGTCCAATCTTAAAATGCAACCATCCTTCTCCCAAGAGATCCTAAATGACCACTTGGAGGGTTACAAAGCCCTCATGATGATGTAGGGGGCATCCGATGCCCTCCTTTGTCTTGCCTTCCCAACGATGCTCAAGAAAATGGTAAGGATGTGATTTTCTAGCCTTCCAAGTGAATCTATCCATAGCTTTGAGCAGCTAGAAATATAGTTCATCGGACACTTTGATAGTCAAAGGCCACAGCCAAAGACCAGCAATAGTCTCTTCTCCATCCAGTAGAGAGAAGTGGAGCCACTAAAAGAGTATGTGGCACCCTTCAACGCCGCCATATTAGAAGTCCACGACTTCAATGAGTCTGTTGCCATTTTAGTGATGAAGTGAAGACTTAGAGATAGGCGTTTAATCTTCTCCCTAAACAAAAACTTCTCTGAGGATTACTCCGAACTCCTAGTCCAAGCACGAAAGTATGCAAAGGCTAAGAAAAGTGAGGTCCTTCATAGGGAGGAGGAAGAGAAGAGGAATGGTGGGAAGAAGAGGTCTAGTGAAGAAGATCACAAAGCAAAAAAAAATCGGGGGAAATGGCAACCCCCAAAAGTAGTACAGAATGAAGAGTCTCCAGCACTGCTTCAACAACAACACTTCGCTCTCTCTCCCACACTCTCAGATCCTGATGGAGATCGAAGATAAGGAATATCTACGTTGGCCACAACCAATGACATTCCTGCCCCATAAAAGGAATCGAAAGAAGTACTATTGATTCTATCAGGACCATGATCATGATATCGAGGAGTGCCATCAGTTAAAGGATGAGATCGAATGACTCATCTATAGGGGATACCTTAAGAAATTTATCTAGAATGGAAGAAAAATCCTAATAGAAGGGCCACATTGGGACATGGTCGATGCGATGGCACCCACATCTATCTTTCAACAACTGATGCAACGGCATGATCTCGAATATCCACAGCAGCCGGGGGGGGTGAAAGATGGTAAGGAAGCTGAAGATTCTAATCAGAAAGAGGTCGTAGACCAAGGAAGCAAACTTCTCTCCTAAAGACAAACATTCTTTTTTCTTTTTAACCAAGATGTAGGCAAAGCTTGAACTCCTCATACTAACGTTGTTGTCGCTTTTACGACTACAGTGGATTATGATGTGAAAGTAATAAAAGCTCTACCAACATCTTGTTCTATGCTACATCCAAAAAATAATGCTACTCAGAGAACAACTCAGGTGTATAGGTATACCATCTATCGAAAATCCCAAACATCTCCACAACACCTGAAGGCGAAATGGAGCCATCGGTGATGATGGATAAATCACCTCAATAGACTACCATGCTTCTTAAGCTCCTCGTGGTCCAAATACCCTCGGCATGTGATGTAATCCTAGGGCGAACTAGACTGGATGTTCTAAAAGCAACAGTCTCAACATACCACTTACTTGTCCGAACTTCGACCAAGAATATGGTCGAAAGGATGAGAGGAAGTCAAGTGTTCTTCAGACATTACTTCATGGCCCTGGTCTGTAGAAGTAAGCCCTAAGAAAACTCTACCAATCAAGGGGATGACTTGATGAAAAATAAAATCAAAAGCTGGACCGAACCAATAACAGAATTCATTGAGGCAGAACTCGAGAACGATCTTAACCAATTCGTAACGATCAGAGGTAGATCGCCCATGAACCTCAGAGAGCAACTGATTAGATATCCCCTGGCAAAAATCAATGCGGTCATAACTAAATTTGGTTAATACCCGAGGGAAAAAAGAGTCAACATCTCAAGGTGGCAGTGGTGCCTAGACTCCACACACGCCGCAACATAAAGGAAGACATTGATAGCATGTCACAGAAGCAAATTGGTGTGCTGCTAAACTAAAATGAACTCTCAACAAACTCGCAATACTATTAGATCAGAGATCATCTTCAAAAAGATCCAAGGATATGGAAAGACTGGCAACCATCTAAGGTGTAAGATACTCGCTTAGAAGGCAAATCAACAGAGGTTAACTCTTCAGGAATCCCATGTGGCCACGTAAAAAACCTCATCTGAAGGTTCACATGTGTCAATCGCAAGCTAATTTTGGACATCTCCACAAAAAGAAAGCCTCTCAAGACAAAAGCAACCACACAAGAATGAGCACGCATTGAGCCAAACAAACAAAGGACTTCTATTTATGAAATTTGTATAAGCTCATTACAAGAAGGCACTTAGTCAAGGCCTATTATAACCAAAGCGGATGCGATGTGGGAACAAGCCCTGAAGTGGAAGTACCCCTGAAATGTAAGCTCTAGTAGCTCGTCTCAGTGAGGTCCTGGCAACCAACTGCAGAGCTCCTATGCGGAGGATCGTGATGGCACAGCTTCATGACAAGCGGGAGTGTATTTGCCTTTACGATGCACCTCCAAGGAGGGTCGTAAAGCCACACCCTGCGAGGGGCAAAGCAATCCTCTAAAGACCATTGAGACTCCTTCGAGGAGTGCAGCGTCGAAGGAACCTCCAATGGCCACCATTCCAACTCCGTCGCCAGTACGATTACATTTTCCAAAACCTCCTATGCCAAATCTAGTTTCTCAGCACAATGCTCTTTGGAAGTCCCCTCCAACTGACTGTGGCCCCATCAAGGCTCACACGGATGGAGGAAAATACCCATGCTCTCACAGCAATGGATCGGATGGCACAACTATGACATCTCTAGCCTGGGCACCTCAGACAAACCAATCCTCTCTTTTAAAGACTCTAGGCCTAGGCACCTCCGCCATAGTCCTCTAATAGCATGACAAATGTCACCACAAGAGGAACTTTGTAGACTGTGCCTCCTGAGAACAAAGAGAACAGATCTTCTTCTGGTGGGCCATCACTATCGAGAAGCAATACACATTGAATGATCTGGGCAGTACAACCCTCAATGGTTGGTATCCCAGAAATCTCTAGTAACGTGGATGGTAACATCCTCTTGAGGTATCCGGACAAAAAGCCTAAGCCATGATAGTGGTGCCAGAAGACCAATCTATCAAAAACACCTCACTCACATCCTCGAAATTGCTGATCAATGACACACTGACCGCAAGAAGATGCCCCTAACCCAAGTCAAAAAATCTGTGGACCAACATATATCATCGATGCCTCTAGACCACACTTTGGAACCTCTCCAATGACAGACAACAAGTCAACAAGAATGACTGGTGAGGGTAGCTATTGAAGCAAGATGGGAGGATACATCGATAGAACCCTACAAGTTCTCATCAGATCCTATAAAAATACTGGACACCTTCGAGTTTGACTTGAAGTCAAAAGTCTGGACAAGCCTGGTACTTACATGTGACCATGGATACAACAACGACCATCAACATTCCATAGATAACGCACGATAACGTAAAGTAAGTGCAAAAATCTAATTTAATTAATATCACTTATTTATAGCAAAAGGTGCCAAAGGAAATGCACCAAGTACAAAAGGATGGAAGGATGAGTCTTTAGTCCTCATCCAAAAAGAACGCCCCAACCTCCTCATCATTGTTGTCCGGATGAAGACAATGGAGGTCCAGCTATGGCATCTTGTGTCTCAGATGGGCTTTATAGTCTTCAAAGCCTTAGATGTAGGTAGAGGTGGCTGCATAACAATTTTCTTCTTGAACGCCATCGAGGACTTGAAGTCCTCGACACAGCTCTCCTGAATCTCGGTAGGGATCTACCAAGAGAAACTTCCACTCTCTTTGGGAAAGGGAGCAACTCATCCGAGTCCGACAAGAGTAGCTATACCCCTTGCTTGAAGCGGTGGAATCCAAGGAGGCTTCAGAGTTTGGACAGATGACTCCGGTAGAAAACCCTTTGCTTGCTTCAATTTTCTGAGGATGGCTACTGCCTTCTCTTTCATAGCACAATTCATGAATTTTGGTGATGGTTCCATGACAACCAAATAGCAGAAGTGGAAGATCATCGATGATGGTGGAACCTTTTCATGCAAACGGTCTATTTATAGACATCTCCGACTATAGGGATTTACCAAGTTGAACCATCGTATTATGTAACTAATCCAACTCTGAAGAAGTGCCCTTTTGGATTTATTAATTTGAATTCAAGAAATGACCCATCAAGATTGTTTTGAAACCCACAACCTTCAGCCATGTAGTGGGAAGTCTGCGCAGCACCAACATCCAAATCCTTGGAAGCTCTCCTCTGCAACTATTCGAGCCCCACTCCTAATAAAAGCGGCCTAAGTCAGGAAGTAATGTATTGCAAATTTCCAAAGACACCCTTTCTAAAGGAGCATGGCGGTTGTACTTCAAGGGTTCTATCCCCCTCATGCACTGTGTTCTTATTAATACAATGACTGGTAGTGTGAAAACATATTTTAAGATACTATAGTTTTGACGAGAGATCAAATCTCGTAACATGTGCTTTTTTTGAACTTGAGGCAAAACCTCACCCCAAAGGCAATTCAAGGCATAACATCAACATGTCCCCGAAGTTCCTATCGACTACTTCGATCGTATCGGGGAAGCTCGAAACCTCAAGGTTAGGACAAAGAATTCTCTCGCAACCCCTCTCAATAGGAACATCCAAACACGAGGTATATAAAAAATTTGATTTATTTATTTATTAATTATTTACATAAATAGATGCTTGAAGAGAGCATTGCATACACAAAAAGAAAAAAAAGAAGAAGAAACAGGACCCTAGACCTCGTCCGAGGAGAACGCCCTAACCTCATCATCGCTACCACCAGGGCAGAGGCACTGTTGGTCCAACTTTGAGTCCTCTTTCCTCAAACGGATCTTGCAATCCTCAAAGCTCTGAACATAGACGACAATGGAGATGTCGATCATCTCCTCCTTGAACAACATGAAAGACTTAAACTCCTCAATGTAGCATATCCGAACTTCAGTTGGGATCCATAGAGAGAAACTAGAAAAGCCTTCGGCACCCCGGGGACCAGGCGTGCCTACTTCAACCCTAGCTGGAGGGGCTAAAACCCAACTTGGTAGCGGCGAAGTGCATGGAGCCCCTAGGAGGCAAACTCAAGACTTTGACCCCAACTCCAGCTCCGACCCGAAACTCCTGGCCCTTTTCGAAGAGGAGGAGGAAGACTCGCTGTGGCTCACTATCATCTTGTCCTTGACAGTGTTCTTAAGAGACTTTAGCAATGACTTCAAATTGGCAAGAAGAAACCTTCTAATGATGAAATTCCACTAGGGATCGGTCTATTTATAGATGCCTCAAACGGTGGGGATTGGCTCATCAGCCAATAAAGTCGTGCCACCAGGCAAATCTCCATGGGGTGGACAATCAGCCCTTATCCTGTTGGAGACTATAACCAATATCTTATTCTTCCATTCCTATGAAGACAATCTAATTTACAAGGTGGCATTGACTCTCACAAGATACACAATTCATCTGTATTTTCCAAGATGCTCCATACGTTGACGGGATGACTCCCTCCATGATGCACATGTCGAGGTCATTCAACATATCGAGCATCTCAGTGTCCAACCGAAGATCTTACTAGCACCGAAGGAAAAGAACTTCGAACTGGAAAGTGAGGGGCAAGTATTGGATAGTAGCCTACTAGCCTAGTGATGTGCCCAACCCTCGATGACATGCGAGCATCGGATATGACCATATGTCTGACTCCTAGCTACATGGCACATATCTTCGATCAGGTATCGATCACTTTTGATCTGCCTGTAGTCAACCCCAGCTTCACCGTATGATGAACACCCAAAAAGGCTGACATCGGGTAGTCACTAACCACCCAGTGGTCAACTCCGACATAAAGCCATGGTATTAACATCCGACCAATCGCATTCAAATCCATCCCACTTTTTCGCCAACCGTTCTGCAACATCGAAGATGCAAGAAGCTCCCGACACGTAAATCTCACTCAGTTGGTAGTCGATCATAGCAGCGAATATTCTCTTCACTTGTGACTGCCTCCTGACACTATAACTCCGATGGCTAATAGCCTAACAACTTCGGCAGATCTGCCTCCATAAAAAGGTAGAAGAAAAAGAAGGAAGAGGAAGAGGACCATCTTTCCCGAAGAACTTCTCACTCGAATCGTCAGAACTCCATAATTTTTATTTTCTTTTTCCTCGGTTCTTCTTCTCCGACTGTCATTGATTTAAGCATCGAATGGCCTTCCGCTGGAGAACCTCCATCTTCTTCTTCGACATCGAAGGCATTTTTTTTGCAGGTCTAAAGAGCTCGGCTCCTCCACTTTGCACCAGCTCATCCAAGAGATCCGACAGTCATGATCCATGTTGGAGAGGTGCAACAGCACTTGGTTTGGACAAATTATAATTAGTTTACAAATTAGTTCACGGTTTTGCTACTCACCGACCTGATTCTGAATATATTTATGTTTTGAGTCTAATTATCAACAATGTCAGGTTGATCGTTGATGTATAAGTGTCACAACAATACATGATGGTGATAGGGCCAGGCCTGGTGGTCGCACGCCCTTGCTCGACAATCAAAGATTTTAGGTTCCACTCTCCGATATGTAATTTTAAAACTATTGGAGCAAGATGGTTGCAGTACAAGTGGGTTGGGTATTAGCGGGCCATCTCATTGATATAAAACAGATCAACAACTATCTCTATAAGCTGACAAAAGAGAACACAAGTGTCCTCAATTAATAGAATTATTGTTTTTTAATCATTTTTCTCCGTGACTTGGGTTTGTTTACCTCATTGCGTGGATTTTTATCTGAAAAATCTTAGATAGATTTAGCTTTCTCGATGTGGTGATAGCTTCGTATTCTCTTATTAGTTTTGGGTGTTTGAGGTACACGGCCTTGGAAAATATGAAGAGGGCGCAAGAATTGGGAGGATAGGGTGGTTGTTGAGACATGTGAAGTTCGTGACCGTGCAGCTAGACTGGAGCTTTGCTCTTGCGTTCAAACTCTGGAGCAAAGAGAGAAACTATGCGGGCAGAGCAGTTATCATGAAGTCCAAATTCTCGTGCCTCTGTACGCAATTACCATATTTTCATGACTTGATGCTTAAAATCTAAAATAGTTTTGCCCACATTTATTATTATTATTATTCTCGTGGAAATTTCTAAGGTTTATAGTTCTTAACCCTCACCTAAAAACCAGAATTAACCAGTAAATATATACATATTTTTTAAAAATATTATCATTCATGCATGTCTACTTCTATGTAACCTGCGCAGAGTTAGCTTGACCAACAGTCAAGATTATCCAAAATAATAAAATTTTATTTTTCTTTTTCTTTTAATAAACTTTGAGGGGCTGCTTGTCTTGCAAATTCGAACCCCGGCCCTTGCCTAAAGTGGCAAAGAATGGTACGACTACAAAATCAAACCCGTACCCTTTGTCTATAGTAGCAAAGGATGGTACAATCTAAACAAAAGTTTGGCAATCTAAATTTGAGGTTTCCGTTATTTGGTTGGGTTTTGTAAACTTAGTTTGGACAAGTTATAATTAGTTTACCACTTGATTTAAGTTTTTCTTTTTTTAGGTTGATCGAACCTATGACTATATCTTTTTGAGTGCAGTTGTCAGCATGCTAGGTTCACCATTGGTTTAGGTGTTAGGACAATAAACGATAGTTATCAACTGAGGCTTGGCACCTCTCTACTTTATAATAATCAGAATTTTGGGATTTAATTCTTCAATAGTGCATTTTGGAAATTCTAGAGCCAGATAATAATATTGCATCTGGATTCCCCTTTTTAAATATAAGAAAAAAATATGTGATAACTTACAATAGTAGGAAGAGTACATCAATCACTGGGCGCATAGTGGTGCGGAAGTGGCTTTCGGTGGCTAGCATGTTTTAATGCACTCTAGCAACTATATACAGCCTGACATGGTGGTTCATATGCCTAGCATAAGTCTAAAACTGCTACCATCTAAGTAAATGCCAATGTGGGCGCCGTCCTCAAATCCCTTTCCCCTTGACTCCATCCGCAATTAGCACATTTGACATCTTATGTGACAGGTGTACTATCTTGTTGGTATGGTATACATTCTTGGTGGTATAAAACATATCAACATCTATCTATCTTATTGACCAGAGAGATCATAGGTGTCCTTGGTTTAATAGAATTGTTGTTCCTTAAATATTTTTTCCTTCCTAAAAATTTAATCATGATCATCCAACTCCTCTTGACCTGGATTTGATCCATGCATGGGTCCAATTTAAACTTACCCCCATGGCCAACTTTGGCTATTTCTGATTCAAGCCGGACTTGGATCCAACCTAACCCACCTGCATCCCTTTCCAATCACGGGCATCATCAAAAAAAAAAAAAAAAAAAAAAAAAAAATTATTATACTAATATTAAACCAAAGCTAATTTAAGATCGTAATATTTTTAATAAATAAAATTAATTTTGAATTGGAGGATGTTTGCCAGCAATTCTCCTCCCTAGTCTGGGTGAAAATACCGTCACCACCCCCCGAGCCGTACGCTTTACCTCCACTCTCCCTCTCCCTTTCCCCTTCTCTCTCGCTCTCCCCACTCTGCCATCGCTTTCGGTCCTCCACCTTTCGCCGACGATCGCCGGCGCCGACTTCTCCTCTCGTTTTTTTCTCACCGTTGCTCGATCCCGTCTCCGATCCCTCTGCGCCTACCCTTTCCGCTTCTCGAGCTCTCCCTCTTGCCGACGCCGAAGCTTTCACGTCACTCCGAGGTTTGATCTCTTCTTCCTTTCGATTCTTTTCTCTCTCAGGCCTAGTCTCACCCCTTAACCGGAACCCTAACCCTAATTTACCTCTTTCTTGGTCCTCGTCCTCTCAGAGTCCACTTTATCTCGTATTCTGTGTTCTCTTTTCTAGGTCTATATATTTAAATTTCTGGTTGTTTATGTTAACGGATAGATCGCCGTTGAGTTTTGATCGTGGCGAGTATGCTAGATATGCATGCTACCGAGTTTGGTGGTTGCGACTGTTTAAATGATCTGTGGTTGTTTAATTAGTCATGGAATTGTCTCATGCATGCAATTTTTTCATTTTTTGAAGGATGATCATTCGAGGTAGTTAGAAAAATTATTCTCTTTTAGTTGGGTAATTTATGCTGTGTGTGTTGCGTTCGTTAAATGTTCGGTCTAATTTATATGCTAAGTGCTTGTGCTAATTGTGTATCGGATGGAATATTTGCTATACCTATTAGTTGTAGCTTTTTAATTGTTGGAGCTAGTTGTGTTTTTTCTTCTTCTTTTTCTTTGTTCAAATTGGTTTTGCTCGTTGTGTATGTGCTTGTTGTATTATTTGTCTCATATTTGCTGTTGATGTTGATAAAATCCTCTATTTCTTCTGTCAAATTTTTGTTTCAATTAACTAGTTGTTAATCATTAACTGCTCAGGCTATTGTTGCTCTGTATTCTATAACTATCTTATTCTTCTTATATCTTTGTTTGTTCGTGATGGTCTTTATTGTAACTCGGATGTTTTAGCGCGCTGTGACTATGGTCCACATAAATATATTTGTCCATCAGTTGGTTTTTTTTAAAAATAATGATGATTTCTACGATCAATGATGTCATGATACCTGGGATAAACTATTCTTTTTGTAGCTTTTTGAGTTATTGTGGTATAGATCATTGGTTTATGTTATCAATAGATAACTGCTATATGCAGTTTTGCATCTGTCAATAAAGTAATGGACTTAGTAACGTTGAAATATTATCATAATTGTGTACGTAGAATCAGGTGCATGATGCACTAGTTCTTTCTGATGCATTGGACGGATGCTTTATCGATACGAGCATGTAACATATGGAATATGTGGTTTTAATTCTAATTGTTTGTTTGAAGGCTATGCTAATAATATGTAATATTATAGTCCAGGAAAGTCTTGTTTAGTTGACGTTTAGCTGTCATCCGGGTGTTTGATTTTACCTTGAGGAGTTTACCAATGATAGCCTTGTAAAAACAATGATTTGTTCAACTATAAAGATTCTTTTTGGTACAAGGAGGTGGAATATGCTTTTGGGGCTTTGAAGAATCTTTACATGCAGAGCCATTATCTCACTTTTGTGACATAAATTTATTGGCAGAGTTACATCTAACGAATGCTGAGGTATCAAGAGAACAAAAAAAAGGAGATGCAACATGGAGGAAGAAAAAAAGTGAACTGGAGTCAACCAATAAAGAAAGCAATATGTTGGGGATAAACCCCGTCGAAGTCTAATTCGATGCTCATCCTAATGCAACCAGCAGCCATGGAAGAGCTTCAGCAGATGGGTCTTAGCCAAACCCTTACAACCGGCCGAACTACTTAGCGGCCGAGCTCCTTAGACTCCCAGCAGTCGGGCTTTAGCCGAACCCTCAGCAGTCGAGCTTCTTCGAATCCGTTCAGCCGGTCAAACTATTTAGCGGTCGAGCTTCTTCGAACTCCTCAGCTGTCGAGCTTCTTCGGACTCCCAGCGTCCGGATCGAACCCCTTTAGCCGGTCGAATTACTTAGCGGTCGAGCTCCTTGGACTCCCAGCAACCGGACTTTAGCCGAACTCAACCGCCGAGCTGCAGTCAGACTCCCGCAAGAGTCGAACTCTCTCCGCGTCGTTTCAGTCAGGCACCTGCGGGAGCCGAACTTCCTTCAAGCTTTCTCTCCGACCGGATTTCTTCAGAGGTCGAACTTCTCACCGATCGAGCTCCTACCAAACTCCCCAGCGGTCGAGCCTTAGCCGCGTACCTCCAGCCAGACGCCTACGGGAGCCGAACTCCTTCCAAGCTTCCTCTTCAGGAGTTCGAACTCCTCCGAAATGGGCACACGTCGAAGCCCTTCAACCCTTCATTCGGCCTCGAGCGGCTCAGTATCGAGACAGCTGCAGCCATCACCATCAGTCCGTCGCAAGCGACAACGATCTGCTATCAAACGGCGATGGCTGTCACCATCAACCCGCTGCAGACGGTACCTTTCCGTGAGACTGACTCTGTCGGACCTCGAGCGGCCCGCCAGCACGCGGCTACAGCTGTCATCATCAAGCTTCGCTATAAAAAAGATCCTTCAAATACGCAATCTCTAATCTCTGATCCCTAAGCTCTCCTCTTCTTCTCCAAGCTCCGAAACTCATTCCCGAGCACTCCATTCCTGTTGGCCAGAGCTGACTTGACCATCGGAGGGTCCTGCCAGAGCCACCCCCTATCGGCTCCGGATGAAATTTTATTTTGCAGGTCTCCGACGGCGACCTCATCGGCCTCCACTCCAGCAGATTCCGGCAACGACCAGATTCTGCGTCAATAGATTGGCGCTAGGAGGGCAACCCCAAATCTTCGAGGTTCCCTTATTCTTAAAGGAGTGCTCGGCGACGATTCTTCTCTTCCCTCTCCGAAGATTTTTCTTTTTTCTCCCGAAGAGAAAATGCCTTCTAGGAGAGCTTCGACCCGACGATCGGCAGCCTCCGCGGCCCGATCTCGTTCGGATCCATCCGCTCCCGCTTCAGCCCCGACGATCCAGGCTCACCCTATAGCCGTGGTGGACGCGGAGCAGTTCAACCTGCTCGTCCAGCAGGTTCGTGGTCTTACGCAGGCAGTGCAGGTAGTGCAGGCCATGCACCAGCAGGCCCTAGTACCAGCTCAACCGGCACGGAATTCTCCAGAGCCGTGTGGTCCAGTCCAGGGGCGACCGACATGGGCTACCCGACCTTCAATCCCCGGAAAAGGAAGGCAATGGAGGGAAAGCCCCTGCTTGGACCGCGGCTCGACTCAGGGTGAAGCTTCGCACCCATTCTGCAAGAAAATCTTGGAGATCAGAGACCGCGAAGATCTCCAGAATCAAAGGCTCTTAGAAATAAGTCGACGAATTGAAGAACTTCATCACACTCCCTCCTCACGCGGTAATGACATCTGCACTGACCCTCCTTTTTTTCAAAAAATCATGCAGGAATCGGTCCCGCCGAACTTCAAACTTCCGCAATTCGAGAGCTACGATGGGACCATCGATCCGGTCGACCACTTGGAAGCCTTTCAGACAATAATGTTGCTCCATGGCACGTCAGACACTATCCTGTGTCGGGCTTTCCCCTCTACCCTTAAAGGGACCGCCAGAAACTGGTACTCGGCGCTCAAGCCGAGTGTCATCTTATCGTTTGACCAGATGAGTCAACAGTTCGCGGCCCACTTCGTCAGTAGTCGGCGTCCACGCCGAGGTTCGAATTCCTTAATGGCCATCAGGCAGAAGGAGGGGGAACCCATCCGAGCTTACATCACCCAGTTCAATACTGCCGCACTGGAGGTCCGGGACCTGGACCAGTCAGTCGCCATGGCCGCTTTCAAGGGCGGCCTTCAGAAGAACGACTTACTGTTCTCCCTGAAAAAGAAGTATCCCAGGAATTTTGCCGACATGCTTGCCCGGGCCGAAAGTTATGCCCGGGCAGAGGAGGCCTTCGAGGCTAAGGACGACGAAGCCAGCGGCAAGCGGCGAATCGGCGGGCCAAGCAGGCCCATCGAAGAAAGAAAGCGGACTGAAGCTCGGCCGCATTTCCGGACTCCCCTTGGTCGCGGGCGAGCCTGAACTCCCCCTCAGGCTCAGAGGCAGAGAAGCTCCGACGGAAGGGCGCGCCGAGGTTCCCCCCAGCATCGAAGTTCTCTCCGACGACGACGATTTCACAACTATGCCCCCCTTAACGTCCCGAAGACTCAAGTACTGATGGAGATCCGGGAGCGACTTCCAAGACCAGAGAGAATGCGTTTCCATCCTAGCAAGCGCAATCCCAACAAGTTCTGCCTTTACCATCACGACCACGGTCACGACACTGAGGAGTGCATCCAACTCCAGGACGAGATCGAAAAGCTCGTCAGACGAGGCAGACTTAGTCGATTTCTGCGAAGACGATCTGAGGAGAAGGAAGATCGGCTGAGAGCGTTACCGCCAAGTGGGAAAAACCAGCAAGAAAATCGGCTGCCCCTTAGCGTCATCAACACTATCTCAGGGGGACTTCAGCAAGGGGAGGCCAGCGGATCCGAGGGATCGGTGAAAAGGCGGAGGACCATGGAACCCGTGACCTTTACCGAGGCGGACGGCCAGGGGATCCAATTCCCGCACAATAATGCGGTTGTAATTTCTTTGAACATTGCTGACTACGATGTACGCCGCGTTTTGGTAGATAATGGAAGCTCGGCCGATGTGTTGTTTTACGATGCCTTCTCAAAAATGTTTCTGCTCGATGACCACTTGGGACCTATGAATTCTCCGCTGGTAGGGTTTGCTGGCAACGCCGTACCAGTCGAAGGCATAATAACATTGACCGTAGCGGCAGGGCAACGCCCGAAGCCGGCCAAGACGTGGGTCGACTTCCTAGTCGTAAGGATCCCATCCGCCTATAACGCGATCCTTGGCCGACCTGGTCTAAATGCACTCCGGACAGTAGTGTCAACCTATTATTTGAAGATGAAATTTTCGACGAGTCATGGGGTCGGAGAAGTCAGAGGAGACCAGGCTCTGACGAGGTATTGCTACTTGATCGCCCTGGAAGATCAGCCCGACCCTTATCTTGTTGACGGACTGGACGTCCGTGACGACCTCACTGAGGAGCGGGGCGAGCCTGCGGAGGACCTCGTCTCTATGCCCTTAAATGATGGAAACTCGGAGCACGTGGTGCAGATCGGCTCCAACTTGGCGGCCGAGGTTCGGAAGCAGCTCGTCGCTTTCCTCAGAAGAAACACGGACGTCTTCGCCTGAACCCCAGCGGATATGCCGGGGATCGACGCCGAGGTCATGGAACATCGGCTGGCCGTCGATTCGAGGCACCGGCCGATAAGAGAAAAGATGCGCCACCACGCCCCGGAGAGGCAGAAAGCGATCGCCGAAGAAGTAGACAAGCTCTTCAAAGTCGGACTCATCCGGAAGGTTAACTATCCAACCTGGGTCTCGAACGTGGTTCTCGTCAAGAAAGCAAATAACAAGTGGAGGATGTCGTCGACTTCAAGAAGCTGAACAAGGCCTGCCCGAAGGACAGCTATCCTTACCCAGGATCGATCAGCTGGTGGACGCAACCTCGGGCCATGAGCTCCTCACCTTCATGGACGTCTTTTCTGGTTACAACCAAATACGCATGGCGCCCGAGGACGAAGAGAAGACCGCCTTCATTACTGACCGAGGTCTTTATTGCTATAGGGTCATGCCTTTTGGACTCAAGAATGCAGGGGCAACATACCAACGTTTGGTTAATAAGGTCTTCAAGGAGCAGATCGGCCGCAACATGGATGTGTACGTAGATGATATGCTCGTAGAAAGCCGAGCTCCAACAGACCACCTGGCCGACCTTGAAGAGACCTTCGGTGCACTCAGGAAGCACAAGATGAAGCTGAATTCGACCAAATGCGTCTTTGGTGTGACCTCCGAAAAATTTCTTGGGTTCATGGTGTCGAGACGTGGAATCGAGGCAAACCCTCAGAAAATCCAAGCCATTCGGAAAATGACTATTCCAAAGACGATCAAGGAAGTTCAGCGCCTGGCCGGAAAGGTCGCGTCCCTAAATCGCTTCGTCTCAAGGTCGGTCGAACGATGCATGCCCTTCTTCGAGGTTCTCAGGCGACCGAAGAACTTCTGCTGGATGGCGGAGTGCCAACAGGCATTCGAGGAGCTTAAAAACTACCTCGGCACGCCCCCGCTGCTGGCAAAGCCCAAACTCGGAGAAGAATTGTTCCTGTATCTAGCTCTCCCCGGTGGCTCTGGCGGCAGTCCTGATCAAGGAAGAAGTAAAGACGCAGCGATCGGTCTACTACGTGAGCCGAGTCCCGAGGGACGCGGAGATCAGGTACTCTAGGTTAGAAAAACTAACTATCTTCTAATTGCTGCCAGGAGGCTCCCTTTTCAATCACGGGCATCATCAAAAAAAAAATTATTACACTGACATTAAACCAAAGCTAATTTAAGATTGTGGTATTTTTAATAAACAAGATTAATTTTGAATTGGAGGATGTTTGCCGGCAATTCTCCTCCCAAGTCTGGGTGAAAATACCGTCACCACCACCCCCCGAGCCGTACGCTTTACCTCCACTCTCCCTCTCCCTTTCCCCTTCTCTTCGCTCTCCCCACCCTGCCATCGCTTTCGGTCCTCCACCTTTCGCCGACGATCGCCGGCGCCGACTTCTCCTCTCATTTTTTTCTCACCGTTGCTCAATCCCATCTCCGATCCCTCTGCGCCTACCCTTTCCGCTTCTCAAGCTCTCCCTCTTGCCGATGCCGAAGCTTTCACGTCACTCCGAGGTTTGATCTCTTCTTCCTTCCGATTCTTTTCTCTCTCAGGCCTAGTCTCACCCCTTAACCGGAACCCTAACCCTAATTTGCCTCTTTCTTGGTCGTCGTCCTCTCAGAGTCCACTTTATCTCGTATTCTGTGTTCTCTTTTCTAGGTCTATATATTTAAATTTCTGGTTGTTTATGTTAACGGATAGATCGCCATTGAGTTTTGATCGTGGCGGGTATGCTAGATATGCATGCTACCGAGTTTGGTGGTTGCGGCTGTTTAAATGATCTGTGGTTGTTTAATTAGTCATGGAAGCATCTCATGCATGCAATTTTTTGATTTTTTGAAGGATGATCATTGGAGGTAGTTAGAAAAATTATTCTTTTTTAGTTGGGTAATTTATGCTGTCTGTGTTGCGTTCGTTAAATGTTCGGTCTAATTTATATGCTAAGTGCTTGTGCTAATTGTGTATCGGATGGAATATTTGCTATACCTATTAGTTGTAGCTTTTTAATTGTTGGAGCTAGTTGTGTTTTTTCTTCTTCTTTTTTTTCTTTTTTCAAATTGGTTTTGCTCGTTGTGTATGTGCTTGTTGTATTATTTGTCTCATATTTGCTGTTGATGTTGATAAAATCCTCTATTTCTTCTGTCAAACTTTTGTTTCAATTAACTAGTTGTTAATCATTAACTGCTCAGGCTATTGTTGCTCTGTATTCTATAATTATCTTATTCTTCTTATATCTTTGTTTGTTCATGATGGTCTTTATTGTAACTCGGATGTTTTAGCGCCCTGTGACTATGGTCCACATAAATATATTTGTCCGTCAGTTGGTTTTTTTTAAAAATAATGATGATTTCTACGATCAATGATGTCATGATACCTGGGATAAACTATTCTTTTTGTAGCTTTTTGAGTTATTGTGGTATAGATCATTGGTTTATGTTATCAATAGATAACTGCTATATGCAGTTTTGCGTGTGTCAATAAAGTAATGGACTTAGTAACATTGAAATATTATCATAATTGTGTATGTAGAATCAGGTGCATGATGCACTAGTTCTTTCTGATGCATTGGACGGATGCTTTATCGATACGAGCATGTAACATATGGAATATGTGGTTTTAATTCTAATTGTTTGTTTGAAGGCTATGCTAATAATATGTAATATTATAGTCCAGGAAAGTCTTGTTTAGTTGACGTTTAGCTGTTATCCGGGTGTTTGATTTTACCTTGAGGAGTTTACCAATGATAGCCTAGTAAAAACAATGATTTGTTCAACTATAAAGATTCTTTTTGGTACAAGGAGGTGGAATATGCTTTTGGGGCTTTGAAGAATCATTACATGCAGAGCCATTATCTCACTTTCGTGACATTAATTTTTTTGGCAGAGTTACATCTAACGAATGCTGAGGTATCAAGAGAACAAAAAAAAGGAGATGCAACATGGAGGAAGAAAAAAAGTGAACTGGAGTCAACCAATAAAGAAAGCAATATATAAAAGATCACCTATATTTTATGAAACTCATCACTCTACATAGATCTATGCTTAAATATGCCAAAACAGACAGAAACCGATGCTCTATAATGCAAAAGGGAACCACTGTTTAACAAATTTGACTCAGGTAAGGACAAATACTGAACCTAAAACTTCATGGTCACCGATTTTCCTATACATTAGCAACTTGAGACCCTTAACTTTCAGTATAAGAGTCAGTGTCATAGAGATATTGGCCGACTAGGACTTGGCTTTGCAAGGTGGCATAGGGCAATTAGATGCTCCTGTATATGAGCAAGACCAGAAGTGGCTGTCATTGAATTTGTGCGGAAGACCCAAACTTCATGCTTGAGCTTCTCATTTAGGCTGCTAACAAAACAACTAGTGTAGAAGTCCTCGGTCAAACCTGTAGTGCCATTGGCAGGTTATTCGAAGCGAGCTTGATACCTGATGGGAGGGGCCTTGGTGTAGCATCATTTTCGCTCCCATATAATCTTAGTACATGGTTGTAGTCTACACTATTGTTGCATCAGAAGCTTGAGGTATATATTTTGCCTTAAGGTGTTGGATATCATTGTGTATGTCAGCCAAATTATTGAGCAGATAATCATATCAAGCATCACTCTCTTGCACTAGACCCTCGAGATCTTGTGAAGAAGTTGCCAAGGTGAGGATTGAAGGCTTGAATACTGATTTATATGATCCTGTCATGTCTAAAAGTAATAAAAATATAAAAAAGGACAAAGGAGAAGAACATGGATCTCTTCGAGGGGACTGGGACGTCGCAAAGGACACTTTAAGGGTGCTTAGCCTACAGTAAAACATGATTTCTCTTCATTGGTAGTTCATGCCATAGGGCTTACATATCTATAGGCTAATGTGCATTGACTAATGATCTTCATTGGTAGGTCATGCATCTAAATTACTTGGGGGTGTATCTTAATTTTCCTCAACTTAGCATTTGTTATGTTCATTATTTTTTTAATCATAATTAATGATTTTTTTAGATAATTACTGAAATTTGTAAATTTATTTGTTTAAGTTGCCGGCACTTGTTCCACCTTTTATATAGTTAACATATTTTTCTAATTTTTCTACAAATTTGATAATCTTACAAAAATAGAACATATATTAAAAAAATAAAATTTTGCGGTAATTCGATTTTAACCCTATAACATATTACAATTTCATGCAGAACAAAAAATTATCATAACTACCCTTGTTTTACTAGACTAAATTAATGATAAAAAAATGGGCTCACCTTAACAAACCAAGAGCTTTTGGATATGGAAGATGGAGCAACTCTCCTTCCCTCTCTCTCTCTCTCTCTCTCTCTCTCTCTCTCTCTCTCTCTCTGTGTGTGTGTGTGTCCTCTTTTTTTCTTTCTGTTGTATTTTGGCTGCAACGGTGATGGGCTGATGCTTATAATGCCTCAATAGAAGATATGTGAGACTTAATTCTAATTAAACTCAATTGTGCATCCTCGACTTAGTTATTTCTTTCCTCGACAGTAGGAATCTCACTAGAACAACCATTGAATCAATTGGCCTCAATCATGGTGAAGCCAGGCAACCAAGTGATGATGCTCGTGACCCATCCAAATAGCCTAAAGAGAAGGTGGGATTAGGACCATAATGAATACTCTCAGTATCAATCACTGCCATGACCCATCCAAATGGTCTCAAGAGTGGACCGTATTAAATAATAAAAAACAGTGTGGAAGGACCTCAACTTGCTAAGCCATGCAAGAACCATAATAACTAGAGAGAGGGAGGGAAGGGAAGGGGAAATTAATAAAAAAAGAGTGGAATGGCCTCAACTTGCTGAGCCTGGTGCAAATGATAATAACTAATGGGGGAGAGAGGGAGGGGAGAGACTACTCCAGAGTCCTCATGAGGAGGACATACTCTAGAGTCTAGCCTTTTTCAAGGCCATTGTATTAGTTTAAAAGAAAAAAGAGAAAAGAGAAGAGATGGGACTGAATTGAAGTCTTCCTCCTGGTGACTGAGGGGCTGAGCACCTGAGCATCTCAAACAAAAAAGAAAAAGATGAGGTGTAGCTGAACCAAAGCCTTCCTCCCTCTCTCTGGTGATTGAGGGGTTTAGTGCCTGAGCATCAGTGGAAAAAAAAAAGAAGAAAAGGAGGTGGGGCTGAACCGAACCTGCCCTCCCTCCTCCGTCCCCATGACCGAGGGGCTGAGCACATAAGCCATCATATTAAACAAAAAAAGAGAGAGAAAGAAGAGGTGGAGCTGAACTGAAGCCTTCCTCTCCTCTCAGCAATCGATCGGAGGCATCCTTCCTCCTCGCAATTGATCGAAGTCCTTCCCTGCGACCTTGCCCTTGAATGATGGCATGTCCCAGCAAGGATGGTCATATCGGTGCGTGTTCTGGCGGGATGAAGGCGGGACAAACAGGACAGCAGACAGATGTGCATTTCAGGGCCTCGCACCCATCTCAGGTGCCATCATATCACTGGAAGTAGTCGGGATAGCTGGGATGGCCATTGTCCTGCTAGGACTTCAACCCTTGGCTGTAATTACATCTGCAAAATGATGCAAGTAATTGGTCACTGCAAACCTGTCTTGATAACTTACCTCTTAGCCTTTTGATAACATGATGGGAGAATTTATAGTTGGTGACAACTCACTTTGAACTTAGTTGCTTCTTGTGTCATATTATTGAGTTATCTGAGTAATGCCATATATTCTGGTAGACATTGTCACAAGTCAGGTCTTATATGCTGATTTTACACTTGTATCTGTCTAAGTTTGTTTATCTGTATTCTCAAAGTGTAGATAGCTAAAAAAATTACTTTTGAAATGTAGGGAGATATGATGCTGAAGTTGCTGAATGGGATTTCCATCGATAGTTTAACTTGTTTTTTAATGGTTATTTCTCAAGCTTATGACAATTTCATTATGACGATATGGCATATCTTGATGTACTTTTTTAGGAGTACTCTAATGCTCTGGAACAGTTGTTTCATGCCCGTATCTTGATGTGAGGTGACACTTGTTTGTCTTACATCATGAGTAATATCACAAACTATATGATATCATGAGACTGCAACATTTGATTGTTTTTAAAATAGAACATTCCTATTGGACGACTGTCAAGTGAGTGCCTGTTTGGTATCATTGTTAATTTTGCGTTTCTGATTCTCATCAAATCAGCCAAGTAACACATGGGGGTTGGCGTTGAAAATAGCATTTGCACAAAACTCCTGCTATTCCTTGCTCTTGTATTAACTATTTTTGAAAGCAATAAATATTGCTACCAAAAGCTCAAATATTTTACAAACAATTTGGAAAGAAAAAACAACATCATAAATGATTTTCAGTCTAATTCATTTTTCTTCTTATATTCTTGGAAATGAAACTGAAAACAATAACAATACCCAAAGGGCCCTTAGAAAATGCAATTGCTTTTTGGATGCTTGCGGCTTATGGATGTTGTTTATTTCATTGTTCAAGTTACATTTCATAACAACTCATTTGGTTTTTTAGAATTAACTGGTTCTGTTAGTTAAACTTAGTGAAATCTGTTCTTTGCCAGATATTTTTTCCATATATACTAGTTTAGGATGTTCAATCTTCAAAAGCTAATAAGAAAGGAACGGAAGTAAAAGGAGTGAAATATAAGTTTGCTAGAAGAAGGATCTAAAAAACTTAATTTGTTGCTTCCTATGAAGTAAGGACACATATAGGATACAGGTACGGCCCATCAAGGAATATATATATTATAGATCATATATCATATGTACCATATCTATATCTTATATGTATTAATCATATCCATATGCAGATGCATTTATGTTTGTATACCTATATTTATATATGTAAATATGTATGTATGTATTTTATACTTAATACATGCATACAAACATACACAAATGCATATAAATGTATATGAAAAAGCATCCTTAAAGCATCCATAATATATATAATATCTAATATTATATAATATGTATTTTGTATTACATATATTATATATGTATTACATATATTATGTATGTTATTTATTATATGTCACATGTATTATATATTATATAGTATATGTTGCATATTATATATTATGTATTATATGTTATCTCTCTCTCTCTCTCTCTCTCTCTCTCTCTCTCTGAGGATGACTTGGTGAGGATATGTACAACATAGGTCAGAGGATGCACAAGTACGAAGAAGTGATTTGATACATGTAGAAGGAAAGAGGGGTAAAGGTAGATCGAAAATCACATGGGATGAAGTAGTAAAGGACTTGATGTCACTACATCTTTCAGTGTAGTTCTAAAAAAAGCAGAATGGAAGAAAAGGATTCATGCAGTCAACCCTAACTAGTTTGAGTTTAAGGCTGAGTTAAGTTGAGTATATATTATATTTGTATATTATCATGTATTAAACTTATACATATAAGCATATGTGTTTATATATATATATATATATATATATATATATATATATATATATATATGTTTGGATGTAAATATGTATGCGTGTATGTATTTTATACTTACATGCATAGGAGCACACGTACAAATACATATGCATGTATAAAAAAGCATTCACAAAGCATAGCAAGCTATCAAAATAATGTAATCCATATTTTCCATGGTCACATTAACTTTTACAAGCTCAGGTGGTCATTGTTCCATAGACAATAACCATACTTTACGTTGTAATATTAATATCAATAGACTGCAAAATTGACCCTCCTCATTCTTGAAGGTATTGGGGATGTATCTAAAGTATATCTACGAAATACTTGGCTTTTTTTAAAAATTTTGGAAAATAGGATATTTAGCACAAGTATCGGACATGTATCCGACAAGTATCATTATCCAATATGGATACAATATGAACACTGCATTTTATTTGAAGTTTCCATGCTTCCTAGATTGCCTGTAGTTTCATTTACCTCAAGTTTATGTTTCTATTTGAGCTTGTACTAAGAGAATGGAGAACTTGTGACTTATGTTGTTGTGGTTATTAATGTCATGAGGTCAGGTCTGATTATTGCTCTTTGAGAGTTTTACATCCTATGGCTGAGATGTATGATATTCCAATGGTGATATCGAGATACCCATCTTTGATGAGTTTGACACATTAAAATTTAAGTATAATATAAGTTTGGAAAGGCATTTTGGCATGGGATGCAAGGGAAATTGTTTCAAAGTACTTTGACATGAGATGCATGGTACGGTGGTCTTGGTCTATCTGGACATGAATGTTCCAACACAGTGGAAGATAGTGAATATAGTTTTTTTGAAACCACTATAACAGGACTATGTGAGCGGCACTGTACCGTTCTGGCAGAAAACTGGCAGAGGTGCAAATTTGTCATTGTTTGTCAATAGCTAGTACCATACCACCGCTTTTTCAAATATTGGTATGCTTTCCATTACTTGTTTTTTAAAGTTTGGTGAGATTAGTTTCGATGTTTTGAATGGTGAGATATTGGATGGTTTTATAACTTAATTTTCTAAGAAGCAACCACTAAGTTGCATATTTACTTTGTGTGGCAAATTTGGCCAGGTATATTCTCATTTTTTTAAAAAAATAAATTTGTTATTACCTTTATGCTTTCATTTTCAAACTGGACTTTATGGATCTAATACTATTGCTAACCATTGAAAATAGTCTGTTGCATTAAAGGCATTATATATTGTCATTAGTCCTGCTTTAACTTTTGTAGCTTAAATGATAGTTGACTTAGTTTGGGCTACAATGTGAATATACCATTGTTTGCTTGAGATGCTAATTTATCACATGTACTACTAGCAACATTCTCGTAATCGTTCCGAACCGGACGGTTCGCAGCGTGCCGAATCCGATCGGCGGAAAATCGGGACGGTTCCGATATGGAAAATGGCACACGCCGGTGTTGGAGAAGAAAGAGAGGAAAATAGAGGCAGAGAGAGAGGAGGATGCCGGCGATGGCCCTCTGCGGCCACCGGATGGTGGTGGAAGCCGCCGCGGCTCGATTCGCCTGATAGAGCTGCTACAACAAGCAAGAAAGAGAGAGAGGGGGGAGGAGACCACCAAAGATGGGAGTATGGGATGGCGGAGAGGCCGCCGGAGGACTCTGCGTGGCCGTTGTGGCCACCGGGTGGCGTCGCGGTCGCGGAGCAGGGGCTGTCACCCCTGTTCATGCGTGGCCCTTTTTTAAAAATGGAGATGAACAGTAAAGCCAGCAAACCATTTGCCGGCTTCACTTAAGTTTTTGTTTTTTTAAAAAAATCCGTGAAACAGAGGCGTCACCCCTATTTCACGTCCGCGGCGCCGTGCACGTGGACTGCGCTGTCCGGCGGCCACGACAGCCAGCCGGAGGCCGTCCAACGGGCCCTCCGATTCCTTCACCTCCCTCCTTTTCTTTCTTCCTGCCTCTCTCTCTCTCTCTCTCTCTCTCTCTCTTTTCCTCCTCCCGGTTCCCTTCATTTTCTTGTTTCGGTTCGCTTCGGTCTGATCCGGTACGGAACTGTACCGGATCGTGCCGCCGGCCGGCCGGAATGGCCACCGGTACCGGAACCAGGAACCTTGACTACTAGTTTATAGTTCTACATAGATTGAAAATCTCAATCATTAACCTGTAATAATTATCCATGGAAAAAAATGTTATGCTCTGCTGCTGTATATAATATTGTGTCATAAAATTTTTTGTTGAATGACTACATATGTCAGGAAATGCTTTAGTTAGTTATTTCTGGAGTGTACCTGTGTATTAGGTTTGTAGCATTCTAGCTTTCTTTTTAAAATTTTCTTTTTTGGTGATGGATTTTAAATCACTTATCGTTTCTTTGAGTTGCCTCAGCTCAGAAATGCCATTTTCTCTGATTCAATTTTTTTGCAGGCTGGCATAGCATTAGAAGGGAACATGGGAGTGAAAACTCATCAAAATGTTACTGATTCACCCAAAGCAGAGGTTGGAGAGATAGACACAAGGGCGCCTTTTGAATCTGTCAAAGCTGCTGTCAGCTTGTTTGGTGAGGTAGCATTTTCAGCTGATAGACCGAGTGTGAGAAAGCCAAAGCCTTCCTCCTCAGAGGTGTCTATACTATTTGCCTTTTTTGAGAAAGTGACATAGATCTAAGTGTATGCATGTTGCAGCTGTCAAATTGTTATTATTGAGCAGTCCTGAAAGCCATATAATTTCTGACTTTAAAGAATAGAATGTAGCTTTCTGATGAATCTTTAGAAAAGAAAAGAAAGATATAACAGTAGTTCTGGAGTGATAAGAGATCACTTCTACAACTTGCATAAACAAACCACTATGGATTATATACCCAAGTTACAACAGGACATAATGAGGCCTTTTGACTTAACTTCAGTTGCATTGTGCTTTAGCTGTATCTAAGATCTTATGACCGGAGGAAGAGCTGCAAAGTATAACTTCCTTCACTGTGGCTATTGTGGTGCCATCATGAAAATAATGTGTCTATCAACAGTTTAGTTTAACTACCTTGGCTTTCCAAAAATTACATAGCACTCCACAAAAAATTCAAGTAAGGTGTGTTTATTTCTACATAAGTGTTGAAGTGTTTGACTTCTCAGAACTTGATTCTGCTGTTTGCTTGGAGGAAGTCGGTGCAAAGGAAATGAAAGTCTTGGGCATTAAAGTTATTATTAACTTTTATTCATATCTCTTAGATGTTAGCTTAAATGGCCCACTTGGATAGGAGCATGGCCCTGAAGTAATACTAAATGCCTGGTTCACTAAACGAAACTTAAGTTCTTCCTAGGCTGAACTCAAGCTGGGCATTTTTGCTGAACTGAGAAACTGGACCTCACATTATGGAGTCACTTAATGCTGAAACAAGCACCTGGAACTGCAAACTTCTGGATGAAATGCAGTTTGGACCTTAATCTACAGAGAAACAAACACATCCATGATAAATTATTAAAAATTTTCAGAATAATATTTCTTAGAGTCAACAGGGGATTTTTGTTTATATTTGCATGAATTTTTAGCCCTGTATTTATATATCACTGAATGCTTTACGAGCTCCTTTGCATAGTTTAAGATCCTCAAGTTAGCTGAATGGTATGGGTTTTTTAACTCCTGAATTTATTTCATTGATCCAAATACCTGCACATCCATTATTTGTACTTAGATTACTCATTGCATAAAATCATTGTCCAACCTTTTTATTTTGTTTATTTATTTATTTATTTTTCTTGTGATAGAGAGTATTGGCAAAGGAGACACAACTACATCTGGCCCAAAAGGAGCTAAACAAGTATAAGGAACAGCTAAAAAATGCTGAGACAACTAGGGTCCAAGCACTAGCTGAGTTAGAGGGGGCTAAAAAAATTGTCGAGGAACTAACCCACAAACTCAATACCATAAATGAGTCCAAGGAGTTGGCACTAAAAGCAACGGAAGCTGCTAAGAGTCAAACGAAAGAACTTGAAGATGAGAGCTCCGGGGACAATACTGGGAAGGACAGTGCCTGGAAACAGGAATTGGACAGTGCAAGGGAACAGTATGCAGTTGCCATCACAGAGCTTGATGCAGCAAAGCAGGAACTTAGAAGGATCAAGAAGGATTTCGAGTCATCCATGGAAGCCAAACTCAAAGCCTTCCATCAGGAAGCGGAGGCCAAGCAGTTGTCTGATGTGAACACAGAGAAGGCTGCTCAACTCTCCAAGGAGATTGCAGATGCACAGGAGTCACTTGTGCATGTTAAGCTTGCTACAGAGCAAGCCCAGCAGGAGGAATGGAAGATACGTTCTGAGAAAGATGCTGCACGACAGTCTTACAAACAAGCACTAAATGACACTGAAAAGAAATTGGCATCATTAAAAAAGGAGTTCGATCCTGAACTTCATAAGAAGCTTGAGGTGAAGCTGGCAGAGACGACTGCTGAGATTGGGGCCATCCAGAAGGAAATGGAAGTTGCCCGTGCTTCAGATTTAGAGTCTCTGATGACTGTAAGGACAGAGCTTGACGGTGCAAAGGAGGTGTTGCAAAAAATTGCTGAAGAAGAAAGTTCCCTTAGGACCTTGGTGGAATCCCTGAAGCTGGAGTTGGATGCAGTGAAGAAAGAGCATGATGAGCTCAAAGAGAAGGATGCAGAGACTGAGTCTGTTGTTGGGAACCTTCACATCAAGCTTCAGAAATGCAAAAGTGAGCTTGAGGCTGCCGTATCTGCAGAATTGAAAGCAACCTCAGCATCTGATGACCTGATGTCAGCCCTTCAGCAGCTATCTGCTGAATCTGAGAGTGCAGTACAGGAAGCAGAAGCAATGAAGAGAACTGCTGAAGAGCTGAGAAATGAAGCTGAAGCTTCCCGAATAGCCTTAGATGAAGCAGAGAAGAAGCTGCAGGTTGCCTTAAAGGATGCAGAAGAAGCAAAAGCAGCAGAGGCAAGAGCCCTTGACCAGATAAAGGAATTATCGGAGAAAGCGAATGCTGCTCGAGCCTCAACTTCAGAGTCGGGAGCTAAGATTACAATCTCAAAAGAGGAGTTCGAGTCTTTGAGCAGGAAGGTGGAGGAGTCTGAGAAGTTGACTGAGATGAAGGTTGCTGCTGCCATGGCCCAGGTGGAAGCTGTGAGGGCTAGTGAGAATGAGGCAATTAAGAGATTAGAGGTGGCTCGGAAGGAGATGGAGGACATTGAGCTAGCAACTGAAGAGGCACTGAAGAGGGCAGAGATGGCTGAGGCAGCAAAGAAAGCAGTGGAAGGAGAGCTGAGGAGGTGGCGGGAGAGGGAACACAAAAAGGCTGCTGAGGCTGCTTCTCGTATACTGGCTGAGACACAAATGTCTGCAGAAGCATCACCGCCAAAACCTAAGGCTCCAAATGCAAACCTAGTGGAGACAGCTGAAGGGAATCAAAAGGTTAATAGAGCGGCAGTCTCAAGGAAGACGTTGCTACCCAACTTGAGCGGCATATTCCACAGGAAAAGGAACCAGGTTGATGGTGGCTCCCCGTCCTGTCTCCCAGGCAAGAAACCTGTATGATGTCATACTCTCTGCTGCTGTATCATTTACCAATGTGTAATTTTGACCTTGGAAGTAAGAATATGTTCAGGGGCTTTCTTTGTAGATAGCTGTTTTACTTTGCCTTCTGAATTGAGATTTTGTGCGGTGATGGCTATTTCTGCTTCGGCCATGCGTCGAGCTGATCATTTGGAGGGACTGTATTTGGAGCTGTGGTACTTTTGTTGATGTGTTACTATAAATTAAGCAAGAAATTCTGTGTGCATTGCTGGAGAATTGGATGGTAGAATAAGATTTTACGTGGCCGGATGGTAAAAATTTGCCCGCTCCCATGTCCATCCGCTGGTCACAACCGTAACATTCTGGCTCTGGGGCTGCTTTATGATGCGGAGCGCTTGGTGTCGGTTTTACACTTCAGTCGACTTGTATCGTGCAGGGAATGGTGCTGGTGCGACCAAACATTTGGATCGGGTACCGGGCGTTATTCGGGGCGATTTCCATTTTTTTTTTTTTTATTGGAATTGGGGTGCTCGGAGGTGGAATTCGGCTCTAGAAATCCGGGGCCTGTGGCTTTCTAGGGTATATGCGGCTGCCCTTGCTTTTTAGTTTGGCAATGATGTCTAATTTGGTCGGCCTGGTATTTCCGAAATGCATGTTTGGAACCGGAATTAGCTGCCGGCGTAAAACGGGAATTCCGCTAAATAACAATCGAGAATCCAAATTATATTTATATTGCACGCTGTGCGGCCAAAACCTTTTAAGTGGCCGCCATAGCATTATGGCAGCAGCCATTAATTTGAACAATGGGGGGTGTTTGGGTTCTCCATCTTCAGTTGTTTTGTGGATTCTCCATAAGCTTAGACTGCAAAATTTATATTTACATTAGTCCGGAAAAAAAAAAAAAAATACTCCGGCCTATTTCATCTACCGGTCGGTCACTACTTACCAATGATAAGGGTATGATGGCATGGCAATAGAATTGATTGAAATAGCCAGCCTACCATTGGTTTCGTAAGAGATCTTCGCCCATGAACTATAAACTAGCAGCAATGTTATTTTGCCAGCTGGCACAAGCCAGAAAGGCGGCCTACTCTTTTCTTCACATGACCTTGAATAGAACAATGCTCGTTAACCGCTTGAAATGGAATAAGTAGGGAGGATTTATGCGATAACAATAATTACCTGCTAATGTAAATCTAATGTAGTAAATATAATATGGGCAACTCCCAGATTATAGAGTTTGCAAGACGACATTGATGCAAGTAGAAGGAAAGGGTCTATGTTTCTGTTTTTGCTCATCTGGGACTCTTTGCAGAGTAGAGAATTTCAACGATTGATGGCTTCGCTATTGTCCAAGGTGACAACCTTGAGAGGATGTGAGACGATCAAACCTCTACCTGCATCATGAATGATGGAAATGTGAGACAACTGATGCAAGGTGAAAAGCTTCAATATCAATGTCCTAGCAAATCAAAACCCAACTTGTACTTGACCTAAAAGAACACAGGAATAGTACCATGTGCTCCTGATGGTAAAGCTATAGCTTAGAGCAGCTTTTGCATTCAAGATACACGCCAAGTGTGGTGATAATGGATGGAGAAACCCTTTGCCTCTATGCTGATTTTTAAAATCTCCATCCAACCAAGATGGTCGGTCCTCATCGAGATGCACTTCATTATATAATGTCCATAACAGGACATCAAGTAACCATCCACTGCTAAAGCTAAATTTTACTCCTTACCTACCATTCTGTCCATTAAAGTTAACCCCACATATACATGGAATAAATGTGATATAAGAAAACTATATGATATTAATGCAAATAAGTAATATCATAGAAGAAGGAAAAAAAAAAAAAATTTCCTTGATAAGCAAGACATGAAGAAGGCTGAGCTTTGAAGTCAAGCACCTGGAGGCCGG
Organism: Cocos nucifera; assembly: GCA_006176705.1. Taxonomy (NCBI): domain Eukaryota; kingdom Viridiplantae; phylum Streptophyta; class Magnoliopsida; order Arecales; family Arecaceae; genus Cocos; species Cocos nucifera. The sequence continues at coordinate 1,780,298 of QRFJ01000476.1, read as the reverse complement.
TTGAAAACTACATTTGCTCAAGAGGAGAGAATAACTGCATTAATAAAAAGGCATCCTAGAGCATGAGGCCCTGCAACCGTGGGGTCTGGAGGAGGGTCAAATATAAGCAGCCCTACCCCCATATGCAGAGAGAGTGTTTTCATATTTTGAACCCATGACAACCAAAGTTCTTATTATTGCACCAAGTCCCCCCCTTTATTTATAACTGCATGCGAGAAATGAAAAAGACTGATAGAGAAACCTAAATAATTTTATAGAATTATCTACGGTAGTCTCTTTCCAGGAGGCTTCATTAAACCTCGGACAGGGATCTAAGTCGCCACACAAAATTGTAGAATCAAATTTGACTTTCAAGATTGGGACGAATAAACTACCTATATGACATAACACATGCAAAAGCTATATTCTACCTATCTGACATAAAAATAAATTCTTTAAAGATGAAGAGAGCAAAGATAAATTACATCAAAAGCGCCTCCTCTGCTGAGGATACCCGGTATTCTGCATTCCCATCCCTGGATCTTTTCTTCTTAACTGTTTAAGAAGGCACGTTCTACAAATTAGAGCCATATACGAAACAAAAGAAAAAACTAATTGAGTTTCCAGGACTACCTGCTGCTGATGAGCTGGAGCAGCCACACCCCTTTGCATAGGAATATTACCAGGATTCAGACCGCCCATTCCAGCTTGGGATGCAATATTAAAAGGTGCCATCCCTCCACCTGGCATCCTTTGCATTCCAACCATAGGCATTGGTCGAGGAACTTGTCTAGGGGCCACCACAGCTGCAGCTGCGACACTCCCAGGAACAGCATTTCCGGATGATACCTGAATCCAGAAAATTTATGACATCAAATTTTATAGCTTGTAAGATGCTTGGCGAGAGACAAGGTGGATTAACTTAAGGAGATATTCCAATTATTTTACTGAAAAGTTATTTTTTAAAAAAAACACTGAAATGCAAAATGGCCTGCTGGTAGAAATATATGCATCAATACAAGAATAATCAGCAAGGAATTTAGATAATTATTCAACCAACTTGCAACGTCAGTTGCTAGGATGTAATATACATGCTTATTATTCATGCACTATTGCCACGTACCTCATCAGGTTTTGCTATATAATGCTAATCTTATAATAGTAGTATGTTCAGTACCATGGTTTGCTATACCACCCAGTACGGGGTGTACCATACCATACCAGTACATCCATACCGACAGTACCATACCATACCGTATCACATACCGACACTATAATAAAATTTTATTCGTACGGATCTAGTACCAAGATGGTGAATCTTGTTCAGTACCATCAAGAATAGTAAAGATTAGAAACAGAATGTCAGAGCAGCTGAAAACTATCACCAGAAAATGCTACTAAAGAGATATTTGCACAAAAAATTTAATTTTCAGAGAACAATCCTGAACTGAAGACTAGTCAAATTCAAAGGAAGCTGCACATGCTGCTGAATGAGCGATCATTAAGAGGATGGCAAGTTTAAAAAAAAAAAACAGCAGTGACAAATATCAACTCTCTTCTTCCAGTAGTTTTCAAGCAGATTTCTTTTCCTAGATTAATTAGGAAGAGCACATGGAACAGGTGAGCACTTTCTTGATCTCATCTGTGATTAGAGTTTGAATACATAACAATTCGATATCACAAGATACATGCTAAGTTTTGGACTTCAAACAAATGAACCTCCTATAGTGGGTGGTCAAAAATACAATATCCACAAGTTCAAATCCTTCGGTGTGGATCCACCTGCTAGGCTAGTTTTGCTTTATTCATGAAGTATTCAAGACTAGGTGCCAAAACTCTTGAAAATGGATCATTTTTCCATCCATCTGTAGCATCTGCATCCTTAACAATGTAACATGAACATTCCATTGCAGTTTGGTATTGCTTGAGATGACATGGTACTTATGTTTCCATGATATCTATCAGCAACTACATTGCGAATTTGCAAGGATGTAGCATTGTATGTTCTTATATGAACCAAAGGTATTGCATTGATTATCAAAAGAAGAAATTTTCAAGACACAATCTAAGATTCAGTAAACATTTTAGTACTTTGAGTTTCATTTTTTGACTATTTTCTGCAAGGAAGCATAGTCTAGCATATTTATTATAATATATTTTAAACCTTAACAAGAATATCATATTTTTTGACTAGGTAAACACATTCACAACTTAAAATAAGAATATCCAACATGATCTGAGGTTCAAGTTCTCCTATAATACCGATTGAGAAGGTTGAACACTGGTTGTCCCTTCAAAATCTGTAGTAGTGTCAACAGGACGTGCAGGGTAATTCACAGCTTTCTCTCCTGGCTGGGATGGTACCAGTGCACTGAGCATTAATGCCACATATATAAGGTTAAATTATAAGGATATGGAAGCCATGCATCAATTATCCTGATATTCCATTAAACAGCAGATTTTCTCATGCATATATCTGCACTTAAACTAGCTGCAATAGTTCCTCATTAGATGAAAGCTAGTTTATCTGGCTATGAATTAAAAGAATAACTTACTTTCGCCCTGGCAGAGGATCCATCCGAAAATACCTAGAAAACAGAAAAAAAGAGTAGGCCAAATTCAGAGATAGGCATGAATTAAGTGCTTTCATTCATTCAGCACAAAGCAAATATATCAGACAAGACTTTCCAAACATCTCTCACATAAAACATAAACAAACCCATGGTTTACAAGGATCGGAGTATCTTCATAGTAACTCATATAACCAAATGATAGAAGCTCTACCTAATAACGAAAACAAAATTAGAATCATTTCTATCAATCTTCCAGGTGCCCCAAGTTTGCATAACTCTGATTAAGGTGAGTTCCATGTAATCTGTTTGCATATCACCATAGCTCTTCCATATGACTCTCCATATGGTTTATAAGAACTGGAGGATCAGCCTATTGGATCTACATCTTTTAGCAAAATATACAAGTTGATGGCATTCTGTTTCCAGTCTCCATGTGGGCGAAATAATTTATCAATGTAATAATATCGATATAGACAATATTAACATCCTTTAAGACAAAAGAACATATAAAGCAAAATCAAGATGATTTTGCTTCAAAAGCGCACCATTACTTCAAGACCTACACATGGTAATGAGCATCTCCTTCTGCTTGTAGTTTGACTCTGCTTGGTGAACAATTTGAAGACACTAATTCAGAGAAAAGAGACTTGGATACAAACAAAAAGAAACAGCAGGTACCACATAGCCAGACAATTTGTCCAATATGCCCTATGGAATATTAACATGTCATAAATGATTCCATCTGATCAGGTTCGTATGTTGTCCTTGGTGCCTAAAGACTGCTTATAAAACTCCTCAAAAAGCATAGGTATGATCGTCAGCATTGACAGCCACCAACATTCGCTAATGGGCTGGTCAAAGATGAAAATAAGCACATACCAAAAATAATTAATGAAATTTTCCATGGATCAGTCAACTCAAATGTGGTAATCAAATTCATTCAGGCAAACATAAGACCTTGAAAGGCCATGGTCGCATGTTCATCAAAAAAGCTATCATCAAGTACTTAGCATGAAGATTCTAGCAGCACGTAATATCAACAAGAGTGAAATTAAAAAACTGGTAGCTCCGAGCATGCTTGGCAGTTACAGCAGATCACTCAATGAACTGCTAAAGTATTTAAGAATTCGTGGTGTTTCCTAAACCTCTTTATGTGATAGAGCATCATATTTAAGTCTTTTTGCTGCTTCAATCAGTGGATGCATATATCTGCAAATTCTTCATATCTTTAATCCAACAGCCATGAAAGTACTTCAATTACATTATCATGATCGATATTGCAAATTAGCCTCGAACACGAGAAAACTGGTGCCATCTCAATGTAGAAGCAGGAGCAGGATTAGGTTTGCTGCAATCAGGATTCCCAGGTTCTTAAAATACAAGAGCCTCCCATCTTTGTGCAAAGAAAGATATGACATGGTGAGGTAAATTCCAAGATAGGGATCTTAAAAAGTACTCACTACAACTCATTGATGGTAATCAGTAAAAGACTGCTTAAAACTTCTATTGGCCAATGTACAAGTTTTCTCCTTTCATAATGTTTCAACAATGCCCCAAAAACAATAAACTTCAGCTTTTTGTCCTCACCAAGTAGTCTTTGCAATGCAACCTACACTAAATTAAGGATTGTGTTGGAATTTCCCTCAGCTAAGCTCTTCATCATAATCTAAAATGAACAATTACCAATAAATCAATCCAAAAAAAGATTTTTTCACATTATAAAGACACTTCACTATAATGGACTCAAAGCTAAATTGCACTCATGTAGGAAAATTTTAGAGGATAAGGACTTAAAAGTCAACAGAACAAAACACAGTATGTGGAATGAAAATTTAGTAAGAATGAAAAAAAATATAATACCAATTAAGATTGATGGACAAAAGATACCACAAAGCAGCGGCCTTTTCGTTATTTAGGATCTATTTATCCATTATGAAATACTGGGGAGATAAATGAAGATAGATGCAATAGAACTACAACCGGTTAGATGAAGCATGAGATGCATCTAGAATATCATGTGATAGGCACATACTTGAGAGACTTTAAGGGAAAATTTCATTGAATAACAGCAAGACCTACAATGTTGTATGGCTTAGAGTACTGGGAAATAAAGAAAACACATGAAAACAAGTTGAGTGTGGCAGAAAAAATAATGTTAAGATGCATGTGGTAAAACATGAAAAGATAAATTACAAAATGAATATATTAGAGGAGTTGTGGGAGTTATATTAATAAGGACAAACTGATGAAAAATCAATTGAGATGGCATGGACATGACCCAAAAAAAAAAAAAAAACAGAGGCTTAAGTAGAGTGACTTTAGTTCATTTGAAGGTTATAAGAAAAGAAGAGGAAAACCTAACATAACACATAGAGATTGTGAGAAAGGATATAAAGATGCTTGGAATAACATTAGAGGTCTTCCTAAGTAGGAATACTTGGTGAATGAGGATCCATAAAGCCAACCTTAAATAGTTGGGAAAAGACTAGATGGCTATGGTTATTGTAGCCTAAAGATAAAACATCTATTAGAGCCAAGATGAAAACCATAATAACATACAAACTGCACAATCAGAATTAGCCCTAGCCTTAGAAATGAAAGATTAAAATAAGATTTATGCCCTTTAAATAAAATGATTATCTGATAAACAGAATTCCATCCAGTGGTGCTAAAACATCAAAGTTGACTGAGTGAAAAGGGATTTCCAACATAATGTTTCAGTTTTCATAGCAAGATATATCAATTGCTATTTATGATGAACATTATAGAAAGTACCAAGTTGGTTGATCATGAGAATCAGCTTCTAGCAGTTCACTAGGATATTTGCTTAAGGTTTCAGAATAGCCAGTTAAAAAGAAGTACACATTTTAAAAAATCAATATAGAAGGTATAGCATCTAACAATCATGACAGCTTCCTTTCTAGATTCATGCTCCTAATAACTTTCAAACATGTTTATGTTGCTATGAAAACAGCAGGCTGGCAAAATTAAATTATGTAGAATCATGGTAAACATAGTCCCAGCTATGCAGATTTAGTGTAATCAAATATCAATTCCCATTCTATCCTCCTCCATGGATAGCTTCTGCATGCATTGAGTCAACCATGGCAGATGACAAAACAAGGGAACTTTAATTAGGTAACAGTTGACTACTCCATAAAAGGAGAAAAGAAATTCAATATAAGAAATATAAGAGTTTAATCATTACTCATGCTCCAAAGCTGCTGCTGCAGTTATACGCCTTTGAGGATCATACCTGCCACAGAAAGAACCCAAAAGTTGATAACATGTAAAATTGTAGTTGGTCTATCAGTATCAATTATAAGTTAGGAAACAGGAAGCAATCAGCAATCTAACATTAATTAACTATGAAAGTCGAACACTTAATATTATTGTGTGCCAGCAAAAATACATGATATTATCTGAAGTTCTATGATTGTTTAAGTGGTAACCGAACAAAGCACGGAAACAAAGATAGAATGTTAATCTAAAGATTCATTCTCCTAACAACCAAAAAGTCACATAAATTCTTCTTCCAACAGCTATTTTCTATTACATTAAGAAGGGTCCTTTAATTACTCATGAATTATCTGGAAAGACTGAAAACACTAAAAAGAGCATGAGGGAAAGATAACAAAATGATCCAGAAACAAGAAAATGATAATAAATGCCAAGATACCCAATAATATGAAACTACACCATAAATGCTCATAAAATGTTACATTAAGCAACTAAAGACAAAATGCATAACAGATTGTACAAAATTAAATAATCAAGTTGGAATCTACTAAAACCTAAAAAATATTAAGAAAACATAACAATACTCAGATTAACATTTAGAATAAATGGGGAAACTGTTCCAATAATTCAGTAAACAAGAAGAAAAATATGCTAAGGATGATCTTTGACTTGAATTGATTCATAAATCATGATGATGCAAATATCACCTTCAAAATAAAAAAAAAAAATTAGAGAGAGAGAGAGAGAGAGAGGAGGAGGAGGAGAAGACAGAATTTATATTAAGTGGAAATTTTAGACCCAGTGCATGTGGCATAAACAAGTTTATTAGGTGTCCATGTCACAGAACTTTCTCTAGCCAAGAATCCCATTTTTTATTGAACCGGTGTCATCTGGCAGGGCAAAAATTGGGAGTTTCTTTACCTTTTCGTTGATCCTTCATAAAAAATACATTATTGCACACTAAGATATATAGAAAATTCAGCTTTTTGACCAAAAGCATAATATTGTTCAAGAAATAAGTGAATGGGTCAAGCAATTAACTATGATGAACCATGTGAAGATCAAGGACTTAGGTATGGGCCCATATCATACAGCATTTTTGTGACGGTCCATATCATACAGTTCCATACATAAACTGAAACATGCCATGGCACATGGTTTCTAGTGTGATAGAGAGGGAGTGTATCAACACTGGCCCATATCAGAATGTACCAGCTTGTGTCTGTCACATTGTGTCATAGAGACACTATGCTATGATAATGAAAGTTGAGAGATAAGACTATGAAAAGGAAAAATCAGATGTACCATAGTTATCTTTCATTTTTAACCCTCTCAATTTCTTACTCTTCTTTGTTTATTTACTGTAATAATGCTGATCACATTAAAGTATATGTTGGATATCTACGCAATGCATAGGCAATCAGCATTCATCTTCAATATGACCTAGGGTGTTAGACTCATTTTCACCAACCTTCCACCAAAGAACTGTTACCCAAATAAAGTAAATAAGGAAACTAAATTCCTGATGTGTTCTAGTATGTCAATATATATCTTTCAAGCTAAAACTGCTTATGTTCACGATTATGCATGCTTAGCATTGATGCCATGCAACATGCCTACCATGACTCTGAATAACAGCTGAGACAAAATAAATCATATGTTATTCCTTGGGAGAAATAACCCATTGAGCTCAGAGAAAGAGAAGATTCACATGTGAAACATTTTCCGGTTATTGAATGCATTTTATTACAACACTTACTTGAGATCATCAAAAAATAAAAAAATGAATGCAAAATAAGAATTAAACGATTTTAAGTTTCCCCTTGAAGGTTAGATCATCTATATGAACACCAACAATAAGGGAGTAAATAAAGAAGCCTAACTACGAAACTATGATAGTATAAATTATTATAAAAAAAAAAAAAGAGACTCCCCATAAAAAAAAAAGGAACAAAACCATGTGTAATCATATCTTCAGAAATGCTTAGTGAGAAATGCAACTCCAAAATTTGCGAGAGTATTTATCAAGGTTGGTTGTGCTGATACCGAACCCAGATTGGTCGGTCGGCGACATGATTCGGTATGCCCCCATGCCATTCTATGCTAGGCTCGAACAGACACAACAAGAAGAACAGGGGAGAGGAAGAATGGGAGAGAGAAAAAGAGAGGGGGGAGTACGTAAGGGGAGTGAGAGAGAGGAAAAGAGAGAGACCGGGGAGGCTGTCAGAAGCACCCATGGCCCTCTGGCAGCCTCCACCAGCCACCCCGACCTCTCCTCTCTCTCTTTTCCTCTCTTTCCTTCTCCCTCTTCCCCTCTACCAGTTTCTCGTTTTGAATGTCGAAACCTTCCCGATATGCTCAGTTGGGTACACCCTGAACCAAGCAGTTTGGGATGGTTCCACAATCCTTGGTACTTATCGATTTACAAGAGATAGGACTCCCAACTCTTTTATACAACTCCATTCTAGCACCTTAGTTTCCAACTCCATAATTTCTTGCATGTGTTTCCCAGCGTAGCATTGTTATGGAAACGCTTGGAATCAGGTTGTGCATAGTTCAACTCCAATAACTGCAGCCACTAGGACACCCTTTTTACCTCTATATTTTAGTTGGGACTAGGATTCCATCATGGGCCTCACCCCAAGGTTTTACCTCTTACCTTTCTCTTAAGTTTGAAAGCCTTTCTTTTCCAACCTACTCCATCCCACATGACTCCACCTCTTTTGCATTTTCCTTTATATTCCTCTTATAGAGTTTCTAAGACTATTATTTTCATACCCCCAATTTTCATTTGTTCCCTCGACTAACCCCCACATGCACAAGTTAGGAGGACAAATGAATTACAGGAAATCCCAACTAACAGCCCAGACCACACAATTTAGCTTAAAAATGAAAAACAAGTAAAAGGAACCATGTGCCATTGAGATCAATAAAATGTAGAGAGGAATTTTAAGTGCATTGAGAAATATTTGCATGAACAATGAAGTATTAAAATCACAAATTTGTAACTTAAGATAAGATAAAAATAGACTGCCAGCTTCTTTCTTTTCTGCACAACCCCAATATGAAAGACAACTAATACAGAATGAACAAAGAGATCCACTTTTTTGACCGATATTTGTTACGAAATAAAGAGAACAATATTTTTATCAATAACTTGAATGAATGGAAAACATATGAAATTTTCTTTTTTTATTTTCTACAACTTGTGCATGAAATTCTAGGTGAAGTAATTCATTAATTATTTTGCATTGGCAAATTACTTAAAACAGGCATGATGTAGATGTAGACGTTCAAACAACAAAAAAGGAATCTAAAGGGATAACAAATAACAGCTGTTGGAAACAGTGCTTCAACCATTAATTTTAATTGCAAAATTTTGAGCACCAATTCTGACACATTTTTCTAAGTGAACAATTACAATCAAGGTCTAAAATACCATGAGATGGGGTTGTTCTAGTTTTTCTATGGAACAGGATGCCCCACATCCCAACACTCAGGATGACAATCCTGTCCTGTCCCAGTACACTTCCTGACTCGCCTATCCCACACTCAGGATGGTCCCATGTCCCAACACTCAGAAAGGTGCAAAACCGCATCATCACATTGGGATTTAAAACCTAGCTTTCAATTATATTTCTCAACTCTGATCACAAGATCATGGAACACTATGAAGTGGGAACAATGTTATGGGGAAAGATGGTATTAAGCCTTGATATACGACTGCAGATATATATAATCTTGCATCAATGACATTGTTATGATATTGTGAATTAGCTCGTGTTTTCTCGGCAACTGCTACTTAAGAATACACTGGTCTAACTTATATTTTTGCAAGAAACGTATAAACAGTTAATTTGTAGTATAGAATCTGCAAATAAACCTGCATACATACATATTCAGATATAATCAGTTGTCATTAGATACTATATATGAAATTTTCAGATACAACACATCACACCAATATGTGACATTAACATCCTTAATAGTGTCCATGCAACATAAATGAAGATGAAAGAGAGATCAACATATTAACTTTATATAAATATGCCTGCTAATATAAACTCAATATTGTTAACCAGGCCACAAGACTTCATTAAATCCCCTATGCAACATAAATCTCAGCAGTAGCAAAAATCGTAATGAACCAAAGTCTAAGAAAGGTGTATCTCAAATCTCAGCAACTTGATAGCATAATTGAACAATGTGAACAAAAAGGGCCAACCCAATTTGAGCAATGATACACTGAAAATTATAGGAAGTGATAAGAGTAAATGGTATTCACATTTCAGACCTATGAACTTCTATAATTCCATCAGTTCTTGGTTATCTCGGTGGCATTTCCTTCACTGTCCTGTTACCTTATACAAGGACAACATGTTGGGGGACAAAAGCTTTTTTGGTGTTTTTGAGAGGAGGTGTGATGATGGGAAAATAAGGAGACTAGAGAAGCTGGAATTACCATCTTTACAAAACATCAATAAGTCCATTATTATAAATGCAAAAAATCTCCCTAAATCTCTCCAGCATGTGAAAATTATACACCATAAACATCTTTGTTCTGTCTATCTGATTCATACGTTACTCTTTCAGTCAACTCTAATGTACATTTTATTGAATTCAAAATAATAGAATTACACATGTTCCAATTAAATTTTTACTAGGTTTCCATCCCCAATTTTTTTCACATAACTGCAGTTCATTTACTCCTTTGATTTGACAAGTTCTTACGACAATCCAAAGTTGTCCTTTCAAATAGTATTTTTCATTTAACTGCAAAAAATAAACAGGAAATATAAGACCTGATACAAAAGAGGTCAATGTAGACCCCTAGTAGGACCTATCAACATGTGCAGAGAATTAGAACTGAACGAACCTAGCATCCACCTAAAAGTCATGAAAGTTGTTATCGTTAAAAAATTGAAAAAAAATCTTTTGCAATATAGGTTTTGCGTTGTGAATGAGATGCATATATCAAAGATATGAAAGGTTGAAATTTTTTTTATGTATAAATTCTGTTAGGGCATTTGCAAGGCCTCCATGTCTACTATCCAACAGCATGTTTTCTTCAGTTTTTCACCAACCAATTGGTGCATTAAGTTTAGGCAACAGTAGGCACTAAAAAAGAGCAAAATAATATATTGAGAGAGGAAAACAAACTCGGAATATTAAATTACCGGCTCATCTATCATAGGAACTTACAGCAGTTGATATAATCTCACTAGTAAGGCCAACTGGCTCATATAATATATAAATCTATCTAAAGATTGAATTTGCAAACAGAAAATGACAAGATTATATATCTAGAGAATACAACATGATATGGATTTCTGAAGCATCTAACTACTACAAAAACAACAGTAAGCCTCTATAGACTAGATCACTTTACATACTCAAGCATCTTTGAAAGGAGATCATATGCCTGACTCTTTTGTTGTAAATGGACATAGCTATGGAGAGCAGGGTTGTCACTGTACATGGCAAAATTGAAGTTAAAGAAACACCAATCAGTAACTTTACATAAATATTAACATTGATTTCCTTTAAGTTGATGATAAGACGTACTACTTATGCGCCTGTATATGTTGTTGATCATTTAGCCAGTATGGAAGATACGTTAAAGTAGGCCACTTCTCAGGTGTAGGGTGCCCTGTGAAGAATGATTTCTACTAACATAGTTATGCAAGAACCATAGTAAGAATATTCAAAAACTGATGATGCATTCATACCTAAGACCTTGAATATCTTGTCCAATTGATCAAGCTGAGAAAAAACATTTAAATTTTAGAAACAACAGTGAGCAAAATTAGACAACAATCCTTTCTGACGTCTGAGATGTTATATCCATGAAAAAAAAAAAAAAAACAAGAAAAAAGCTATATGAATGTCACTTGCAACAAAAATTACTCATACCTGAAATGGGTTAGGAGTACCTTTGACTTCCACCCCTTGAAACAATGGCTTCAGAGTCAGCAGCTCAGCAAAAATGCATCCAACAGCCCACATATCTATATGCTATTAAGGTGGCATTTTTTATTAATAAGCATTGAGGTCATAGTTGAAGAGAAATGCTGAAAGGTACTCAAAATTTAATCAATTAGCAATGCTAAATCAGCTCTGTCTGAAGTGTCAGGATACCAACAGCACTTGTATAGTGTTTTGCTCCAAGTAGCAGCTCAGGAGCACGATACCAAATAGTTACCACAACCTGTCAATCATCAAACCCCATACATATAAGTTTGGGAGAGAGTGAACACCAACCATTACAAACTTGTGAAAAAACACCAAATAACTAAATTTCATCATACAAAAAGGAAGAAGTTTGTGAATGACAACAAAAATATCAACTAAAAACTCGTTTAAATGAAATGCTTAGATATTCATGCACAAAAAGCAATCAAGTGCTACCTAGGTACATTCAAGAGAACAGGTTTTGCTACAAAGTTTTACGTCCCGGAGGGACGGGGAGCATCCTGAACATCCTGTAAGAAAATGAGACCGGGGCGTGGTCATAACCCCGAAACCCATCCACATGAGGAGAGAAGAAAAAAGAGGAAAGAAAAAAAATGAAGGAAAGATGGAGAAAAGGATAATATGAACGGAAAGAAGGAAAAAAAATGAATGAAAGAAAGAAAAGGAGAAGAAAAGGAAAGGAAGGAAAGAAGTAAGAAAGGAAAGAGAGAAATAGAAAAAGGAAAAAGAAAAAAAGAAGAAGAAAAAAATGAAGGAACAAAAAAAAGAAATAAAAAGAAAAGGAAATAAAGGAAAGTAGAAGAAAAAGAAAGAAAGACAGAAAAAAGGAACAAAAAAGGAAATGAAGGAAAGGAGAAGGAGAGAGAGACAAATGATACCTACCAGGATGCTAACCGGAACCATTACAGAGACGGGACAGGACAACAGGGCATCCCATTGCATTAAGAAATCGGGATACCTCCATCCCATGGGATTTAAAACCTTACTACAAACCTCAAAATCTAGATATTTAGACTCGATTAAAAATATTGTGGACCCACATTTACTCATTCAATATATCTAAAGGAATCAACAAGGAAAAAATATTTAAGATGTTAGGACCCAACCCAGGTTGTAATGAGTTGTTGATCAAAGACCATATGCTCACCATATTGATTAATTCTACTCTGTTTGAATACCTAAAGAAGGTAATATTATAAATTGCTGAGTGTCTTTGGGATGCACTCCATGATTATTGCTCTCAATACTCCAAGATGCAACATATGCACATATGCAACTCATGTTTGAGTTTCCCAAGAAGTATCTTAGCAAGCATGGGACCTTTGAGTATCTCAGCAAACTCATGAATTTCTGATCAATAAACTATAATATCCACGGTTTTCATCTCAGCCAAGATGTTGCTTTGCATCAGTATCAGGCACTCACTGATGATAAAATATCTGCCTTTTTTATTATAACAGCCATTGAGAAAGGAGAGATTAAGATACCAGCAGATCTGATATCAGTAAATCAGCTGCAATTTGCTAATCCTCTTTCCTCATATTATGGTTTCCTAATCACAGCCAACGACAAGAGACCAATGCCCAACAAAGATCTGGCAAACAATAGGAGGGGAAAGCACGGTTAGGACCAACAGGTGGAAAAGGCAGTGGTTCTGTATTATCTATGCCATGATCAAACTCTGATAGACACTATTGGCTGTTGGGGGGGAAGGCAGTGGATAGGCCACCACCAGCAAGGAGAGCCTGGAGGAGGGGGGGAAGAGGAAGGATTAGTGATAGCAACAGCGAAAACCAACAAATTTGGTGATAATGACAGTGTTGGCAATCGAGACCATGGACCACAGGTTTGCCATGGTTGGGCAGAAGAAGTCAAGTGCAGGAGGAATGGGAAAGCATAGAATTTTGTAATCAATAATATTGCAATTAATCCTATTTTAACAAAAGGGCTGATATTTCCTTATCTCAGTGCTAGTTTATTGATCAAGATATCCAATAGCTTTCATATTTTGAGAACCCTTAAAATCTTCCATCATGTACAAGACAAGCCAATATCTTGCTTCATCTCTGTATTTGTCACCCACCAAGATGACTGATATCGGTAATTAAACATCTTGATCACGTCTAATTGGTAACGATGGCACAGGTCATTATGCATTTAGTACCTCAATGAGGACTTTTATAAGTTTGTGACCAATCTGATTTTCAGCACTTCTACTTTGTGATTCACTGCCCTCAAACTATGGCTCCTTGTAGTCTAGTTTCACCCTTCTGACATGAAGCGATAGCCTAACATGGAAGGCATGTAATTAATTTATAAATGACACTTCCCATTACTTAAAAAATGATAAAACTAGCACATTGTCTCAACTAGTTTGGTTTGTGTTATCTTCTTCTACAAATAGAGAAATCTATGACCAGGCTTATGAATAAATTAATTTAATTAGAAGAGACATCTTTTGAGCTCTCCCAATTCTCAGTGTCAATCTTCTTCGACTCCCTCATGTAGATATTGTTCCCCTTTTCCTTTATCAAAAGGTAATCTACCTTTCCATTTATTTTATCTCATTTTTGCTCCTTAGCCTCTTTTCTCACCCCTTATCTCTTCCCATTAATAAGCAGGTTCCCTTCCTCCATGATCCACAGGTTTTGTCCATTTTTCACTTTCTTTCCCTCTTTCTGGGCCCTCCCCTCCTTTCTTTACTTCTTTACTTCAATAGTGTGTCTTGTTTTTTAAATTATTCTAATCGTTTAGTGATTTCTCTATCCTTCTCTTTATCAGCTAACTCTAACTTTTCATTTGCTTTCTTCTATTCTTCACTCTTACTTCTTCATTCTTTCTACTGTTCTTTCACTTTCACTTCTTCCTCTTCTTCCCTATTCCTCCCACAACCTTTCCCTTCAGCTGAAGCAACAGAAAAAGGTAGTTGGTAATGGTGGTGAAAACACCCCCCAATGAAAATTCTGACAACTAATAAATCTCATAAACCCAAACTCTAGACCTTTTCCATATTATGTAATGCCAAAAACCCAGCATTGCTAGTCCCTAAGTGTCTTCCGCAACTGATCAGTGCTTTTACTTGGTCACATATATTTTCATTATATTTTGAGACTGATTTACCTTGAATTTTTTTACTTGCTACCTAAAATAAGTTGGACTTCCGACTAATCAGCATATACATGCAAAACTCACATCAGAAATTATAGTTAAAATCTTAAAATACATGATCCAGATCTTACAACCTGGATCAAAACAGCTCTAAACGATCTGGATTCCATCATTAGATAAGGACCACAAACTTTATATTCATGTGATGGACTATAAATTTTTTGAATCTTAGGATCTAATTTGACTATGTTATTTACATGTTAAATACAGGTGGCAATCCGGTCAAGTCAGGTCAGATGCGAGTCGAGTCAAAATTCTGTCAACCTGACCCAACCCATTTGTTAAACCAATCAAAAATCCAAACAGATCAAAAATTCTGTCAACCCATGCATACAGAAACATGACAAGTGAAAAAAGAAAAGGAAATGTCTCATCTACTAGTAACATCTTTGATTTGAATGATAGAGGTTATACCCCATTTTCATATAAAGGTTTCAATGGAGCTTGATATATTCTAGCAAGTCCAAAATCAGCAATTTTCACAACTCCATGTTCCTCGCCCTCACCCATAACCTGAGTCACATCAAATTTCAACATGGAGAAAGATATAAAGGCATTTTTATCTTAACACACAAGATCATTAACTTTGTCAATAATTGTACCAGAATGTTGGATGGCTTGAGGTCTCGATGAATAATCCAATTACTGCAACCAAAAAATTTCAAGGCAAATTAAGTAAGCTTTCCAGGATTAATGCCAATGATGTGTAATTGTGTATAATTGCAATGATAGCCCTAAAGCACATTAAGTTGAAAGAGAAACACAGGATAAAATGGAAGCATGAAATATAATTATCATTGATTACTATTATCTCATATGTGAACCAACCTGTGAAGATAATTGAGCCCATTGAGCAGTTGCCAAAGAAGTGACTTCACCGTGTACTGATTGATCGGATGATTAAGCTTCTCTCTATGATGTCTGATGATTTCCTATAGTGCAGAAGAAATAAAACTGTCATGACACTTTAAATAACAAAAATGAATAGTGTAAACTGAAATACCGACATAGTAGACAGACACTTTAAATAACAAAAATGAATAGTGTAAACTGAAATACCGACATAGTAGACAGTAATATGGAAATTTATTTTGCCACTCAAATCTCAACTGACGTTTGAGGCTTGAGCATACCTGTTGGATCCCCTTGCATTGACAAATTACACCCTAGAGAAGAACCATCTTATGAGTAGCCTAAACAAGAAGCTTGAACCAATATGCTTATTAGTAGCTTAAATAGTCTATTTAGGGCATCAAGTACAGGTAGCAAAATATGACCCACCCTATCAATCCGACCTGTGTTCAACCCACCATAACAGGGGTGTGCAAGCAAACCGATCAAACTACAAAACCAAGCCAAATGCTAATTTTGGTTAAGCTTAGATCGGTTTTTTCATATTCGGTTTGGTTTCAGTTTAAAAATTTCAGACTCGGTTTGTTTTGGTTTCAATTTTGAAAACCCGATTTAAACTGAACCAAACCATGGGTTGTGTGTGCATGTGTCTATATATATATATATATATATATATATATTTATTTATTTATTTATGAACCGCCACCAATTCACTTATATTTTGCCCTAGCCCCAATAGTTCATTGCTTCTATATTTGGCCTATATTTTGGCCCATTTAGCCAATCTCATAAAGCATGGTTAGATAAAATTAAAATGGATGGTGGCTCATTTAGCCCCCATCCTATAAGTTGCTTATTGGACATAAGCCAAATAGCTTGCAACCCGCTAAATCGAACCGATTTTTTCAGTTCGGTTTGAATCAGTTTCTCTGTGTGGCCGGTTCGGTTTCGGTTTCAATTTTTGAAAACCGATTCAAGTCGGTTTGGCTTGAACATTGATCCCAAACCGACTTGAATCGAACCATGCACACCCCTACACCATAAGCAACTTCAGATTTGGGCTAAATGGGTTCAGGTCATAGGCACTGTTTGGCCCTGCGGTGCTATATTTATAAGTAGCTGCTGTATAAGCAGTGTCCTTTGCTTTGCTGCACTTTAAACTAAAGCAGAGAAAGATGTTTGGCAATAGCTACTGTACTGTAAAGTTAAGTAAATAAAAATAGTTAACTATTTGGTAATAGCTGCTATGCTTGTTGTTCTATCTTTTGAAGAGAAATTATGAGTTTGTTCAAAGCAGCTTCTGCTTGAGAAAAAAAGCATCTCCTAAGATGCTTTATAGAGTGGAAGATAATATACCTAAAATCAAAGCACCCTTATTACTATTAAAGTAAAGTACTTAAAAGGGCATTTAGTTACTAAAAACCTCAATCTCAGCTTTTGTATGCTTTACTTTGAAGCAAAGCAACTAAAGCAGAAAAAAAGTAGGGCCAAACAGGGCCACAAGCAGATTGACCCATTTAACCTATTTAATATTAAGGTCGGATTCAGATTTCAAGAGTCTGACCCATTTAACCAATTTAATATCTCGATTGAGTTGGGTCATCCCATTTAAATGGGATCTTTAAATAAGCTGAGTGATGTGATGGTTGAATCCAAGGCATAATTTTTTTTTTGGATAACAAATTCAAGGCACGATTTAAATTTAAAACCACATGCTCTCAGGTGGCCCTTTTTTTCCCAATTCCCAAATCCCAATCCTGTTACCAAAAAAAAGGTCCCACGATCCCACCCACCTCAAAACTCAAATCCCAAAACCCATCATGATTACAATTAGGTTTTCCACCTTTCTTCCTCTCCTCTCACTCTTGCACCTCCGGCCCTTCTCATCGATTGTCCTCTCCCCCCCAACCCCCAAATCCGATCCCCACCAAATTCCTCCTTCCTCCTCTAGTGCCATACTGTCATCCTCCTGACCATCCCCCACCACCTCCTCCTCCCCTCCAGCGACTGCCTCCTCGACCGCATCCACGGCCTCAACCCGGACCGCATTCACCTCGACGCTCTCCCCGCCACTGGCAAAGAATGTGAAGCATGAGATGGTGGCAAAGAGAAGAGGGATCACGGTGGAGGCAGCAAGGAAGATGTTGAGGGCATTGTAGATGGGGTAGCAAGGGCAAGGGCAAGGCCAAGGGCGATCTCGATGAGCTACATCCCTTACTCTTAAAGTTTGTCCAGCTGCTACACCGCTAATGGCAAGTGGCGGTGGGGATCACCAGCTCACTTGACTAGGCCGGGGCCGTCATCGTCTTGGGGAACACCGTCTTCCTCCGCCTTAAAGTAGTATTCTTCTATTTTTCCTCTAAAATCCCATTAAACAAATGGCAATTGATTCTTTTTTTATATAGATAGATAGATAAACATGATGACAACCCTTTAAGAAAATGAAAGAATTCTCAGAACTCTCCAAATTTGGACCTTTGGGACTGAATGCTTCTTTACAAAGAAAATTTTAAAAATTATTTTTTCCCAAGGGTTGTCATCTTGATGTTGATCTTGATGAATGTTTTAGTTCCAATGTAACATTCTGTTGAACAGATTAAATAGATCAAAAAGCTAAACAGCTTAACCTAACCTATTTACCAAACAAGTTAAACAGGTTGGATTGGATAACATATTTAGTAAACAATACAGGTTCAAGTTTTTAATCCTGACCTATTTAATAGACAAGTCAAGTTCACATTTGGCTTTTTCTCGATCTAACCCATATAGACTTAACCCGTTTATGACCCGACTCGACACACCCCCACCCCTAGCATCAAGCCTACTCTAAAATCTTGTTTCAACTCATTCACCAATTTTTGGCCTTTATGCCTTATCATTGTCAAATTTAATTAATACCATATAATATGAAGCAACCAGCTCCATGAAATTTGTAACATATGCTTTTCTTGTCATGTCTTTGAAGCACAAGCAAGGAAGAAGAATTTGCTTAAATCATTGAGAAGATTGTTAACTCAACTAAGCCTAATCCAAGCTACTTGGGGTCAGCTACATGAATCCTTTTCCTCCATTCCACTCAGTTTAGGGGCCATACTCTCCAAAAGAGTTGAAAGGACTCTCCATATACTTATGGTATATGCATAGTTTGCAGGGACAGCTTCTTCAAGAACAAAGACAAAATCCCTTGCATACACTACTGGTTTAGATCACCAAGATTTGTCTAACTTCACTAATATGTAAATTGAGGCCTTTATTTTGTCTGCAAAGCAAAAATCATGGATTTGAAATTTCAGTTCACAACTCCAATTGATAAATATGCATGAAGAAAATGTAAAAAGCCAATGGAACTGAATTGCACGCTTATTAGAGAAAAAATGACATGCAAACAACCATTAGAAATTTGCTTCCATGACAATGCCAGCAGATAGAGAATAGTAAGATTAAGCACTCATACAAAATAATCTAACTCTCAAACTTCTTAAGGAATGAGTAGATATGCAGTTGCTCATGTTTTAGATATTAATGAATTATTTTTTTCTGAAGCATCAAAAAAGATTCAAGATTAAGAATAGTAACAATGGTAGTGAAATAGAAACCAAACTGAAATTTGAGAGTTTCAATAAACGCAAACCAAACAAAGAATGTCAGATTTCATGGGTGAATCAAGTTCTACTTGGCCTCAAGTTACATATTTGCTCTACATTAGCCTACAAATAATCTTTTAGAAGCAATTTATAAATAAGCATACAGCATGGGTCTGAACCAATGTGAGCTAGAAGGGACCGTTACTATCTTAGAAATACAAAGTCCTAGCATAATGTATAATTATCAGTAAGAGACCACAAGAACTTATTTCCAAATCACAGCAATTTCTCTATTCCACATCACATTCAAATTATTTACTATTATATGAATCCTAAGCTTAAGAAAAATCTTATCAAATCAGAAAAACCATAACACCATAGGGATGAATGCATACAACTCTCTTTTTTTTTTCTGGTACAAGAATGCATGCATCTTCAGAGAAAAAATTTTTAGACACAATAACTACATTTAAAGTTTGCTTTTCCAGGCTCAAGGATTTAATGTTCATAGTTTTTTTTCCTGGAAGCTACTCTAACACATCCAATGCACATGACAACTATTTGAATCAACGTTCACCGAACCGATACCCAAGGGAGTACCAGCCGGCGACTGTTTTGACATGGTACAGGTCTATACCATGCCATTCCAAGGCGCACCGGCACAAGGAGAGCCAAAGAAAAGGGGGAGAGGGAGAAGGAGAGAGAGGAAAAGATGGAGAGAGGGGGAGGGAAAGGGAGAGAGAGGGAGAGTGAGGGGGGAGAGAGAGAGGCTGAGAGAGAATCAAAAAGAGACCAAGAGTGGGTCACCCCTATTTTATTTCAAAACAAGGAGCGAGCCATAATTTTTTTTCAAAATTCCAAACAATTTGCCAACTTTAGTTAGGAATTTTAAGAAGCAAATTAGTGAAGTCAACAAATAATTTACCAACTTTAGTTCGGAATTTTGAAAAAAAATTAGGGCCCATCGCCTTTTTCGAGATGAAACAGGGGCAACCCCCTACCGACAAGACGTGGCTTTCGAGCCCTCTCTCCAACTATCTCTTGGGCTCTCTCCCTTCCCTCTCCGTCTCCTTTCTCTCTTTTCCTCTCTCCTCTCTCTCTCTCCACCTCAAATCAATGGACTGAATCATATCGGTCCCCAGCTGATTCAGCTCAATTCCACCATCCATGATTTAAATAGCTGTGATTTCCTAGTTGCAGAAATACTAATCGAGGTGTGCATTTATGATCATGTATTTTCAATACCAATAATAGTGCATGTGTGAATCCATGTGACCACTAAAAATTTTGGATATAAAGTAATTTAATTTAATAATAAATTAAAATTTCACAATTAATTATTAAATTTTGAAAGAAACAATAGTGGCAAGCAAAGGATCATGGGTTGCCAAACCAATAAAATGAACAATTATTAGGATTAGGGCTCGTATGTAATGGAGAGCAATTACACATGCCAAGTAAGAAGATTTGCAAAGAACCCTCATAATAAAAGGTCTAATATTAGGAAAAGTGTGAGGAGATTAATAGTAGGGAAACCACATTCAATAAAGATATTTTATTGACCATTATAGCAATTGAAAAGTTGGGAATAAGCAGATCTTGTATTTTACCATTCCTCTCCACTTTTCTTCTCACAAATACACCAAGCATTCTGTCCAATTACCCTCTCTTCTTAGTTGCACATTTTCCATCATAGCTATTGTACCTAACTTCTGCAGAATAGCACCCTGCATTTGGGCAACAAGTAGTCTTCATTTGTTTTAGTGAACTTCTATTGTTGTTTTGATCTTTAATGCAATGTAATGACTCAAGGATATTATGAGCCAATGTCTAGACCTGAAGGGAACTAACACGAAAAAAAAAGGAGAGCAAGGCATGGAGCCATTCTATGCCAAGGTATGTTAAGTCAACTTAGGTTCACACATCAGGTGTTGGTGTGTCCATGATGGAGGAGACATGTTAATGCCAAAGGGCCTTGTCCACTGCCCCATCTGACGATACCTCCTCTATGGCTTCTCTCTATAAATATATTCACCACAACTTTTGGCCTTGTGAGGTCCCACAATGTCAAAATCAATTCACAGTTCACTTTGTCAGGCATATTTATCAGGTTCCTCATTAAAATATTTCTAAGATTTTTTTCACTAACCAGGAAATATAGACATCAATTAGAATCCACTCTTCGCAAAACTCCTAATTAAAATCATTCTCCGAATTTCTATTTTACAATGCTAAATTCTATGGGAATTTGAAGCATAGAATCTTTTTTTAAAAAAAAAAAATCTACTAAACTCTTCGACAGCCTCTCTTTCTCCCCCTCTGACCATCTCAATTCTCTAACCAGTGGTAGGGGCATCTCTCTTTATCTGCAACTTGTTACTCTCCAAGAGTCTCTATTTCACCTCCCCTATGCATTGACTACTTTGTTTTGTTTATCGTCCACCTCAAGTCTTTCCAAGCTCTTCAAATAGTAATCATCAACTTTGACGGCAGATGTAAGTAACTCTCTAATTCTATTGTTTTTTCAAGAAAATATGTATGAACAAGCAAGATAGTCTCACTATAGTAGTATATATTCACTTGTTTGGAGAGACATATTTCGGGGGCCCCTAATAGCTGAAATTTGTATCATCCATAAACAATTCTCCATCATACCATATATTGCAAAGTTCTCCTTAGGAATTTTTAATTCCTTTCTTTAGAAACATAAAAAAGGTAATAATATTGTTTATGCCAATAAATAATTACGAAGTGAAATACTAATATATATATATATATATATATATATATATAAAGAGAGAGAGTGCGAGAGAAAGAGAGCAACTTGGGCACTCCTTTAGATGATTCCTAGCTCTGCCCAGATGTGTCTAAGTTATCCTTCTAATATTTAAGAATTTCCTTCTACAAAACCATCCACTTCTAATATTTAAGAATTTCCTTCTACAAAACCATCCACTCTAGTGTTATACTAACGTTTAGGGGTACACAAAAAAGGGACCAAACCATGAAACTGAATGAACCGGTTGCTTTAGTTACATTTAAACCATTTTTTTTTCCATACTCAATTTGGCTTCAGTTGAAAAAAAATCTAAAATCGGAATAAATCGGTTTGGTTTCAGTTTTAATTTTTGATAAACCAACCCAAACCAAAAAACCAACATATATATAGTCCCTTCAACGGTTTCAGCCCTAAGGCCTAACCCTCATCATTTTTCATGTTCTCCTCCCCACTCGAACCAACTGCCCATCCCACCATCTCTTCTTCTCCCACCACCATAGCCAGGAGAGCCCCCCATCCCAGCAGGCTACCACAACTCTTCTTCTGATGTAGAACCACGAGCAAAAAAACAAAGAACAAAGTAAAATTGAAAGAGAAAAGAAAAAATAAAGCCTGGATTTCATGAGTTAATTCAATCATTCAATAACATCTGAGGTTCTCCATACAGGTGGAGCCCTTAAATAGAGATGCAACTTACAACCTAACAGAAATCAAATTGCTGAGTCCTAATAAAAAATAAAAATCTCAATAAAATAGAAATAAGAATCCTAAATAAACCCTCAAAATAAAATTAGGGTTAGGGTTTCTCTCAGCGATGCTTCCTCTAAAATACGTGCATAATCCCTGATTTCTATCATCTTCTCTCACAGGACCTCTTCTTGTCGCATCTTCTTCTCATCACCACCACAACCACCAGAGGCTCCTCATCCAAAGATGATGAACCAATCCAAAGATGACAAGCCATTAGTGTCATTGTCCAGTGGCTGGAGCAACCTTGATGGGCAAGGAAGACATCTCTCTTGCATCTTGTGGGGTGTCTCATCTCTTTCAAGCCCCATTATACCCTCGAAGCTCGCAAGGAACCTCCTTATCAAGTCCTCACCACTTTCTTTCCTCTTTATTTTTTTTAATCTTTTCTCCTCTCTAATTGATCGCTTCACTTCCTATCCTAATACCTTTTGATTCTTGGAATGGAGAAGAGAGGTTTTGGAGTCAAATGTCTAGAAAGAATTGAAGCATCCAAAACCTTTCTCTAGACTACCTTAACTCCAGGCCCCATTTCTTCCCTCTACCTTTCCTCTAGGATTTATAGATTTTTTTAGTGGGATTTTTTGGATAAAATCTCCATGAAAACTATCACAAATTAGCAATGCCCTGATCTTCTCAACTTGATACAATGAACTTAAAATTGGATCTCCTCAATCCAATAAACTAAACTGGAACTAAACAAAATTTCTCTGTTCAGTTTAATTTTCCATTCTAGGAAGCCAATCTAAATCAATTTGCTTTCAATTTTACCCAAGACATTGGATGTGATCTACTACTCTAAATTGCTTGGACACAAAAGAACATGTAATTTGGAGACCCGACCTAGTGGCTCTATTAAGCTGAGCTTAGATGTAGGTCAAATCTGTTGGATCAAACTGAGCTCGACTTGGTGGCTGCTTGGATAAAGAGTTCTGTTATGAGCTTGAAGTTCGACCTGAAAATAAGAAGAGATAACACCCAAGTTCACTAGATTTTGTTAGCGGGAATCCTTCAATGCCTAAGTTAGACAAGGATTTTGGGGGAATTGTGGAGACTTGAGTGAATAATGAGAGAATATCAATGTAAGTATGAGCATATCTAAAGGTCCCCCCGGGTGCCTTTTATATAGGACGAGGTTGATATCGGTTATCAGGGAAGGCAAGTGTGTGCCTTAACCACTCGGTGAGCAATAACCATCCGCACATATCATGAGACTTAACTACTCAGGTCGTGCAATAACTGCTCCATATACAAAACAAGCTATAACCATACCTTGACATATCTCATTAATGCCAGGGATTGTAACAAATTCCTTTAATAGACTTTACCACCTTAAATGTGCCTTAATTCGGAGACATGTGCCCCATTCTACTGGTCATCCGTATAGATCGACAGCTCAACCAGCTGCTCAAGTCACAACTCAGTCGAGATCAAGGTTATCTTCTAAGTCTACACCTGAGATTAGTAGTAATCACAAACCGTTGAATCAATACCACATCACTAATGATTCTAATTAATGCGTAAGAGGCTTCCGAATTTCATAAATCATAGAAAGGAAGCCAAACCCTTTATATAGAAGAACAAATGGTTCTGATTAATGTGCCCATATGACAACATGACCTGATCTACTGCCATATGTCAGCTTGGCATTTGCTTCCAAATGGTTACCTGGATCACTCTTTCAAACTACCTTGAGAAGTCTAATCGATGAATGGAGAATCCCACCAAATCTAATGTCGCCTCAAAAGAATCAAATAACATTTAATGCAATATTCTAGAAACTTCTAGGCTTAACCCAAAGCAACTAGGTACACCCCTTTGATAGCCCGACTTGATCAATTTGGCTACTTCCGTCATCATCTGAGCTAAACAAGATAGCTTAGACTCAAAAGTGGGGGCAATTGATGTGGTATAGATTTGACAGTTTATAACTATTATTGACCTCGACAATAGGCCGAGGAGCTGACCTCAATCTTGATTGACCTACCAACCAGACCTGTTGACCCAATTGCCAACCTGCATGGGCAACCAACAGCAACAAGACACATGTCTCCGTATTAAAGCACATCTAAAGCGATTAAAGTCTATTAAAAATTTGATCACAACCCAAGACACTAATGAGGCACATTACGGAATAATTATAGCTCATCCCGCATATAGAATAATTATTGCACAATCTTAGTTAAGTTTCACAATGTGTGCAGGTGCTTATTACTCACCAAGCAGTTATGACATACGTCTGTCTTCCCTGGTAACCAATATTAATCTCGTCCTATATAAAAAGCACTCAAGAGGCCTCCAAGTACACTTATTCTTATACTAATATTTTCTCACTATTCTCTTAAGTCTCCAAAATTTCCCGATCCTTGCCTAACTTAGGCATTTGAGGGTCCCATGCCGAACAAAATTCGATGACTTTCGGTGTTATCTCTTCATTCAAGGAACCACCAAGTCAAGCTTAGTTCGATCTAGCAAATCCGACCTACATCCTCACTGACCAATACAGCACTAATCTCAAAAAGCTACTAGGTCAAGTCAGATTTTAGTGGCAACAATCAGGCTTTCTAAATTTTAAATTGTTATCAACCCAAAAAAAAAAAATTGAACATCATAGAATATTAATTAGGCTAATGCGACACCTTCAAAATATTTTGTTTTGAGTTATAAAAGTATTATACATCATCTGTAATATGTCTAAATATTATTTTATTTGTTACTGATAATCATTTTGGGTACTGTTATGGGTTGTACCACCTGGGCCTTTGTTCTCAGATTTCGTCTTCAGGTATACTTATCGGCTCAACTAGGATGCCAAGGTGAACCTCAGTAGCAAGCATAATCTGGACGTCCTGCTCCTTCTGCAAGAGAGCCCTCATCGCTATGGCCCCAACTCAGATCCCCTAGAGCCGAAAGGAAGCAGACAACCCCATTAGACTTTACCTCCGGACATCATCCTCGACCAAAAGCCAAGGACCACATCGTACTACTATGGACCTTATGGTCGGACTCGAGCCGACGATTTCAGAAGACTTGGGACGCTAAGCCGTTACAAAGAGAATGTGGGCTAGTGCCACGTCCCTCAAATGATGGGTAGTTATTCCCGAAGGTTATAACAGAACGTGGCACATGAGTTAATACCATTAATCGCCCACTCCCCACAATGACATCATAGGCCATGATTCTCCGTAGCAGTTGCCGGTAATCAAGATAACGTACAATTCTCCTCTCTATAAAAGGGGACCACAAAGGAACCTCCGGTAAGCTTTTTCTGGGCTAGAAAAGCATTCTTTTGTCAAGATTCTCCCTCATTATTTTCAAAGCTCCAACTAATTTAAGCATCAGAGGATCCTCCATCGGAGAATCTCCAGTGACCGAATATTTTTTTGCAAGTCCCAGGACCCCCCTGTTGTCCTCAGATCGCTGCCAACCACCAAGCTCCACCTTGGATCATCGCCAACCTAGCTAGTCCTCCTCGGCCCAGAGCCTTGCGGCAATAGGTACAAGCATCAAAGCCTTTGTTGTAGGGAAGTGATTCTACTGTCTGTAAAGTGTTCTAACCGACCACTAAATTCAAAATAATTTTTATTGATAAAAGCTTACCATAGAAAAAGTACTACAGGAAAGGAACTCCTACTTTTGTTCGGTTGAAATCTTAAAGGCAATCTTGGCTTTTAAAATGAAAAATCTTTTCTTTTTCCAAAAGCACTTAATGCCAAGATTCTTGTCTAAGAAAATCCTTCCTTCTTTTTGAAAAAATTAATACTTCATATTCTCATGTCTTATCGTATATTGTCAAGATTACTTTATTTCTATAAACAAATAATCATACAAGCTATGAGCCACAGATGTCATGATATGTTATTGCCTATATTTTTATATCCAATGCTCAGATTAAAAAAAAAATAATAGAAAGTTGATAATTGAAACCAAGACTAAAATCATCATGATAAAATAATTCATTTGCCTATTAGTAAATTTGTAGATTAGGCTTAAGAACAAAAAATATATATTATGCCGACCATAGAGACTATAGAACACTTGAATAATTTTAGATTTTGCTATGATGAAATCTTAAACTTATTTACTAATAATTATTTTACATATCCCAAATCTCAATTTTGTTCCTCTTGCCAAATCAAACACTTGGAGACATATATGTTACTCTCATGTCTGTACCATACAACGGTGCAAATAGCTGCTAGTTTAGTTATAAATTGATCTTTTCCTATGACCTCTTACAGACTCAAAATAACCACAATTAACTAAATTCTGAAGTTTTAAGCACGAAGATAGGGAAATAAGTAAATGGTGGAAAGGGGGGAAATTTGGTAACATCTACATTCTCCATGTCATGAAACTTAGAGTGTCGTTAACATCATGCTTCCATCCAAATAAGAGGGCAAGGAATTGACAACTTATTCTATTTCATGAACAAGAGCTAATCTTAAATCCATGCAGCGAATCCATCAAGAATTGGAAAGAAGAAGACCAAACATCAATCCTGTTTCAACACTGAACACTATAAAGAAATCTAATAATGTCTTACTAATTTACCATGGATAAGCATCAATGAACCATCATACTATTATGCTTCTTTTCAACTAGTACTACTACTGCTACTACTGCAATATTCTTTTCTGGTATGTACTCATATTTACATTACTAATTTGCCATGGATAGCCTCATAACATTTATTTAGAGATTATCTTTAATGAACAACTGCATGGGAAAATAAATGTAGAATTTCTGTATTAAAGGGTCAAGATTCAAAAGTTTCCTATTTATGACAAAGATCTATGTCTATGCAAAGCCCATAAGTATTTAGACCCTAAGAGGCAAATGGAGATGTTCCTCCAAGGCGGCAACAGAATAAATGAATTCATATTATAACACTAAACTTATGTATTGAAATTCTTGTTACATTGGGAGAAAAGGAAAGATATACTTTTTGGTACTAAAGAAAAATATTTCTGTTAGTCATATGGAGGTTCTGATCTCACCCCCAAAAAGGAAGAAAGGATGAAGAAGGAAAGCAAGTTAATATTTCCTATAGCTCGCAAAATGTCTATCCTTCTGTATAAGTTGATGCAGAATACCTCTTTTGAATGAACAGATGGTCATGTTTGCTCTTTTTTTTTCAACAGAATAGCATGCATATGCTCCTGGTCATATTTCACTATGTTACTTAGACCTTCTGATTTAATCTAAAGTATCCGCACCTAACATTTAAAATGGTTGACACTTGGACATGGCTCTGTGAGAAGAAATGTTTACATATTGAGATGGTCCAACACTTGGACACATACACATACCAAACACATGAACCCAAGTCCATGAAATGTTGGTATTTCCCAATAAAATTGCTTGACATGTACAATCATAATAAATCTTACAATTACATTAATCCTAGATTACTAAACTAATGGATACACAACATGTTCAAAAAGTTGTGAATTGTAAAGTAGCTTCCCAGAGGGTCTCTGTTATACTTACGTACAAGTCATGCTCAGCATAGTCAAATGCTAGATATAGTGACATATCAGCATGGTTGATGTGTACATTCACAAGTCTGACAACATTCTCATGAGAAATTTCCCTTA
The DNA here is from genome assembly GCA_006176705.1 of Cocos nucifera. Classification (NCBI taxonomy): domain Eukaryota; kingdom Viridiplantae; phylum Streptophyta; class Magnoliopsida; order Arecales; family Arecaceae; genus Cocos; species Cocos nucifera. The sequence goes on along the minus strand of QRFJ01000476.1, from coordinate 1,751,803 downwards.
ATAGCTGCATCAACAGCAAGCTGCCATGAGAAAATGATATATATCCAAAAGAACTACAGCATATATTATCATGTTTAAATATTTTCATGAGGAATACAGTCAACAACATGTGAGCAAACCAATCGATAAACACAGATAAAATGCAAAAACCACAGAGAAAATGATGAATAAGAGAAACAAAAAAACAAAACTTCAGCTGATGGATAAAGGTGTCAAAACTTATTTGGCCTCATTCTTTTGAATATGACAACCGTCCCATACCTAAATCACATACTACTACTACGTTGTCCACTTATAACCTGCATCCTGCATCTGTCGAGCATAACCACAGTTTACTCCTCAAAAATAGTTCAAGTAGAATTGTTGGATGAGATATATATCAAGATTAGGTCACAGGCCTGGATTAAGCTTTTCTTTGAGGGGAGAGGGTGGAGAGTGAGAGTGAGAGAGAGAAGGAAATCATCTGGTTTCTCCTTCTCTTTCTCTCGAAAGAAAACTGTATAACTTTAAAACTCATTATTGAACACCAAACCCGATATTCAATTTTAAAAAAAAAATCAACAGCAAAAATTCAATCTTCCAAATCCATCATATCACTTGGTCGTATACAATTGCAGAAGCTCGAGTAAAAGTGACCGCTCCATTGGAGGACGAATGATCCAAAAATACCATTTGGATTTGGTTCGATGGTATAGGTCCTTTTCACCGTACTCCACATAGCAAAATACCTTAAAATCCTCCTGTTATATCAAATAACAGCTCACCATCCCCTTAGCTCACTCGCTGTATTGTACCATGATATCCTCCACTTTTACTCAGGGAATTCAGATCGCACCAAATATGGTGTGATTCACATCCAAAGAGAATCCCATCTCCCCTAATGATTTATATCATATACAAATTAAACAGAAAAGGTAAGTAATTATGTTCAAATAAAATCTATGTACCACAAGTTACAAGATCTTAGCAACAATGCCTACAAGGAAAGGCAGATTCAACAATAATGGGCAAAAATCGATGATTTCCTCTTATCTCGGACCATTCCACCCAAAAAGAAAGGAAAAAAATATAAAAAAGATGTCCTTGGTGCCCATTAACCGTCCTTATTCAAGAATCCATCAGCATCGGGGTTAGAAGATCATCAAACCGAAAAAAACAAGAAGAATCGAACAAAACGATAGCTTTGCTGATAAACTGAGATGATTTAGAGCACCGGGCTAAGGAGAAGGACGGAAGAAGGTACCATGATTTCGCGAATGGCCGTGGGGGAGATGCCATCGCCCTCCTTGGATTGCTTAAACTTCTTGATCGCGATGCAGCCCTTGCGGTGCTTGATCCGGGCCAAGAACACGAGCCCGTACGTTCCCTCCCCAATCTTCCCCACCAGATCGTAATACTGGAGCCACGCCGGCCGGCCGCCAACGGCGCCCCGCCCGTCGCCCATCTCCGGCGATCTCCCGGCCTCCCTCGTCTTCTTCCTCTCTCGGCTGCGCCCTTCCCCTGCTTTCCTTTCGTTTCCCCTTCGGTGGTGGCTCCGTGGGTTCTCAAGAAACAACCACCGGCGTCTTGGCCCCTTTTTTTCCCTCACATTCGAGGTTGGGATTTTTTTTCCCTTTCTTTTTAGCCTAGCAGACTCGAGAAATTATTGCATGCACCAGGTGCAAGTGAACCAGGGCAAATCCGGAGGCATCTGCACGGTGGAGAGCGTGCAATCGGAAATTGATGATATACAACGGGTAACGTGGCGTGTTGTTCACCGTGGGATTTGCTCGTCCAATTGCACCTGGTGCATGCAATAATTTCTCCGCAGACTCGCGGATATACCACCAATAAGACTCTGCAACACTTCCCACAACAGTCCGCCCAGGCTGCCGACTTTGCTTTATTATTATATGCAGGAACCAAAATGCTCTGCACGTGCCCATCATGATGCTTTGGTACCTGAAAAAAAAAGTATGAACGAGAAAAATTAGATGAAAAAAAAAAATGAACGCCAACCTTTTTATATATTTGATGAAATATGAAAAAATAAATAAAAATAATTTTTTTATTTGATATAAAAAAAATTAAAAAAATGATGAATGATATTTATATAATATTTTTATCAAACTATTCTTTGAAAAAATTATTATTATTATTAATTTATAATACTAATTTATATTAAATAAGTAAACAATATATAAACTTATAATTATTATAATTTATAATTATATAAATATTTAATTTAATTTAGTTTAATTTAATAAATAATTTTATAATTAAATTATTAATGAGTTAATTATATAAATAATTAGTTAATTTATAATTTAATTTAATAATTAATTTTATTAATAATATAAATAACTAGTTAATTTATAATCTAATTTAATAATTAATTAATATTATATAAATAATTAATTAAAAATAATAAGTATAATAAAAAATTAAAGATAATTTTAGTTATTTAATTATAATTATCAAAATTATGTACTTAAATTAAAATAATTAGTAATAAAATTTAATAGTATATGTTATTGTAGAATCTGGTTGACGTCGGATCGAGTTGGAGTGGAGAAGAATGAGGTCGCCGTCAGTGACCCGCAAAATAAAATTCAATCCAGAGTCGGTGGTGGTGGCTCCAGTAGGACCCTCCGATAATCAAGTCAGTTCTTCTGGCCAACAGAAATGGAGTGCTCAGAAAAGAGTTCAGCAAAATTTTGGGAAGAAGAAGAGAGCTTAGCAAAAATATATCTGGAAGGTCCCTTTTTATAGACGGAGCTTGTAGTGGATTGATAATGACAGCTGCAGCCGTCTGGCAGCGGACCGCTTGAGATCTGGTGGAGTCTGTTATGAAGGGAGGTACCGTCTATAGCAGACTGATCGTAACAGCCATCGCCGCTCGGTAATGGGTTGCTATCGCCTGCAGTAGACTGATAGTGACAGCCGCAGCCATCCGATACTGAGTCACTTGGGGCCGCATGGAGAGGTGAAGAGCTTTGACGTATGCCAATTTCAAAGGAGTTCGGACGCTCAAAAAAAATACGGCTAGAGGGGATCATCCAGAAGGAACGCTAGCTGAAGAAAGAGTCTAAAAAGAGTTCGGCTCCTGTAAAGATTCGACTGAAGGAGAGATACGGAAGGAGTTCAGCTACTGTAGAAGTTCGACTGAAGGAGGAGTCCGAAAAAAGTTCGACTCCTGTAGAAATCCGATTGAAGGAGTAGTCCAAAAGGAGTTCAGCTGCTATAGAAGTTCGACTGAAGGAGAGATTCGGAAGTAGTTCAGCTCCCGTAGGAGTCCGACTAAAGGAGAGATATGGAAGGAGTTTGGCTCCTATAGAAGTCCGACTGAAAGAGGAGTTCGGAAGGAGTTTGACTCCCATAGAAGGTCGGTTGGGGTCTGACCGCTGGAGGAAGAATTTTCGATCGAAACTCTTCCGTGATTGCCAGTTGCATTAGGCCAAGCGTCAGACTGGACTTCGACGGGAGCGGAGTTTATCCTCAACAATAGTCTCCCCATTCTCGAGTTTGAAACTCGAGGGAAGGGAGTACAAAAAAGACAACTGTCGAAGTTCTTTTCCAACCTCTACACCCATTGAAGTTGAAGCTCGGAGGAGATCTTGTCTCCAGCCGAGGTCCAGGGAGATCTTATCTTCTGTTGACGTTACGGTTGAAGCTCATGGGAGATCTTGTCTCCAGCCGAGGTTGACATCGAAATTGAAGCTCGTGGGAGATCTTGTCTCCAACCGAGGTCTAGAAAGATCTTATCTCATGTTGACATTGCAATTGAAGCTCGTGGGAGATCTTATCTCCAATCGAGGTTGACGTCGAAGTTGAAGCTCGGGGGAGATCTTATTTTCAGCTGAGGTTGAAGTAAATTTTATCTTCTATTGACGTAGACATTGAAGTTCGGAGGAGATCTTATCTCCAGCCGAGATTGAAGGTGATCTTATCTCCTATTATTGTCGAGTATAATGGGACCATTGTCGGGGCCTTTCCTCTCATCCCGTCTAAAATAAATGAGGCCTTCAGCTTTGCTCACTTTAGGATGAGGTTCTCCACCTATTTCTTACGGACTGTGAGGGCACATAAGGATCGTTGTCAGGGCCTCTCGAGATCTTCGACTTTGCTCATGTTAGGACAAGATTCTCCTCCTGTTCCTAATGGGCTGTAGGGGTACATAAGAGTCGTTATCGGTGCCTCTCCCCCCATCTCATCTAAAATGAACGAGGTCTTTGACTTCGCTCACGTTAAGATGAGGTTCTCCTCCTGTTCCTAATGGGCTGTGGGGGTACATAAGGGCCATTATCCGGGCCTCTCCCCCCATCTCATCTAACATGAACAAGGCCTTCGACTTGGTCATATTAGGACGAGATTCTTCTCCTGTTCCTAACATGGCCACTATTGATTACTTCTTTCCTATCATTAGATAGTTTTTGCACCGAGAAGCAATAATATTGAAATGGAGGAGTTTTATTAAAAAAAAATTATCGGCAGTACATTCTCAGATTCTCTGAGTCTCAAGGTCGTGGGAGCGTTGTTCCTCCAAGCTTCTTCAGGTGATAAGTTTCAGGCTGGACGACCTCCTCTATTTCATATGGACCTTCCCAATTCGGAGCAAGCTTTTCCTGGCTCTTAGGCTGAGAGATGGCGGCTCGTCGAAGTACTAAGCCCCCTAGAGATAGCATTGATGATGTCGGGAGGCGGCTGATCTCCTTATTATTCCTCCCTCATTGGTGGTTCTAGCTGTGGTAGCGCCATTGGCTTGCTTCAGGCTAGCGTTTGTGGAGCATTGAGGGGGGCATAGTTGTGAAACCTTCAGGAAGAGAACTTCTTCGCGCCCTTCTATCGGGGCTTCTTTGATGACGAGCTCGAGGGAGAGTTCAGCCTCGTTTGCACTCAAGGGGAGTCCATGAGCACAATCGAACTTCATTCGGCCCTCCATCAGCTGTGAATTTGCTAGACTCGCCTGTCTGCCGCTCTCCTACGGCTTCTTCATTCTTCAACTTGAAAACTTCTTATGCGCGAACATATCCCTTGGTCCGAGCTAGCAGATCGGCAAAGTTTTTGGAGTACTTTTTCTCCAAGAAGAACAGCAAATCGTTCTTCCGAAGGTCGCCCTTGAGTGCGGCCATCGTAACTAACTGGTCCAGGTTCCGAACCTCCAACGTAGCAGCATTAAATTGGATGACATAAGCCCGGATGGATTCTCCCTCCTTTTGCTTGATGTTCATCAGAAAATCCAAATTTCGGCACGGACGTCGGCTGCTGACGAAGTGAGCTATAAACTAATGGCTCATCTGGTCAAAGGAGAAGATCATACCTGGCTTTAACACCGAGTATCAGTTTCTTTCTACTTCCTTTAAAGTAGATGGAAAAGCTTGGCATAATATAGCGTCCGATGCACCATAGAGCAGCATCATGATCCGAAAAACTTTCAGATGATCGATCGGATCAAAGGTTCCATCATAGCTTTTAAATTAGGAGAGCTTGAAGTTCTGCGGAATGGGCTCTTACATAATTCAGAGAGAGAAAGGGGGATCAGTGCAGATATCGTCATGGTGAGCTAGGGTGATGTAGCTGAGCTCCTCAATCCGTCGATCCATATCCTATAGTTTTTGATCGAGGATGTTAACTCGATCGTAGATCTTGGAAGGCTTCCGACCATAGATAGGGAAGGTTCCTTCCAAAGAAGAACCATGATCCAAGCAAGGATCCTCTGCTCTCTATTTCTTCTTCGCAGGAGCGACGGGTATGCTAGTCCAAGTGCTCCTCCTTGAGATCGATTCCTGACATCCCGACGGTGGATTTTCTAGTAGAACCACTATCGGAGGCTACCGCATGGCCTACACCATTTCGGTGAGGCTCTGAATCCACTGCATCAGTAGGTTAAACTGCTCCAGATCTACCGTAGCTATCGATGGAGGAGGTGGTTGAAGCGCTGGCGATGGAGCAGGAACAGATGGATCTAGCTCAGATCTGACGGCAGAAGTGGTAGATCTCTGGGTAGTCATCTTTTTTGGAGGTATTTCTTAGGATTAAGGAAGAGAGTAGAGATGAACCTTGAAGAAGAAGATTGGTAGGATCGACTGAGCACTCCTTTAAGAACAAGGATACCTCAGAAACTGAGGGTCCTTCCTCTAGCACCAATTCTATTGTTATAGAATCTAGTTGACACCGGATCAAGCTGGAGTGGGGGAGGATGAGGTCGCCGTTGATGACCTGCAAAATAAAGTTCCATCCGAAGTCGATGGTGGTGGCTCCGGTAGGACCCTCCAAAGATTAAGTCAACTCTTCTGGTCAATAGAAATGGAGTGCTCAAAAAAGAGTTCGATAGAGTTTTGGAAAGGAGAAGAGAGCTTAGGAAAAATATATCTGGAGGGTTCCTTTTTATAGACGGAGTTTATAGTGGATTGATAGTGACAGCTGCAGCCGTCTGGCAGTGGGCCGCTCGAGGTCTGATGGAGTCTGTCATGGAGGAAGGCGCCACCTATAACAGACTGATGGTGACAGCCATCGTCGTCCGATAGCAGATCGCTGTCGCTTGCAGCGGACTGATAGTGATAGCCGCAGCTGTCCAATATTGAGTCGCTCGAGACTGTATGGAGGGGTGAAGAGCTTTGACGTATGTCAATTTCAGAGAAGTTCGGACTTCCAAAGAAAATATGGCTAGAGGGAATCATCCGGAAGGAATACTAGCTGAAGGAGTCCAGAAGGAGTTCGGCTCCTATAGAGATTCGACTGAAGGAGAGATACGGAAGGAGTTTGGCTCCTATAGAAGTCCGATTGAAGGAGAGATCCGGAAGAAGTTCGGCTTCTGTAGAAGTCTGACTGAAGGAGGAGTTCGAAAAGAGTTTGGCTCCTATAAAAATTCGATTAAAGAAAAAGTTCGGAAGGAGTTCAGCTCTTGTAGAAGTCCGACTGAAGGAGAGATCCAAAAGGAGTTTGGCTCTCATAAGAGTCCGACTGAAGGAGAGATACGGAAGGAGTTCAGCTCCTATAGAAGTCCAACTAAAGGAGAGATCCATAAGAAGTTCAGCTCCTATAGAAGTCCGACTGAAGAAGGAGTCTGGAAGGAGTTCGGCTCCTATAAAAAATTTGACTGACTGAGTCCGAAAGGAGTTCGGCTCCTGTAGAAGTTCGACTGAAAGAGAGATCTGAAAGAAGTTTGGCTCTTATAGAAGTCTGACTTGAAGAAGGAAGTTCGAAAGGAGTTTGGCTCCTATAGAAATTCTGATCTGAAGGAGAGGTCCGAAAAGAGTTCGGCCACTAGAGGAGTCATCGACCGTCGGCTAGGGTCCAACCGCTGGAGGAAGAATTTTCGATCGAAGCTCTTCCATGATTACCAGTTGCATTAGGCTAAACATCAGACTGGACTTCGACGGAAGTGGAATTTATCTCCCAATAATAGTTTCCCCACTTTCGAAGTTCAAAATTTGAAAGGAAAGAGAGTAAAAAAAAGATTACTGTCGAAAGTTCTCTTTCGGGCTCTACATCCGTTGAGATTGAAACTCGGAGGGAGATCTTATCTCCTATCGGGATTGAAGAAGATCTTATCTCCTATTGAGATTGACGTTGAAGCTTGTGGAGAGATCTTATCTCCAGTCAAGGTTGACATCGAAGTTGAAGCTCGTGGAAGATCTTGTCTCCAATCGAGGTCTAGAGAGATCTTGTCTCGTGTTGACGTTGCAGTTGAAGCTCGTGGAAGATCTTGTCTCCAACCGAAGTTGACGTCGAAGTTGAAGCTCGGAGCTGAGGTTGACGTCGAAGTTGAAGCTCGAGGAAGATCTTATCTTCAGTCGAGGTTGAAGTAGATTTTATCTCCTATTGACGTAGATGTTGAAGCTTGGAGGAGATCTTGTCTCCAGTCGAGGTTGAAGGTGATCTTATCTCCTATTATTATCGAGCACAATGAGACCGTTGTTGGGGCCTTTTCTCTCATCCCATCTAAAATGAATGAGGCCTTCGGCTTTGCTTATGTTAGGACGAGGTTCTCCTCCTATTCCTTATGGATTGTGGGGGCACATGAGGGCCATTGTCAGGGCCTCTCCCCCCATCTTCTCTAAAATGAACGAGGCCTTCGACTTTGCTCGCATTAGGACGAGATTTCTCCTCCTGTTCCTAATGGATTGTGGGGGCACATAAGAGCCGTTGTCGGGCCTCTCCTCTCCATCTCGTCTAAAATGAATGAGGCCTTTGACTTTGCTCGCGTTAGGATGAGATTCTCCTCCTGTTTTCTAATGGACTGTGGGGGTACATAAGGGCCATTGTTCAAACCTCTTCCTCCATCTCATCTAAAATGAACGAGGCCTTAGACTTGCTCATGTTAGGATGAGATTCTCCTCCTGTTCCTAACATGGCCACTATTAATTTCTTCTTTCCTGTCATCAAATAGTTTTTGCATCGAGAAGCAATAATGTTGAAATGGAGAAGTTTTATTGAAAGATAATTACCGGTAGTACATTCTCAAATTTTCTGAGTCTCAAGGGCGTGGGAGCATTGTTTCTTTGAGTTTTTTCAGATGATAAGTTTCAGGTTGGACGACCTCCTCTATTTCATATGGGCCTTTCCAATTCGGAGCAAGCTTCCTCTGGCTCTTAGGCTGAGAGATGGCGGCTCGTCGAAGTACTAAGCTCTTCCAGAGATAGCGTTGATGATGTCGGAAGGTGGTCGATCTTCTTGTTGTTCCTCTCTTATTGGTGGTTTTAGCTGCGATAGCGTTGGCTTGCTTCAGGCTAGCGTCTATGAAGCATTGAGGGAGGACATAGTTGTGAAATCTTCAGGGGGAGAACTTCTTCGTGCCCTTTTATCGGGACTTCTTTGATGACGAGCTCGAGGGGGAGTTCGACCTCACTTGCGCTCAGGGGGAGTCCGTGAGCACGGTCGAGCTTCACTCGGCCCTCCATCAGCCGTGGATTTGCTAGACTCGCTTGTCTGCCACTCTCCTATGGGTTCTTCATTCTTCAACTTGAAGGCTTCTTCCACACGGACATATCCCTCGACCCAAGCTAGTAGATCAGCAAAGTTTCTTGGGTACTTCTTCTCTAGGAAGAACAATAAATCGTTCTTCCGAAGGCCACCCTTAAGTGCGGCCATCGCAACTAACTAATCCAGGTTCTAGACCTCCAACATAGCAACATTAAACCAGATGACATAAGCCAAGATGGATTTTTCCTCCTTCTGCTTGATGTTCATCAGAAAATCCGAATCTCGGCACGGACGTCGACTGCTGATGAAGTGAGCTACAAATTGATGGCTCATCTGCTCAAAGAAGAAGATCATACCTGACTTCAACATCGAGTACCAGTTTCTTTCTGCTCCTTTTAAAGTAGATGGAAAAGCTCAACATAATATAGCGTCTGGTGCACCATAGAGCAGCATCATGATCCGAAAGACTTTCAGATGATCGATCGGATCAGAGGTTCCATCATAGCTTTTAAATTAGGGGAGCTTGAAGTTTGACGGAATGGACTCTTACATAATTTAGAAAGAGAAAGAGGGATCGGTGCGGACATCATCATGGTAAGCTGGGGCGACGTGGCCGAGCTCCTCAATCCGTCGATTTATATCCCATAGTTTTTGATCGAGAACGTCAACTCGATCGTAGGTCTTGGAAGGCTTCCAACCATGGATGGAGAAGGTCCCTCTCGGAGAAGAATCACGATCCAAGCAAGGATCCTCTGCTCTCTATTTCTTCTTTTCAGGGGCGATGGGTATGCTAGCCCAAGTGCTCCTTCTTGAGATCGCTTTCTGACATTCTGATGGTGGATTTTCTAGTGGAACCACCATCAGGGGCTACCGCATGGCCTGCATCATTTGGGTGAGGCCCTGAATCTATTGCATCAGTAGGTTAAACCGCTTTGAATCTACCATGACTGTTGATGGAGAAGGTGGTTGAAGCACTGGCGATGGAGGAGGAATAGATGGATCTAGCTCAGATCTGACGGTAGAAGCGGTAGATCTTTGGATAGTCGCCTTCTTTGGAGGCATTTCTTAGGATTGAGGAAGAAGATGGAGATGAAACTTGAAAAAAAAGGTTGGAAGGGACTGAGCACTCCTTTAAGAATAAGGGTACCTCAAGAACTGAGGGTCTTTCCTCTAGCGCCAATTTTGTTGTTGCAGAATCTGGTTGACATCGGATCGAGCTGGAGTGGAGGAGGATGAGATCACCGTTGGTGACCTACAAAATAAAGTCTCATCCAAAGTCGATGGTGGTGGCTCTGATAGGATCCTCCGATGATCAAGTCAGCTCTTTTGGCCAACAGAAATGGAGTGCTCAGGAAAGAGTTCGACAGAGTTTTGAAAAGAAGAAGAGAGCTTAGAAAAAATATATCTGGAGGGTTCCTTTTTATAGACGGAGCTTGTAGTGGATTGATAGTGACAGCTACAGTCGTCTGGCAGTGGACCGCTCGAGGCCTGATGGAGTCTGTCACGGAGGGGGGTGCCACCTGTAGCACCGTCTGTAGTAGACTGATGGTGACAGCCATCGTCATCTAATAGTGAATCACTATCGTCAGCAGCGGACTGATAGTAACAGTTGTAGTCGTCCGATATTGAGTCACTCGAGGCCGCATGTAGGGGTGAAGAGCTTTGACATATGTCAATTCTAGAGAAGTTCAGACTCTCAAAGGGAATACCGCTAGAGGGGATCATCCGGGAAGAACGCTAGCTGAAGGAGGAGTCCAGAAGGAGTTCGGCTCCTGTAGTGATTCGACTGAATGAGAGATACGGAAGTAGTTTGACTCCTGTAGAAGTTCAACTGAAGGAGAGATCTGGAAGGAGTTCAGCTCCTGTAGAAGTCCGACTGAAGAAGGAGTCCGAAAAGAGTTCGGTTCTTGTAGAAATCTGACTGAAGGAGGAGTCCGAAAGAAGTTTGGCTCTTGTAGAAGTCCAACTGAAGGAGAGATCGGAAAGGAGTTTGGCTCCCGTAGGAGTTCGACTGAAAGAGAGATATGGAAGGAGTTCGGCTCCTGTAGAAGTCCAACTAAAGGAGAGATCTGTAAGGAGTTCGGCTCCTATAGAAGTTCGACTGAAGGAGGAGTTCGGCTCCTATAGAAGTTCGACTGAAAGAGAGATCTAGAAGAAGTTCGGCTCCTGTAGAAGTCTGATTGAAGAAGGAGTCTGGAAAGAGTTCAACTCCTATAGAAATCCAACTGAATGAGAGATCTGGAAGAAGTTCGACTCCCATAGGAGATCGGTTGAGGTCCGACCGCTGGAGAAAGAATTTTCGATCGAAGCTCTTCTGTGATTGCTAGTTGCGTTAGGTCGAGTGTCAGACTGGACTTCGACGGGAGCAGAATTTATTCCCAACAATAGTTTTTCCACTTTCGAGTTCGAAACTCAAGGAAAGAAAGTACAAAAAAGGCGACTACCAAAGTCCTTTTCTGATCTCTACATCCATTGAAGTTGAAGCTCATGAGAGATCTTATCTCCAACCGAGGTCTAGAGAGATCTTGTCTCCTATTGACATTATGGTTGAAGCTCGTAGGAGATCTTGTCTCCAACTGAGGTTGATGTCGAAGTTGAAGCTCGTGGGAGATCTTATCTTCAATCGAGGTTCAGAAAGATCTTGTCTCGTATTGACATTGCAGTTGAAGCTCGTGGGAGATCTTGTCTCCAATCGAGATTGACGTCGAAGTTGAAGCTTGGGGGAGATCTTGTCTCCAGCCGAGGTTGACATCGAAGTTGAAGCTCAGGAGAGATCTTGTCTCCAATCGAGGTTGAAGTAGATTTTATCTCCTGTTGATATAAACATTGAAGCTCGCAAGAGATCTTGTCTCCAGTCGAGGTTAAAGGTGATCTTATCTTCTATTATTGTCGAGCACAATGAGGCCGTTGTCAGAGCCTTTTCTCTCATCCCATCTAAAATGAACGAGGCTTTCGACTTTACTCACGTTAGGATGAGATTCTCATCCTGTTCCTTATGGGCTGTGGGGGCATATAAGGGCCGTTGTTAGGGCCTCTCCCCCTATCTTCTCTAAAATGAATGAGATCTTCGACTTTGCTCACGTTAGGACGAGGTTCTCCTCTTTCTAATAGGCTATGGGGGCACATAAGGGCCATTGTTAGGGTCTCTCCCTCTATTTCGTCTAAAATGAACAAGGCCTTTAACTTTGCTCGTATTAGGACGAGATTCTCCTCCTATTTCTAATGGACTGTGGGGGCACATAAGGGCCGTTGTCCGGGCCTCTCCCCCCATCTCGTCTAAAATAAATAAGGCCTTCAACTTGCTCATGTTAGGATGAGATTCTTCTCCTATTCCTAACATGGCCACTATTGATTGCTTCTTTCCTATCATCAGATAGTTTTTGCACCGAAAAGTAATAATATTGAAATGTAGGAGTTTTATTGAAAGAAAATTATTGGCAGTACATTATCAGATTCTCTGAGTCTCAAGATCGTGGGAGCGTTGCTCCTCCAAGCTTCTTTAGATGATAAGTTTCGGGCCGGATGACCTCCTCTATTTTATATGGGCCTTTCCAATTCGGGGCAAGCTTCCCCTGGCTCTGAGGTTGAGAGATGGCGGCTCGCGGAAGTACTAAGCCTCCTAGAGATAGCGTTGACGATGTCAGGAGGCGGCCGATCTCCTTGTTGTTCCTTCCTCATTGGTGGTTCTAGCTGCGATAGCGCCATTGGCTTGCTTCAGGCTGGCGTCCGTGGAGCATTGAGGAGGGGCGTAGTTGTGAAACCTTCAAGAAGAGAACTTCTTCGCGCCCTTCTGTTAGGGCTTCTTTGATGACGAGCTCGAGAGGGAGTTCGGCCTCGCTTGTGCTCGAGAAAAGTCCGTGAGTATGATCGAACTTCATTCAGTCCTCCATCAGCCGCAGGTTTGCTAGACTCGCTTGCCTACCGCTCTCCTATAGCTTCTTTATTCTTTAACTTGAAGGCTTCTTCTACACGGACATATCCCTCGGCCCAAGCTAGTAGATCAACAAAATCTTTGGGGTACTTCTTTTCTAGGGAGAATAGCAAATCGTTCTTCCGAAGGTTGTCCTTGAGTGCGGCCATTGCAACTGACTGATCCAGATTTCGGACCTCCAACGTAGCAGCATTAAATTGGATGACATAAGTCAGGATGGATTCTTCCTCCTTTTACTTGATATTCATCAGAAAATTCAAATCTCGGTGTGGACGTCGACTGCTGATGAAGTAAGCCATAAACTGATGGCTCATCTGGTCAAAGAAGAAGATCATATCCGACTTCAATGTCGAGTATCAGTTTCTTGCTGCTTTCTTTAAAGTAGATAAAAAAGCTCGGCATAATATGGCATCTGGTGTGCCATGGAGCAGCATCATGGTCCGAAAGGCTTTCAGATGATCGATCAAATTAGAGGTTCCATCGTAGCTTTCAAATTAGGGGAGCTTGAAGTTTGGCGGAATGAGCTCTTACATAATTCAGAGAGAGAAAGGAGGATCGGTGCGAACATCGTCATGGTGAGCTGGGGCGACATGGCCAAGCTCCTCAATCCATCGATCCATATCCCATAGTTTCTGATCGAGGACATCAACTCGATCGTAGGTCTTGGAAGGCTTCCGACCGTGGATGGGGAAGGTCCCTTCCAGAGAAGAATCATGATCCAAGCAAGGATCCTCTGCTCTCTATTTCTTCTTTCCAGGGGTGATGGGTATGCTAGTCTAGGTACTCCTCCTTGAGATCGATTCTTGACATCCCGATGGTGGATTTTCTAGCGAAACACCACCGGGGGCTACCGCATGGCCTGCACCATTTCGATGAGGCCCTGAATCTGCTACATCAGTAGGTTAAACTACTCCGAATCTACCATAGCTATCGGTGGAGGAGATGGTTGAAGCGCTGGCGATGGAGTAGGAACAGATGAATCTGGCTCAGACCTGACGGTAGAAGTAGTAGATCTCTGGATAGTCACCTTCTTTGAAGGCATTTCTTAGAATTGAGGAAGAGGGTAGAGATGAATCTTGAAGAAGAAGGTTGGTAGGGTCGACTGAGCACTCCTTTAAGAACAAGGGTACCTCAAAAATCGAGGGCCCTTCTTCTAGCACTAATTTTATTATTACAGAATCTGGTTGACGCCAAATGGAGATGGAGTGGAGGAGGACGAGATCGCCATCGGTGACCTGCAAAATAAAGTTCCGTCCGAAGTCGGTGGTGGTGGCTCCGGCAGGATCCTTCGACGATCAAGTCAGCTCTTCTTGCCAACAGAAATGGAGTGCTCAGAAAAGAGTTCGGCAGAGTTTTGGAAAGAAGAGGAGAGCTTAGAGAAAACATATATGGAGGATCTCTTTTTATAGATGGAGCTTGCAGTGGATTGATAGTGACAGCTGTAGCCATCTGGCAGTGGACCGCTTAAGGTCTGGTAGAGTCTGTCATGGAGGAGGGCGCCACCTGTAGCACCATCTGTAGCAGACTGATGGTGACAGCCATCACCATCCGATAGTGGATCGCTGTCATCTGTAGTGGACTGATAGTGACAGCCACAGTCGTCCGATACTGAGTCGCTCGGGATCGTATGGACGGATGAAGAGCTTTGACATATGTTAATTCTAAAGAAGTTCGGACTTCCAAAGGAAATACATTTAGAGAGGATCATCCGGAAGGAACGCTAGCTGAAGGAGAAGTTCAGAAGGAGTTCGACACCTATAGAGATTCAACTGAAGGAGAGATACAGAAGGAGTTTGGCTCCTGTAGAAGTCCGACTGAAGGAGAGATCCAGAAGAAGTTCGGCTCCTGTAGAAGTCTGACTGGATGAGGAGTCTGAAAAGAGTTTGGCTCCTATTGAAATCCAACTGAAGGAAGAGTTCGGAAGGAGTTCAGCTCCTATAGAAGTCCGACTGAAGAAGAGATCCAGAAGGAGTTCGGCTCCCGTAGGAGTCCGATTGAAGGAGAGATATAAATGGAGTTTGGCTTCTATAGAAGTCTAACTGAAGGAAAGATTCGTAAGAAGTTCGGCTCCTGTAGAAATTCTACTGAAGGAGAATTTCAGAAGGAGTTTGGCTCCTGTAGAAGTCCGACTAAAAGAGAGATCTGGAAGGAGTTCGGCTCCTATAGAAGTCCGATTGAAGGAGGAGTTCGAAAGGAGTTCGACTCCTATAAAAATTCGACTGAAGAAGGAGTTCGGCTCTTGTAAAAGTCCGACTGAAGGAGAGATCTGAAAGGAGTTCGGCTCCCATGGGAGGTCGGTTGGGGTCCGATCTCTGGAGGAAGAATTTTCGATCGAAGCTCTTTCGTGATTGCCAGTTGCGTTAGGCCAAGCATCAAACTAGACTTCGATGAAAATGAGATTTATCCCCCCCACTCTCGAGTTCGAAACTCAAGAAAAGGGAGTACAAAAAAGATGACTGTCGAAGTCCTTTTTCGGCCTCTGCATTCGTTGAAGTTGAAGCTTGGAAGAGATCTTGTCTCCAACCGAGATCCAGGAAGATCTTGTCTTCTGTTGACATTGTGGTTGAAGTTCGTAGAAAATCTTATCTTCAGTCGAGGTTGACGTCGAAGTTGAAGCTCGTGGGAGATCTTGTCTCCAACCGAGGTCCAGAAAGATCTTGTCTCATGTTGACTTTGTGGTTGAAGCTCGTGGAAGATCTTGTCTCCAATCGATGTTGACGTTGAAGTTGAAGCTCGGAAGAGATCTTATCTTCAATCGAGGTTGACATCGAAGTTGAAGCTCGGGGGAGATCTTGTCTCCAACCGAGGTTGAAATAGATTTTATCTCCTATCAACATAGATATTGAAGCTCGGGGGAGATCTTGTCTTCAGCCGAGGTTGAAGGTGATCTTACACCTATTATTGTCGAGCACAATGGAGCCATTATCGGGGCCTTTCCTCTCATTCCATCTAAAATGAATGAGACCTTCGATTTTGCTCACGTTAGGATGAGGTTCTTCTCCTATTTCTTATGGGCTATTGGGGCACATAAGGGCCGTTGTCAGGGCCTCTCCCCCATCTTGTCTAAAATGAACGAGGCATTCAACTTTGCTCACGTTAGGATGAGGTTCTCCTCCTATTTTTAATGGATTGTGGGGACACATAAGAGCCGTTGTGGGGGCCTCTTTTTCCATCTTGTCTAAAACGAATGAGGCCTTCGACTTTGCTCTCGTTAGGATGAGGTTCTCTTCCTATTCCTAATGGACTGTGAGGGCACATAAGGGCTATCATCCGGGCCTCTCCTTCTATCTCGTCTAAAATGAACGAGACCATCGACTTGCTCATATTAGGATGAGGTTCTCCTCCTATTTCTAACATGGTCACTATTGATTACTTTTTTCCTATAATGAGATAGGTTTTGCACCGAGAAGCAATAATGTTGAATAGAAGAGTTTTATTGAAGACAAATTACCAACAGTACATTCTCAGATTCTCTGAGTCTCAAAGTCATGGGAGCATTGTTCCTCTGAGCTTCTTCAGGCAATAAGTTTTGGACCGGACGACCTCCTCCATTTCATATGGGCCTTCTCAATTTGGGGCAAGCTTCTCCTGGCTCTGAGGTTGAGAGATGACGGCTCATCGAAGTACTAAGCCTCCCCAGAGATAGCATTGATGATGTCAGAAGGCGGTCGATCTTCTTATTATTCCTCCCTCATTGGTGGTTCTAGCTGCGGTAGCACCATTGGCTTACTTCAGACCGATGTCTATGGAGTATTGAGGGAGGGTGTGGTTGTGAAACCTTCAGGGGGAGAACTTCTTCGCATCCTTCTGTCAGGGTTTCTTTGATGACGAGCTCGGGGGAGAGTTCGGCCTCGCTTATGCTCGGAGGGAGTGCGTGAGCATAGTCGAACTTCATTCGGCCCTCCATCAACCGCGGGTTTGCTAGACTCGCCTGCCTGCCACTCTCCTACGGCTTCTTCATCCTTCAACTTGAAGGCTTCTTCCACACGGGCATATCCCTCGGCCCGAGCTAGCAGATCGGCAAAGTTCCTGGGGTACTTTTCCAGGGAGAATAGCAAATCATTCTTCCGAAGGCCGTTCTTGAGTGCGACCATCGCAACTGACTAGTCCAGATTTTGGAACTCCAATGCAGCAGCATTAAATCGGATGACATAAGTTCGGATGGATTTTTCCTCCTTCTGCTTGATGTTCATCAAAAAATCCGAATCTCGATGTGGACGTCGACTGCTGACGAAGTGAGCCATAAATTGATGGCTCATCTTATTAAAGGAGAAGATCATACCCAACTTTAACGTCGAGTACCAATTTCTTGATTCTCCTTTTGAAGTAGATGAAAAAGCTCGATATAATATGATGTCTGGAGCGCCATGGAGCAGCACCATGGTCCGGAAGGCTTCCAGATGATCAACCAAATCAGAGGTTCCATCGTAGCTTTCAAATTAGGAAAGCTTGAAGTTTGGCGGAATGGACTCTTGCATGATTTAGAGAGAGAAAGGGAGATCGATGCGGACGTCATCATGGTGAGCTGGAGTGACGTAGTCGAGCTTTTCAATCCACCAATCCATATCCCACAATTTCTGATTGAGGATGTCAACTCGATCGCAGGTCTTGGAAGACTTCCGATCGTGGATGGGGAAGGTCCCTTTCGGAGAAGAACCATGATCTAAGCAAGGATCCTCTACTCTCTGTTTCTTCTTCTCAGGGGCGATGGGTATGCTAGCCCAAGTGCTCCTCCTTGGGATCGATTTCTGATATTTCAACGATGGATTTCCTAGCGGAACCGCCATCGAAGGCTGCCGCATGGCCTGCACCATTTTGGTGAGGCCCTGAATCTGCTGCATCAGCAGGTTAAACTGCTCCGGATCTACCATGACTGTCGGTGGAGGAGGTGGTTGAAGCGCTGGCGATGGAGTAGGAGCAGATGGATCTAGCTCAGATCTGATGGCAAAAGTGGTAGATCTCTGGATAGTCGCCTTCTTTGGAGGCATTTCTTGGGATTTAGGAAGAGGGTAGAGATGAATCTTGAAGAAGAATATTGGCAGGATCGACTGAGCACTCCTTTAATAATAAGGGTATCTAAGAAACTGAGGGTCCTTCCTCTAGCACCAATTCTGTTGTTGCAGAATCTGATTGATGTCGGATCGAACTGGAGTGGAGGAGGATGAGGTCACCATCGGTGATCTACAAAATAAAGTTTCGTCCGAAGTCGGTGGTAGTGGCTCCGACAGGATCCTTCGACGATCAAGTCAGCTCTTCTGGCCAACAGAAATGGAGTGCTCAGGAAAGAGTTTAGCAAAATTTTGGAAAGAAGAAAAGAGCTTAGAGAAAATATATCTGGAGGATTTCTTTTTATAGATGGAGCTTGTAGCGGATTGATAGTGATAGCTGCAGCCGTCTAGTAGTGGACCGCTCGAGGCTTGATGGAGTCTGTCATGGAGGGGGCACCGTCTGTAGTAGACCGATGGTGACGGCCATCGCCGTCCGATAGCGGGTCGCTGTTGTCTGTAGCAGACTGATAGTGACGGCCACAGCTGTCCGATACTGAGCCACTCGGGACCATGTGGAGGGGTGAAGAGCTTTGACGTATGTCAATTTCAGAGAAGTTCGGACTTCCAAAGAGAATACGGCTAGAGAGGATCATTTGGAAGGAATGCTAGCTGAAGAAGGAGTCCGGAAGGAGTTTGGCTTCTATAGAGATTCGATTGAAGGAGAGATACGGAAGGAGTTCGACTCCTGTAGAAGTCCGACTGAAGAAGAGATCTGGAAGAAGTTTGGCTCCTGCAAAATTCCGACTGAAGGAGTTCGACTCCTGCAGAAGTCCAACTGAAGGAGAGATCCGGAAGGAGTTCGGCTCTTATAGGAGTCTGACTGAAGGAGAGATACGAAAGGAGTTCGGCTCCCGTAGGAGTCCGACTGAAGGAGAGATCCGGAAGGAGTTTGACTCTTGTAAAAGTCCAACTGAATGAGGAGTCTGGAAGGAGTTCGGCTCCTATAGAAATTTCGACTAAAGGAGGAGTCCAGAAGGAGTTCAGCTTCTGTAGGAGTTCGATTGAAGGAGAGATCCGGAAGGAGTTCGGCTCCTATAGAAGTCCGACTGAAGGAGTCCGGAAGAAATTCGGCTCCTATAGAAATCCGACTGAAGGAGAGATCCAGAAGGAGTTCGACTCCCGTAGGAGGTCGGCTGAGGTCTGATCGCTAGAGGAAGAATTTTCGATCGAAGCTCTTCCGTGATTACCAGTTGCGTTAGGCCAAGCATCAGACTGGACTTCGACGGGAGCGGGGTTTATCCCCAATAGTATATTATTAATAGTATATATAAAAATATATAAAAATAATATCAATAAAAAAATAAAGAAATATTATAGTTTTGTTAAAAAAATTAATGATGGATAATTTTATCTATGCAAAAATTCATCAATCAATGCTCCATCAATCCTTCCTTCATCCTTCCAATTTAGGAGGATGTAAATTGGTGGGCTACGATGGATGAAGAATTTTGCTTTTTCATCCATCCTCTCTATAACTTTTTGAACTAAATGATAGATGGAGGTCATCCATCTTTTCAATCTCATCCATTCCCTCTCTCATGATCCCAACCAAAAATAGGGTAAATCCGAAACCCCGAGATTAATTCAAACCAAAACCTTGCATGTGCTTTGCATGTAATGGAAAAATTAAGATGCAAGGACCGGCTTTTTTTTTAATAAAATAAAAAAAATGAGAGAGTTGAAAAACTAATCTCACTTCGCATAGCTATCCTCAACTACTGAGGCTCCCTCCCATCAATGCCGAATCGGATGTCAGGTGGATCAAATGCAACTTTTGTGGAGCAAACAGGAACCTGCACGTTTCGAATCCGAGTCATTTTCGTGAAAATAAAGACCCATTTCACCTGTGCTTTCATCTGATCGGTCGCAAGAACCAACTTTTAGGGATATATCCATATTATTAAATTTTTTTAAGTTAATAGGATTTTTCGGAGGTGCAAACTATAATCTTCCGACCTGCAGCAAAAACACCATAAGAGAAAATTAGGTATAAATAGGTTTGAAAATAAAATAATATGGATCAAAAGATCAGTAATAAGAAATGTGAATGGCCAAAGTTTGAATATATATGTTCTTGCAAAATTTGGCATGGTTTTTTAGTTTAGCAGCCAAATCAGTCATAGACCATTTAAATTGTTGAACGTGGTCTACACCTCTGCATCAAGCTGATAAAGAAATAAAAAGTATCACTTGCACTAGTACAGTAAAATGCATCATAGGAAATAAAAATTGAAAATTCATGTTATGAGCCATAATTTGTATATTTTAAAAGATGCATAAATTTAAATCACCAAAGAATTTTTCAAATGCCAAAAAAATTACAAGCCGTTTACTCTTTATTAACGTTTATAAATATGACCATAATTAATCTTATGAATGGGCTGAAATTATTAAGCCCTATAATATAAGTCCAAAATCATATTTAACCATGGCAGGTTTCATCCGGCTCCTCATTTCTTAGCAATATTCATAAAACTTGTTATGATCTCAACTCAAAGGCACCCAAATTATTTCCTATAAATTTTCATTCAGGCATATGTTTACACTGGAAGTTATATGTTTTTGATAGATCACGACCATCCACCTATTTTCTCAAATCTCTCCTGTCATCACAACCATTAATCCTTTAGACTCTTTATTTTTGATGTGTGTCTTTGCCTAAATTCAGCTCATGTCAATCTAGGCTACTTCGTAATGAGTAATTCTTTCTACACGCTTGTGGTGTAGAAAAATGATATGGAATACATTGAATTATCTCATTCCAATGCGTAGCTCTCGTTTTTCAATACACATTTAATATCTCATGGTGCTTAAAATTTTGAATGACGAAAATGTTCATTTTCAAAAATTATGATATCCATTCATAAAAAAATTATGATATCCTGTAGAAAAAATAGTATTTTATTCAAAATATTATAATTTTTATGAATGGATGCCATAATTTTTGAAAATATCATATTCATTATTTTTTATCTCAATACTGTATTATGATATCCATTCATAAAAGTTATGACACCATTCATAAAAAATATGACATCCTATAGAAAATATAGTATTTTATTTAAGATGTAATAATTTTTATGAATGAAAATCATATTTTTTATAAAAAAATATTATAATACGATAGAAAAAAATAATAAATATATGTAAAAAGAATATTAATAAAAATTATGTCATTCATTCATACAAATTATAATACTCCCTCACAAAATTATGACATCCTTCACAAAACTATATTTTCTATAGGAATATCATAATTTTGTGAAGGAATATCATAATTTTTATGAAGAATGTCATAATATGATGGAAAAAAATATTGAATATATATGAATAATATTATGACACTCCTTCATAAAAATTATGACATTCATTTACAAAAATTATGATACTCCTTCGTAAAATTATAGCATCTCTTCACAAAACTATATTTTTTATAGGAGTATCATAATTTTATAAAAATATATTATAATTTTTATAAATAATTATTATAATTAAAAAAATATTTTTATTATTTAAAATTTTAAATATTATGAAACATTAAATGGTATGTACCAGGCATTCTAGCCATATCTTAATGGGATCGTAAGACACTTTACATCATTTTTTTTTTATACTGCAACCGGTATAGCGAGAATTACTATTTAGTAATTCAAATATTCGGCTACGTGTTAGGATGGCCCAGGACCAGTTCTAAAAACATAAACCGTAGCCTGAGCAGTTTCAGGATCACAACCATCCACCTCTCCTCATAAATCTCACTTATCATCACAGCCGTTCATCCTTCGGATCCCTTTGCACGTGCCCGTTATGGAAACCGAGGATACGGTCATTGCAATGCGACGCATTTGAGGTTCACCGCTCCAACGGCAACATTCCTAACAAAGCGTTTGGAGAGGAAGAGAGAGAGAGAAAAAACTAGCCGTTGCGGCTTTACAAACGCCAGAAACCCCAATGCCGTCCGTCCCCCCTCTATAAAAGGGGAACATCACACCCCAAACCTCTCAGTCGAACCAAAGGAAAAAAAAAAAAAAAAACTCTCAGGAGGAGGAGAAAGGACTCTTTTCTTGAACTGCGCCCTGTGACGATCTCAATCAGTTCTCCTCGAAGAAAAGCTCTCGTTTTGCGTTCTTTCTCCTCATTCTTATTCTATGGTTTCTTTGTTTTCTAATTGTTCTGCTCTCTAACGTTTTCTTCGGTACAGGGTTTCTCTTTATCTTAGTTTTAATCTGTGTTATTATTTGTTTATTTTTGCGTTCTAGTCCTTGTTTTCTTGTACTCTTTGTTTGCTGTTAACCATGGATGCAGGAAGTTTCTCTACTTCCATCTCTTCCGAGAAGGCCCGGCCTGCATCTCGCCATCCTCTTCAGGAAGTCGGCTCAAGGCCTTACATGCCTTCTCTCCGCTCCTCATCGAAAGATCTTTCTTCCCGGCAGAGTGTAAGAATCATCGCTCTGTTAAAGAATCTTTATGATCCCCATATTATGGATCCTTGATTTGTGGCTTGATATGGGGCCGAGATGAAGATACCATCAACACCCAGTAATTAGTTCTTCTTTGTATATATGGATTTTTTTCTTTTCATTCCACGATCTATGCATATGTTCTCTGCCACTCAGGTGTTTGCTAAAAGTTCTCTTTGATTTGAAAAGATTTTTTTTTTTTTTTTTTTTTTTTTGCTCTTTTTCTGTTCCGCCGACTTTTGCTTTCTTGCTTTTGTTGAAAACTTACTGGTTTATATTCGATTTCAAGGAAAATGTTCGTTTCGGGGCTGTGTTAATGTTGTGGTGCTTTGGATTTGATTTCCTGGCCTCCTGATATTACGAGTCCTTTTGAAAGAATTCGTTTTTCCCTTTGTCAGTCCCTCAGATGTCTTCTTTCCTGATCGCTGTGGAAAATTACTGGTTCATATTTGATTTATTGGAGAAAATAGTTGTTTTAGGGCTATATTGATGTTTTTGTGCTCTGACGTTTCTTTCCCGATCTCAATTTTATCTAAACTTTCTTTGCATTCTGTGAACAAATATTTCTGAAACTTCTGTTTCTTTATGGGATTCTTAATACTATCTTCTTGATTTCACCTAAATTTTCTCTAGTGCCTTTTCGGTATGTGAAGATCTCTTTCTTTAGATGTTCCAATATATGAAAAGTACTGGTTTCTTGGGCTAGAATTTTCCTTTTTGGTCAATTGCAGGGAGGAGATAGATTCATTCCAGACCGGTCTGCTATGGATTTTGACATGGCCTACTACCTGCTAACCGAGACAAGGAAAGAGAAGGAAAACACTGCAGCAGCATCCCCATCCAAAGAGACATACAGAAGGCTTCTTGCCGAGAATCTTCTGAATAATAGAACTCGAATTCTTGCTTTCAAGAGTAAGCCCCCGTCACCTGCCGAAGGTGTCCTCCAAGAAGCCTACTCCAATGCCTCCTCCCATCAGGCCAAGTCGGCAAAGCCACGGAGATACATTCCCCAGGTGAATTTTCTTCTTCTTCAGCAACACCTTTTCTATTTTGGCCAAATGTTGTTGTTTCTGCTCTTACCTTTATTGGGTTTTCTTGATCTTTGGCAGTCTGCTGAGAGAACTTTAGATGCACCGGACCTTGTTGATGACTACTATCTGAATCTTCTGGATTGGGGAAGCAGCAATGTTCTGTCGATCGCCCTTGGGAATACGGTGTACCTCTGGGCTGCTTCGGATGGTTCTACATCTGAGCTTGTGACCGTGGATGAAGATGTTGGTCCTGTCACTAGTGTAAGTTGGGCTCCTGATGGACGGCATGTTGCTGTTGGTTTGAACTCCTCTGACATCCAATTGTGGGACTCGAGTTCCAACCGCCTGGTTAGTGTCATTTCTCTGTCCCCTAATTTTTTGTTTGCCTATTCTTTGGGTTTTTGTGAAATTTGAATGTGTGGGATTTGGGTTGATTGATGAATCCAGTCAAAGATTTAATTTTTATTTGGCCTACATTCACTTAACTTCTGAAAATATTCTTTTCTGTTGTTGTTGGCCTGGGTTGATGAATGCAATCTAAATATTTTTATCGGGTTGCTCAAGAAGGACTAAAATTATTAACTGAAACTTTTATTTGGTTACTGAAAGAACTTCTCATGATTCTTTTTTCTTTCGCAAATTGTGAATCTCAAGTGCTAGTGGTTCTAGATAATGTAGCATGCAATAAAAGATGAAGTTGTTGATTCCTTGCTGTATCCAAAGTTATGGTTCTTGCGGTCCTGGGTCCATGAATTCAATAAAAGATGAAGTTTTTATATGTGGCTCATAGAACTAATTTCCTTGTTTTCAATTATGATTCTGAATTATTTATCGTTTTGGATGATGTTGCTCATTAGTGGCTTCTGAATTTGTTTCTAATAAATTTGCAGCTGAGAACTTTGAGAGGAGTCCATGGGTCTCGAGTCGGATCTCTTGCTTGGAACAACAACATACTCACAACAGGGGGGATGGATGGAAAGATCGTCAATAATGATGTGAGAGTAAGGTCTCACATGGTGCAGACCTACCGTGGACACCAGCAAGAGGTCTGTGGGTTGAAGTGGTCAGGCTCAGGACAGCAACTGGCAAGTGGAGGCAATGACAACCTGCTTCACATATGGGACATATCGATGGCATCTTCAAATCCATCTCCAGGCCAGAATCAGTGGCTCCACCGGTTGGAGGACCACATGGCTGCAGTTAAGGCCCTTGCTTGGTGTCCCTTCCAGAGTAACTTGCTCGCATCCGGTGGGGGCGGCGGCGATCGGTGCATCAAGTTTTGGAACACCCATACAGGTGCTTGCTTGAATTCAGTGGACACTGGCTCCCAAGTATGCTCCCTGTTGTGGAATAAGAACGAGCGTGAACTGCTTAGCTCTCATGGCTTTACTCAGAACCAACTGACTCTCTGGAAGTACCCTTCGATGGTGAAGATTGCAGAGCTTACAGGCCATACCTCTCGGGTTCTCTTCATGGCTCAGGTATGTTTTTATATTTTCTTTGTTTTATATCTTCTTCAGACTTAACATGGCCATAGATTTCTAGTGACTTTATTTATCTGTTCTAAATTTGATTGTTGATGGTGTGTTTCTATTGGACTTTGCAGAGTCCAGATGGGTGCACTGTGGCATCTGCAGCGGGGGATGAAACGCTGAGGTTTTGGAATGTATTTGGAACTCCTGAAGCACCAAAGCCTGCTGCCAAGACAGCTAGTACAGGACCCTTCACCAGTTTTAATCACATTAGGTGAGGAATGAGGTGGAGAGAGGTGTGGTGGTGTGTGGGAAGTGATGGGTCTTCATCTGATCCTTGAAAGCATGGCGTGATGGGAAGAATTGGCATGGAAGACATAGTAGCCTGATGCAAGGTAGTTGAAAGTTTTGAACTGATTTTGGTGATTTCGCAATTTAATGCCATCAGATTTTTGTCGCAGTCTGCATGTATTAATCTTAGGTTTTCTACTGATGTATTTTTGATGCAGATCATATTACTAGCAGATCAAGATACAACAGAAAACCTAATCTGGAATTGGCAATATAAATGTTTATATAAATCTCGTGCTGAATGTGCTTTAGATTTTCAACTTAGATTGAGATTTTGTCGGTGAAGATGGAGGAACACACTTTATTATACCCCCTTTTATAAAAATGTATTTAGTTATCAGGTTTGGGCCACTAAATCATCTAATAATAGTAATTTAAGAAAGGATATAGATATGATCGTCTTTTTTTAAACGAGCTGGGGGTCTGGAAAGTTAAAATTAGTGGTTAAGCTCTGAATTTCTGTGTGCTCAATTTGGTCAGAAAGATTAGGCTCAACACAATTAAAATCTCCTAGAAGGCATCTAAGACGGCTCATGGATTGGCTTGGATCTTCTAGTCTCTCTCTCTCCTAGAAGGCGTCTAAGACAGCTCATGGATTGGCTTGGATCTTCCAGTCTCTCTCTCCTGGTCAGAAGGGTGATTTGTGGGTTCAGCAAGAGTTGTGGTGTGGAAACATTGTAAAAGGATGGATGTCAGCAGAAACCAAAATGGTTCATTGCTGCTTGTATTATAAACTCTTATTTAGTGGAATTTCTCTCCCATGGTCCCCGTGGATGTAGGCATATTGCCGAACCACGTAAATTGGCTTGTGTCTTCTTAATGTGTTCTTCATCTTGTTACATTTATGGTGCGGTCTCCTCTTTTTTTTTTTTTCTTTTTTTTGGTTACACTTTGGTCATTACTACCCTGTGACGGTCACCGTGCATTGGTATGGCCTAGCAAACATGGCTTGATTTGTGTATGCTTTGGATCCGTGTATGCTGTTTCAGTTGCAGTGATTGGAGTGGTTAAAGAAGCAATTCATATTTGAGTTAAATTATCTGCAAGGCCTATAAGGTGAGATTCATGAACCATACCATACCCACAGCCCTTGGCGAATTAGATGATCTGCGGCCGCCAAAGTATTCAGATGGAAATAGGGAAAAAAGTGTGGGAATAAGAAGAAACAAGGAGAGATGTTAGATTATCTCTGCAATGATAATCTAATAAATTATCTGCAATGATAAAATATTTGGTCAAATTGGACTTTCTGTGCACTCTTTACAGACGGAAAGTATGTATGCTTCCTGTGTACGGTCTTACAAGCATATATGCTTGCCGAAGAAAAATACAGTATAACAACAAGAGCTGTTTAGGGTAAAAGCTTAGGTTTGTTGACACACCAGATTCCCACCGTTTGGAAGCTCTTCTGAGGTTTCTAAAAACTTTTATTTGTATTCTTGAAGTTAACTCAAGCCTGTTCTTGTTCTTTTGTCCCATATATATATATTAACTTATTGAATTTGACAGAATTTTAAATTGAAGAGAAGTTAATCCGTGACTAGAGCATAATGGTGCCACATGAATTTTTACAAATTTGGATTGATCCTCCATCTAATAGTTTAAGCTTTCTGAAACAGAGTAGCCTAGTTATTTCGACAAGTGGACGTAGCGTTTTCTCTGATGCTTAAAAGGGACATCAAAAATAGCAATTGCATCCTTTAAAGATGTTCAAGTATCAACTCATGAATGTTAAAGCGGTACAGTTTTGGGCAGGCAAATAAACTACTTCTTCTTCATAAAAAATTGTCTGTGCTGCAACAAAATGCATCACATTTTTACAACCCTTAGCTGTGCCGAGTTCCAATATTTGGAACTGCTCTAGTTTATCAAGTAAACATTAATCAATCCGATCACCTTGTACCAGAAAAAAAAAAAAAGGTCAATGGGATCACCAACAAATTTGACCATCGGAAACGAGGGTTTCCTTCTTTTGGGAAACCCGGTAGTCTCTAAATTCTGTTCTCTATATTTTAAATCTATAGGACCTTATCGCTAGAGAAATTATATCTATACTGACCATGCATCATTCCTATCATAAATGAGGCCTATAGGAAGAAGACTATATGATTGGCATGCTGCACAACCACGTGGTACACATGGTGTTGGGTTGTATTGGAGGAGATCAAAGTATGAATTGAAAACCAATAATATTTTGTATCTAATCAAAGCTGCTTTAGCCTAATGAGCTGGATCTACTTTCCAATTAAACTAAATCTAGATCCCACTTGATCTATTATTAAGAAGGAGAATTTTGTTTTTGTCGATATATGGATAATTTATGTACCTGGACAAAGGTGTGAGCATTTACCTGACAGCCGAAGCATGATAGAAGAACGGGGGGGACAGGGAAACAAATCTGAGTTTTAAAAACTCTAGAGCATGCATATTAGTTTGTAGATGCCTAAACGTGCAAAAGAGAATCTGGGAGAAGACAAGCTAAGGAGTTTCGAATATATCTGACTGTAGATTAGGTTTGGATTCATTGAATCCATTTCATGCAAGGTACTCATGCTCCTTGCCCAAGTCTGGTACTCTGGCCAACATAATTTAAAATTGAACTAGATCAACATTGTCATAAAGAATTATGATTCCACGACTGGATGGTTGGCCCCCCCGTAGATCTGCAGTTCCGCCTGCACAGAATCATATTCAGCGAGCTTCTAAGTGCTGAGGTGTCAAATGATGATTGGGTGGCTTCTTGATCATGTTGGTGGACGTGGACTAGATGATCAATTTATAAATATTGGACATTCTTCACAGGCTCATTCGAGTCTTGTGCTAGAAATTTTTTACCGTGATTATTTCAGCTCAGAAGCCGTTTGAAGCTTGATAATTTTTTTTTTGGGAGGAGGAAGATTCTGCTGCTTCACTAAAAAAATTGAAGAAAAAAAAAGTACAAACAGCCATAAGAGAGAAGAATGACAGTAGTTCCATTAAGAATGAAAAGGTAATTTAACACTAATTACTCAATATCGGGTAAATAAGTAATTTTAGAAATTGAAGGACTATGATGAGTTTTAGAATCTAAAAATGAAAAAACTCTATGCGTCCTACTAGTTTCAAGTTTAAAAAAAAGGAAAAATTATGCTTTCAAATGGATTCAAACCATTTAGTCTTTATAATATTTAAGGATCCATATAGATATTTCTTTAGTCTTACATCGGTTATATATAAGATAGATCTGAAATATTTATATCAAGCCAAGAAATTTAAATTCAACTAGTTTTTTTGGATGAGATCCTAAACCATCATATAACGGATTATCCTAATAAGTAAAATATAATCTTTACATACATATAATCTATTATAGATTTATATAGAGTAGGTTATGATGTCTTGATATCAGTTTATCTATTCTTTTCCTCCTTTGACCTTTTCATATCTCTTCCATGATCTAAAAAGAAAGAATTTCACTAAAGATTTATTGCATTTTATACCATATGAGAATGAGCATGGAGATTTTGGTGTTGCAACTCTGATTTTCGATTAAATAAAATTCTTGAATCACTGCCGTGGCTACAAGGAAACTAGTCATCATTGTCAATGGATATATCAAGTAGAGATTGGAAAAAGAAGGAAATTGCAATGGTAGAAGGAAAAATTCCATAGATTTTGATGTAGCATTTAATCAAATGTTATGCTTTGAACTTATCATCTGGGTTAACCATATGACATAGCCACATGCTCTTTAGGGTAGTGCTCATAGAGAATTTGAAAGGCCTACTAGATAAATTTCACAACATAAATTGTTATTCTCATGATAGAATAAATTAATTCAATAATAACAATTCTAGCTATAAATATCTAGTGATATTAAAAAACTTTTATTTTTTCCTCCATCTCTCGCTAGCAAATCTAAGTTCAATCAAGTGTACGGCTTTGAAAAGAAAATCATCAACCAACTGATATGAGCTAACCAGCTTAGCAAAAAATCTTTTATGCAAGCACATCAACATATATAATGCAATGACATACATAAAATATTTAACATAGCTAGTAAGATTATTGAGCATACTATCATGACATATATATATATGTATGCACATACATACATACATACATACATACATGCATGCATGCATGTATGTATCATTTAATGAGAAATAATCAAAATATGGATGCCATCTAATAAACCAAATATGCATTGAAATATATTAATAATAGTGATTATCTCAATTATGTTTTCAATTAAGTATCTTTTCATCAATTATTCCAAGTGACACTTAAGGAACAATTTGTGGATATCTAATCATCTATTTAGCAATACTAGCCATGTTACACGCTGGCTCTTGATTGATGAATTGTATTACATTCCTATCCATGGCTAGTAATTTATATAGCTGGCTATTTATAAATCATGTTATTTTTCATAGCTAGCTATTTATATCATGTTCTTGCCCATGATTGGCTATTCATAATTAATGTGGTTAGTTCGATACTTCTTTTTAATTAATCTCTATCTTATTTTAGGTTTTAATCCATTTAATTAAATTATGCCATCACAATATGATCATATTATAATTCATACAACACAAAAATTCACTTAAAATAATTTATACCAAACATACTTATGCTTGTAGGAGAACAAGTAAGGAAAATTCTTTCCAAGGCTAACAACAAATCCAAAATTATCTTTATAACTCTAAAATTGTATGCCTAACAATCCATACCTATCTTTAATAATTTTTGATAAATTTGATATCAATAATTATCATAATTAGGATACCTAGCTATCCAAACAAATTGGCCATAAACCTTATGCTTTACTCTAATCTTCAAATTAGTTCATCTAAATTAATTACAAGAGAAAATCAAAGATCTTTACAGTAGTCTAAGAGATTGAGTGTAGAATCTATACTAGATGGCTTTCTACTCGAATGCCTACACCCTTACAAAATTGAGATCACTAGGTAGTGGAGGAAATAAAATATGAGAGAAGGATAAACGATAATGCCAATCAGGTGACAGTGCCGACATCCCTAATTAGAGATAGGAGTCTGATTTGAGCTAGGATAGCATGTTCAAGGCTATTGATAGGTCCATTAAGACTAGAAGAGGACCAATTCAATACAAGACCATTATAGATAATCAAGTGGTGGTGGTGGATATAAAGGTACATCAAACCATGAGAGGGTTCCAAAGAGGCCACAAGGGTAGATCGATAGCTTGGTAATTGGACGGAGCCAATGCGATAAAGGGGTTTGTGACAAGGGAAAACATTCATAGCTCTAGTCTCAACAATTTGGTGACTGGATGCGGTGCTCAATCTCTTAAGGGTAAGTCAAGAATCGAGACTTAACAAAGAAAAAACCAAGAAACAATGAAGAAAAAGTCACCAAAGAGCAGCTATGTAGGGTTCAGTAATAATGTGGCTTAGATCGGTTACCTATTAGACATGGACTCGAATCATTGTGGGGGAATTTGATTGACTGCTTAGCTAAACATGGAGGCTAGCAAGGATGTTGGATGTTTTCAGCAGTGGCAGGGTGGAGAAGAAAGGTTGGAGGGGTCTGATAGCTTGAAGAAGAGGAAAAGAGAGGAAAGAAAGGATGTCCACTTACCTTTGAAATATAGGAGGATGTGCAGTTTGATCATTGATCATCCAACTTGGCTTAACAATGAGGAGCTCCAGTGCCTGGAAGAGACAATAATGGTGGCTAATGATTGGACATTAGAATGAGATAGAGGAGAAGGGGAAGTGACAAACATGGAAATAAGAGAAGGAAGATAAAAATAGGAAGCAGCCGACAATTTTTGGTGATCACATGCACATGGCCAGGGTCCACACTCATCCACTCTCTCAAATGAGCATTTTGCACTTGCACTATAATTTCCAACTAGGATTGCACTCAATTCTCTACCCCCATCCTCTTCATAAATATCGCCACCCTACTCATCCAATTGATGATGCACTTGGTCTCTCAGTCAAGCTGATATATAGAGTCATGGCTAGAGGTGGCAATTAGGTCAGAATGGATTGGATATAAATCAGATCGATGTAGGTCAAATCAAAAAATCATCAATTCAATCTCAATCTATTTATTAAATAGTTCAAAAATTTAGATCAAAACTCGATCTATTTATTAAATAGGTAACCCGATTTGACTCACTTAACCCATTTATTAAACGAGTTAGGTTAAATGGATTAAACATATTAAATAGATTTTTAATGGATTAAATAGGTTAAACAAGTCGGGTTAAATTTTAAACAGGTTAAATAGGTCTTAAACGGATTACTTGACTCAACCAGACCTGAAAATTAAGTAGGTTAAATGGATCAGATATCTAAAACCCAAATTCAATCTAAATATTAAATGAATTAAACGAATCGATCTGTTTATGATCTAAACCCATTAGGCCTAAATCTAAATTTGCTTATGGCAAGTTGAACAGTGGTCGGATTGGTGGGTCGGATCATATTCTATCAGTCTTAGTTATGGTTTGATCTTACTCAATCAATATGGCTAAATTATCACATCAAGAATCTTTGAATATCATCATAAATCAACATCATGTATCATATTGCTGCAGCTTGGTTTGTATATGCTTTCACACAAAAGACTTGTCAAAAAGTAGAGAGGAAAGAAAAGTGCATACAGGATCTTAGTGGACTATGAAGGCATGGATGGTGTCAAGGCATCTTCAATGCTAAAGATAGTGGTTGACAAGGACCACTCACTTATCATGGATAAGGTAATAGAAAACAAGATTTTTTTATGATGCTTCAAAGCATAAAATCATCTTTTACCAAAGTCAAAACTCGGGATTCATCCATCGACAGCTATCAATGTGTATAGTAAGTGTGAT
This sequence comes from Cocos nucifera, assembly GCA_006176705.1. Classification (NCBI taxonomy): domain Eukaryota; kingdom Viridiplantae; phylum Streptophyta; class Magnoliopsida; order Arecales; family Arecaceae; genus Cocos; species Cocos nucifera. The sequence continues at coordinate 1,719,757 of QRFJ01000476.1, read as the reverse complement.
AATTTTTTGAAATCTCAAATTGCTTTAATCTGACACAAATGATAGAAACTATAATTTTATTGAAGTTGATGGGCTCTTTTCAAAGAACTTTCTCTCCCCATCCCTATGTTTTTAGCATGGAGTCATGGAAGACGGTGGATGGAGGTATGATAGATGGAGGTGAAGTGTTAGGTGGAGCTCTTGCCTTTAAGTGGATCGAGTTTGGAGGAGGAGAAGGAAGAAGGTGGGGGGTTGGCTGCAAATGGAGAAGAGGTTGAGGAGGAGAGGAAGAGAAGAGTGGGAGGGGGGCTAGGCAAGAGGCTGAGGGTGTGGAAGGAGAGGTGGGAGATGCCAAAATCGCCTTGATAGCACTGCACTATAGTGTTGGGATTTCAATAGAGCCTCCATACTCTACCTCTCGCCATCGCACAATGGTGTCAAAGCTTTTAAAGTTCATGCCTTATGGCCATCCCACTATGCTAAGGAACTTTGTTAAGACCATGGCAAATGGAGGAGATGGTGACTATGATTTCAAGTGTTGGTTTAAGAATTGATTTTGATGATTACAAAATATTTGAGAAGAATATAAATAATTTTTTATTTAAAAAAATAATTATATTTTTTAGATTTTACAAGAATTTTCTAGTTTGTCAAAGATGATTGAAGAAGGGCAAAATTATAATTTCATGAAGTTGGAGATCAAAACAATGCTTTTTGAAAGTCTCAAGAACTTTAGAAGAAATTTCAAATCTTTTGGAGAAAATTTCATAATTTTTAAAAATCAAAATTTGAAAAAAAATTGAGTTTGAGCAAAAGGATCGATCCCTAGGTCGATTCCTATTGAAACATGCTGGTGCTAGCTGTCAAAATGGGTCAAGGCCTATGGGTTAGCCCATTTGGCCCTAAACATGGGTCGGGTCGGGCCAAAAAATTCTGGCCCCTTTATGTAAGTGAGCTTTTTGGCTCGGCCCATGTAGCCCATAGGCTGAACTAGGTTAGGGCCAAGTCAGCCCATGGGCCAGCCCATAATTTTTTTTCTTTAAAGTGGCCGAAGCTTAACATGCTGGACAACCTTAGGATTCTGGATGTTTCCACAAACTAGATCTTCGACTAGACCCCACTCTCTTTGGCAGGATGTAAGTCCCTCGAAATCATCGATCTTAGCTCCAATGAGCTTGCAGGCGAGCTCAATGGCACCATCCTCAAGTAGCAGAGTCTCTATTTCCTCTTCCTCACCCATAATCGCTTCTCTGATGACCTCCCAGATTAGATCTTCTCGTTCCAGTTCCTTCGGTCACTCGACCTCTCCGACAATCACTTCTCTCGCTTCATACCGGATGGTGACTTCAATGTTAGTGCTGAGTTCAACAACGTCAATTTCCATGAGTCATATGACGGCAAAGGGCTTGTCGGAGAGGTTTGTGTTTTCGTGTCGATGGATCTCTCTAGGAGCCAGCAGCTGGAGTTCGAATACGAGTGCTAGTCGGTGGTGGGGATCGATTTATCCAATAACACTCTTCATGGGGAGATCCTAGAGGGTTTGATTGCTGCCTCCATCGCCACCCTCCCAACCCACCTGCTTTGTCGCCCTCACCCGCGCCACCACCCTTACCCACCCCATCGATCACCCGCACGGCCCCACTGCTTTGCGCACCCCATCCCTTGCAGCCCATCGCACCTCTGGCACTGCACCTCGACTCTCTAATCGCTCGGACTACCCCCTGGCCACCCTGCACATTGACACTCATGCCTCCGCATTGCACGCTTGCAGTGGCTCTAGAAAAGAAAAAAAAGAAGTCGGCAGGTTCGGCCCTAACCCATAGCCCACGTGGGCTAGGGTCGAGCTGGATTTTTGCAGCCTATTTTAACAAGTGGGCAAAGCCCAACCCAGCCCACATAATTACAGCCCACGTAGGCTCCTATTTTGACATGGCACGCCTTCTCCTGGTCGGCAAGCCAAAAGAGAACGATCCATGGGTCTATCCCTATGCCAAGAGTCGACCTCTATTGTTCTATAGGCCATTTTATAGAAATTAAACTTTTCTATTTTTGCCATAGAGGTCGATGTTAGATATATGTGCCCTAGAAGCTAGAATTGGCTGACACTTATAATACATTTCTAAGGATAAAATTATAATTTTAACTATAATCAATAAAATGGGTTATTTTCTATCACATATGTGTATTTAGTGTCTGTGATACATCCTTTGAGTTAATGATAATGATAATTTATATTTTTAAGAGTTAAAAATTTAAGACATAAATAATCATTATTAACTCATAAAATGCTTTCGATCATAAGATCATCACAAGGATGGTGATTGATCCGAAAGGTTGGTGTACAACTGCTTCTCTTTAGTAGACGAGTCTTGAGTCTACGGTATGGAGACACCGAAGTGAGAGTACAGATACTCGTTAGAGAATGAGGGCACTGAGCGTGACCACCTCGAGCAGTCATTAGGAAGTCTACCTTCTCGTCAATGACTGACTCGATACTGCAGTGGTGTGTCTGGTTCTTTGATCTGAGGTGCATCGATAGTTCACCTTGAGAGTGTTATAGTTTGACTACACCATAACTTGATCTCCTAGTCATTCAAAATCTTGAGGTGTATGTTGGCTATAGCATGTTCATTGTAGAAACTAGATTGCATCAAGATGGAATCTATCTACCTCAGTGGTAGAGGAGCAGCCCTATGATGATCATAAGAATCAAGTCCAGAAGCCCATGGCCATGGTAGAGTGAAATAATAGAAAAGAGTTTCTATTTAGATTTTCACATCGAACTTGAATCGAATGATTACATCATATGATAGAAACTAGAGTTTGATAAGTTCACCTTAATCCTAATCTGATCGGAGCTCAAGATAGAAGAACTTAATCACACAGGTAGCTGCACCAAGAGATTTGCATTCAACTCTGATGGATTGCCACTATATACTGCTAGGTGTCACTGATGGATTTTAGGAGTAATTAGAATGATTTAGATGATCGATCATTCTAGCTGTTTGAATCAGAAGAGTTTTGATCCATTGAAAGAAGTTTCGATATGTCAATGATAGAGATCATGACATATCCCATTACCATACAGAACTGAACCTAACTGGATCACACAAATAAGGATTTGAATCTGGTGATCATCAATTGAACTGGTTTAGTTCAATTGATCTGAATGAGATTCAATTAGGTTTAAGAAAATCGTGCTAGCACTTGATTGAATCTAACATTCTTCTTTTACTATCATAAATAGTTGTCCTGACTGAGCCAAAAAGTTTGTGCTCAATTAGAGGCCTTCACTTGGTCTGACTGGAGCCTATCTAGGTCAAAAAAGGATTGTCTTATTTTGTAAGATAACACCTGCCACTTTTGGTCATCTATCATTTTTCGTTCTTTGACTTTGGTCAAAAGTTGACCTTTGATTGGTCAAATATTGACCATTGATACTTTGACTTCTGTCCACGTGTCATGCACCTATTGGAGAGCTGGTGGGGGCTTGTCCTCCTACCAAAAATTGGCAAGGAGGAGGGCACATGCCAAGGGTGGCGTGCGTCCAAGTTTGAGGCACCCAGGAGTCCCTGTTGGACAAGAACTTCATCTCCTTATTGGATTTCGATTAGACCCCTCCTAAGAATCAACTTTGACTAGTCTTAGGTGCCATCTAAGAATGAATCTAAGGAACTCTATTCCCACCAATCAGATTTAGATCTAATTTCATAAAGAGTTGTGATTGGTTGGAAAGAAGAGGAGTTGGATCATGCATAGTCTATAAATAAGACCCTGCATCCAACTCAAAATTATGAATAATTCTCCATGCCCCAAGGTTGCCTCTCTCCTCCTCCTCTATGCCAAAACCATCTTCTCCCTCTCCTCTGCACGCCCAAAGAAGTTTGGGATCTTAGTTGGTGCAATCTAGGCGAGAGAAAGACGACAGAAAGCTAGAAGGTTGCACTGCTGCAAAGGACAACTGCTGATCTTCGAAAGCTGTTTTGAAGATCCTTCAAATCAGATTCAGATCTAATTTTTGAAGACATGATAGAGAAGAAGAGAATCTCTAGATTTAGCCTAAGTGGATACTAGTAGAGGCCAGGTACTTGCGTGGCTAGATCCAGAATCTTCTGCTGCTTATAGGATCATCAATGGGTAATAGGATTACCCTACATCAAGGTAAATTAAATCTAATTTAATTTATCTATATTTTATTTTAATTATTAAAATAATAAGAATTAGATCTAAAATATTTTAGATCTAATTTAGATCAAAGAAATTTTTTTTTAAAATATATCTCTTGATCCGATCAAATCCGAACGAACCTGGTCCAAAAAATCAGAATTTTCCTTCAACTGATATCGGAGCCAAGGTTCTAAAATGTTTAGATTTGATTTTAAATTTATTTTAATTAAAAAATAAATAATTTCAAATGTCACATGAGATGTAATCAGATTTAAAATTAAAAAAATTAAAATTAAATAATTTGGATCTAAGATTAGAAAATATGCATGACTAGTTCTAAAATAGAATAGTTTTATACAATAGTCTTGCATGTTTATAATTTAATTTAATTAAATCATATTTTAAATATATTTATTTATTATTTTTTAATATTATAATTATTATAATAATATCTAAAAAATAATAAATAAAAATTATTTAATTTTAACATCATATGAGATATGATTGATGCATGTCTAGACTAATTGTAGAATAGTTCTGCATAGTTATCTAGATTAGAATTTATTTTGATAAGATTAATTTAAATCTAATTTTTTAAATTATTATGAGATAATTTAGATCAAAAAATATGCATAATTCGATACATGAGATATATGCAAAATATGCCATGATTAGATCTAATTTGTATATGAGATATATGATATAGATCTAAAACTGTTTTATAGTATTACATGTTCCTATTTAAGGCATTCCTCTTAGCCGTCCAGTCATAAGAATGAAGAAGAATTTAAAGATCCTCTCCTCCCATTCGATGGAGTGTTCTTATGACGTGTAGGGGTGCTGCATGTTTGTCCTTAATTAGAAATCCAAAACTTACTTTCTGCAAAACCTTAGATCCTGAAACCCTAGAATTTATTGTGCATATTTTGTTTATGAATCCTATTTAATTAAAAATTAAGATTATAAAATATTAATTAGATCTAAAATTGAGAATTTTAGATCTAAGATATATTCATAATACTGGGTTCGGACTTGGGTAGCTCAATTAGGTCTAAGCGGTTGATTAAATCGAATCAAGAGTTTGTTAGATGGGATCAATAATGCTTAAATTGACTAGCCTAATAGGATTAAGTCTAGATCAAGATCGAGTCACGATCAAGCAAGACCTAATTAGGATCAGAGATTAGAGTCTGAATTGTAGGCTTACCCAATTGGTTTTGGCTCAACAATTTGGTGTCTAAGGTAAGTTTAGCACATACGATCGACTGATTTTTAATTGGGAGCTACTCGATCTGAATGCATTCTTGTATGAGTTAATGGCATATCCCTTCCATCTGTCTCACTTACCTGGCCATATCTGTTGACTCAGTTCTGATTTGAGGTGGTCAATAATCCGAGCTAACCCATGCAACTAGCTTAGTCATAATTATTATGACTATGACAAATCTAGTTTAATGAAACCTGAATCAATTATCCCTAAGAAAAGATTAAGTCTGAGGTCTTCCACCATTATAGATGTGCAGGCCCTTTCTGGGGTTGATTGTTCTCGGCTGGATACAGTGGCTCAGTTGCACCGAAAAGATGCAACCATGTCCTTAGGCATTGGATGCTATGGACTGGAGGATGAGTTGGACTCAATATTTTGGATACGATGAGAGACTCAATTAGAAATTCAGTCTATACAAATGGTGGGTCTGACTTAACTAAGGAGTGGATCAATATTTCGGATACGATGAGATTCATGAATTAGAGATCAAGTTTGGGTGCACCATGATTAGAGAATCATTGAATAAGAGTTGTTCACTTACTAGCTAATCCATCACCAATAATTGTTAGGTGAGATGATGAGTCAGTTAGTGAGACCGCACCACCCACTAGAAATCATCAATCATGAAGATTTTTGCATCTCTACAGAAGGAGTGTAGGGATCCAAGAAAATAGTAAAAGTTAATTTATTTAAAAATAAAATTTTTAAACAAATTGGATAAGTCATAATTACAGTATCTAACTAGAATCTTTGACTCTCTATAGAAAAATGTCTGCGTCCAACCCATTAGCACGTATCCTGGACACACATAGACTGACCAAATCTAATTATAAAGATTGGCTCAGAAACTACAAAATCATTTTGGATTTCGAGAAGTTAATTCATGTAATGGACCAGGACCCTCCCACCTTACCAGTCTGTCCATCCGCTGAACAGAGAGCGTCTCTGAAAAAATGAATAGATGAAGATAATAAGGCCAGATATTACATGTTAGGCTCGATGTTTGATGAGCTCTAGCGCTAACATGAAGATATCGAAACTGCTCATCAAATGTTGGCTCACCTGTAAGAGATGTTTGGTGAACAGAGTCACGCAGTCAAGTATCAAGTCATGAAACGATCTTTTAAGGCTAAGATGTGTGATGGACAGTCAGTCCAGGATCACTATCTGATGATGATCAAGGACTTGAAAGATCTTGAGAAGCTCGGTGTGAAGTTAGACTTGAATCTACAGAACGATGTTATTCTGCAATCCTTGACTGATGCATATGGGCAATTCATCATGAATTACCATATGCATAAACTTCAAAATTTCTTGGTCGAATTAATGAACATGCTGGTTATCACTGAGCTTTCTATGAAAGATTCTAAAGGCTCAGTTCTTGCTATGGAATGGACTTCTTCCAAAAGAAAGTCTTCTGAAAAGAAAAAGAAGTTTGCAAAAAAGTAGAAGGTGGAAGAAGCAAAGAAGAAGAAGGCAGAGTCGAAGAAGAAGACCGCTGTCAAAGGAAAGTATTTCCATTGCAATAGCGACGGCCACTGGAAGCGAAACTGTTCTACTTACCTGGCCACCCTGAAGAACAAGAAGGAAGGTTCTTCTGGAGGTATGCTCATTATTGAGTCTAACCTTATGATTTCTTCTACATCCAGTTGGATGCTTGACTCTGGTTCTAGTGCTCATCTATGCACTTTCATGCAGGGCCTTGAGGATAGCAGGAGGCTGAGGGATGGAGACATGATCCTATGTGTCGAAAATGGAGCAAGAGTTATTGCAGTGGTGGTGAAAACATATCCTCTTCGATTATCATCTGATTTAGACTTAGTTTTGAAAGATTGTTATTATGTGCCTGCAGCTAGCAGAAATTTGATTTCTGTTTCATGCTTAGCACTAAAAGGCTATGTGATTATCTTCTTTAAGGATCATTGTAACATTCTTTATGAAAAAAATAAAATTACAAATGGTTTTCTTATTAACGATCTTTATCAGCTACATATTGATGTATCTGTTCTAACTATCGAGCAAAATGTGAATACCAAATGACCTAGGGATAGTCCAAACGATAGGTATCTATGGCACCTGAGATTAGATCATATAGCAGAAGATAGGATCAACAAATTGGAGAAAAATGGGCTATTGAGTCCGTTGACTTTCGAGTCATATCCAACTTGTGAATCTTATCTTCAAGGCAAAATGACTAAACTCTCTTTTATAGGACATGGGGAAAGAGCCACAGATCTCCTTGCCCTAGTACATACTGATGTGTGCAGCCTATTTGATATGCCGACTAGAGATAATTTTCTCTACTTCTACATCTTTATCGATGATCTATCTAGGTATGGATGTGTATCTTATGAGACACAAGTCTGAAGCTTTTGAAAAGTTCAAAGAATTCAAACATGAAGTAGAAAAATAAATTGGAAACTCATTAAGGTTCTTCGATCAGATCGAGGAGGTGAATATCTTAGCCGAAAATTTCTAGACTATCTTAAGAAAAATGGTATAGTCTCTCAATGGACTCCACCAGGAACACCTCAACTCAACGAAATTTTAAAACAAAGAAATTGGACTCTATTGGATATGGTCCGATCCATGATGAGCTTCACAGACCTCCCTGATTTTCTTTAGGGACACTCATTGTTAACTTCAATTTATCTACCGAATAGGATTTCCTCTAAAACTGTTTCTACCATATCGTATGAGATATGTCACGATAAGAAATCAAGTCTGAGTCATCTTAGAATTTGGGATTGTCCGGCTCATGTCAAAAGATAACAAGCGGACAAGTTAGAGTTTAGGTCCTTCAGAGCTCGATTCATAGGATATCCTAAAGAGTCATTAGGATACTATTTCTACATTCTAGAAGATCATAATGTAATTATGAGTCGACATGCCATCTTTCTTGAAAAATAGTTTATTCAAGATAGTGGCATTGGAAAGTAGATTAAGCTTGATGAGAAAGTCTCATAAGTACAACGAGCTAAGGACTAATTGAAACCAAATCAGGTTGAGTAATAAGAACACTACCTCCTCCACCTCATAGATCGGAAAGAGTTTTTCGTCCCCCTGAAAGATACTTAGGTATTATTTCAGAGGAAGTAGAGAAAATATTCCTCATAGGTAATGGTGCTCATGGTGATGATCCCAAAACTTACAATGAGGCGATATCAGATATCGACTCTAAGAAATGGCTAGAGACAATGCAGTCAGAAATTGACTCGATGCACTCAAACTAAGTCTGGACCTTGGTAGATCCATCAGAAAGTATAGTACCTATTAGGTGTAAATGGATCTTCAAGAGAAAGATTGGTGTAGATGAAAATGTGGAGACATTCAAAGCTAGACTAGTAGCAAAAGATTATAGTCAATGTAAAGGCATTAACTATCAGAATACCTTTTTTTCAGTGGCTATGCTAAAATTCATCCACATAATGCTTGCCGTTGCAGCCTATTTTGATTATGAAATATGACAAATGGACGTGAAAATGACGTTCTTAAATAGATATCTTGAGGAAGATATTTATGGAATAGCCACTAGGTTTCACATCCAATGATACTGATCACAAGGTTTGCAAGCTGCAAAGGTCCATATATGGACTTAAGCAAGCATCTCGAAGCTGAAACACTCATTTCAATGATGTGATCAAAATATTTGGTTTCATAAAAAATGAAGAGGAACCGTGTGTCTTCAAAAGGGTCAGTGGGAGCGCTGTTGTCTTCCTCGTATTGTACGTGGATGTCATCCTCCTTATTGGAAATGATATTCCCATGTTGACGACAGTCAAAATATGGCTATCCAAGAAATTTTTTATGAAAGACCTAGGTGAAGCATCCTTTATTCTAGAAATTAAGGTCTATAGAGATAGACCAAATAGGATGCTAGGACTTTCACAAAAGATGTACATAGAGGAAGTACTAAAGAGGTTTAGTAGGAAAAACTCTAAGAGGGGATTAATATCCTTCAGACATGGTATTCATCTTTCCAAGATGATGTGCCCTAGCACACATGAGGAAATAAAATGCATGAGCAAGATCTCTTATGCTTTTGTAATAGGGAGCCTCATGTATGCCATGCTATGTACACGACCTGATATAGCCTATGCTGTGAGTGTCATAAGCAGATATTAGTCAAATCCAAGTGAAGAACACTGGATTTCTATGAAATGTATCCTTAAGTACTTAAGAAGAACTAAGGATATGATGTTGGTCTTTGCTAACGGAGAACTCCAAGTCCAGGAATACACAGACTCGGATTTCATGTCTGATGTAGATGATCGAAACTCGACATCTGGGAGTCTGTTTGTGTGCAATGGTGGTGCTGTCAGCTGGAAGAGTTCCAAGCAAATCGTGATAGCAGATTTCACTATGGAAGTAGAATATATCGCTGCATCAGAGGCTGTGAAGGAAGGATTATGGTATAAGAAGTTTGCTGCAGAAATTGGAGTAATGCCATCAGATGCCATTCCTTTGTACTGCGACAACAATGGCACCATAGCCCTTGCTAAGGAGCCGAGGTCTCACCAGAAATCTAAGCATATCGAGCGGCGATACCACCTCATCCATGATTATCTCAAGAAGGGTTATGTCGAGGTCAAGAGAGTCGACTTCGCAGATAATGTGGCAGACCCACTTATAAAGCTGTTGGGACAACAAAAAATCGAAGCCCATCTTGAGAAGATGGAACTTAGACTTGTAGCCAATTGGCTTTAGGATAAGTGAAAGATTGTTAGATATATGTGCCCTAGAAGTCAGAATTGGCTGACACTTGTAATATACTTCTAAGGATAAATTATAATTTTGACTATAATCAATAAAATAGATTATTTTCTATTACATATGTGTATTTAGTATCTGTGATACATCCTTTGAGTTAATGGTAATGATAATTCATATTTTTAAGAGTTAAAAATTTAAGACATGAATAATCATTATTAACTCATAAAATGCTTCCGACCATAGGATCATCACGAGGATGGTGATTGATCCAAAAGATTGGTGTACAACCGCTTCTCTTTAGTAGATGAGTCTTGAGTCTACGATGTGGAGATACCGAAGCGAGAGTACAGATACTCGTTAGAGAACAAGGGTACTAAGCGTGACCACCTCGAGCAGTCATTAGGAAGTCTACCTTCTCGTCAATGACTGACTCGATGCTATAGTGGTGTGTCTGATTCTTTGACCTAAGGTGCATCGATAGTTCATCTTGAGGGTGTTGTAGTTTGACTACATCATAACTCGGTCTCCTAGCCATTCGGAACCCTGAGGTGTATGTTGGCTATAGCATGTTCATTGCAAGAACTGGATTGCATCAAGATGGAATCTATCTACCTCGGTGGTAGAGGAGCAGCCCTATGATGATCATAAGAATCAAGTCCAAAAGCCCATAGGCCATGGCAGAGTGAAATAATAGAAAGAGTTTTTATTTAGGTTTTCACATCGGACTTGAATCGAATGATTACATCATATGACAGAAACTAGGGTTTGATGAGTTCACCTTAACCCTAATCTGATCGGGGCTCAAGATAGAAGAACTTAATCACACAGGTAGCTACACCAAGAGGTTCGCATTTAGCTCTGATGGGTTGCCACCATATACTGCTAGGTGTCACTGATGGATTTTGGGAGCAATTAGAATGATTTAGATGATCGATCATTCTAGCTGTTCGAATCAGAAGAGTTCTGATCCATCGAAAGAAGTTTCGATGATGTCAATGATAGAGATCATGACATATCATATTATCATACAGAACTGAACCTAACTGAGTCACACAAATAAGGATTTGAATTTGATGATCATCAATTGAGCTGATCCAGTTCAATTGATCTGAATGAGATTCAATTAGGTTCAAGAAAATCGTGCTAGCACTCGATTGAACCTAACGTTCTTCTTTTACTATCACAAATAGTTGTCCTGACTGAGCCAAAGGAGTTTATGCTCGATTAGAGGCTTTCACTTGATCTGACTGGAGCCTGTCCAGGTCAAAAAAGGGTTGTCTTATTTTGTAAGATAATACCTACCATTTTTGGTCACCTACCATTTCTCGTTCTTTGACTTTAGTCAAACGTTGATCTTTGACTGGTCAAATGTTGACCATTGATACTTTGACTTCTGTCCATATGTCACGAATCTATTGGAGAGCTGGTGGGGGCTTATCTCCCTATCAAAAATTGGCAAGGAGGAGGGCGCATGCCAAGGATGGCGTGCGCCCAAGTTTGAGGTGCCCAGGAGTCCCTATTGGATAGGGACTCCATCTCCTTATTGGATTCCGATTAGACTTCTCCTAAGAACCAACTTTGACTGATCTTAGGTGCCATCTAAGGATGAATTCAAGAGACCCAATTCCCATCAATCAGATTTAGATCTGATTTCACAAAGGGTTGTGATTGGTTGGGAAGAAGAGGAGTTGGATCATGCATAGTCTATAAATAAGATCATGCGCCCAACTCAAAGTTATGAATAATTCTCCACACCCCAAGGCTGCCTCTCTCCTCCTCCATGCTAAGACCATCTTCTCCCTCTTCTTTTCATGCCCAAAGAAGTTTGGGATCTTAGTTGGTGCAATCTAGATGAGAGAAAGGCAATAGAAAGCTAGAAGGCTACACTGCTGCAAAGAACAACTGCTGGTCTTCGAAAGCTATTTTGAAGATCCTTCAAATCAAATTCAGATCTGCTTTTTGGAGACGTGATAGAGAAGAAGAGGATCTTCAGATCCAGTCTGAGTGGATATCGATAGCGGTTAGGCACTTGCGTGGCTAGATCCATAATCTTTCACTGCTTATAGGATTATCAACGGATAATAGGATTACCCTACATCAAGGTAAATTAAATTAAATTTAATTTATTTATATTTTATTTTAATTATTAAAATAATAAGAATCAGATCTGAAATATTTCAGATCTGATTCGGATCAAATTTTTTTTTTTTTGAAATATATCTCTTGATCCGATCAAATCTGAACGAATCTGATCCAAAAAATCAGGATTTTTCTTTAGTCGATCCATGGATCGACCCCTATGGATCGACCCTTATGATGGAAAAATCTATAATGACTAGTTTTTTTGTCAGTTTTAGATGCATTTAATGCTCATTAATTGCTCTCCAATGGCTATAAATGGGCATGTTCACTCTTCAGCATTCACTGAAGATATAAAAATATTTAAATGAAGAAAAACTCAAAAAAAATCAAGAAAATATTCATCCCTAGAGAAAAACTCTCTTCCAAGCTAAGAAGCGTTGATTTTAAGCTCAACCACTTCTTCAAAGCTCATTGAAGCCTTCATTCATTTTGAGAGGAATTTAAAAAGCTTCTCCCTTTTTATGTAAAGTATTTTTAAAATCTTATTATGCTCATTAAAGGAGCTAAACTTGTTTTACATTGCCATTATACTTGTTTTCTATTTTTATTATTTTGTTTTAAGTTTTGGGGGTTCCAAAAGTTGGGAAGGTTGATTCGAATTTTGAATCAGAATATATTTCGATTGGTTTGTATCCAAAAGATAAGTATTCTAGCTTAAGATAGCTTGGCTCGGAGGTCACCGATGTTGTATTCAATTTGAATATGATTAGTGGATTAAAATTCTCAAGTAGAAACTTAAAGAGTGGATGTAGGTGCAAGTTTGGCATCGAACCACTATAAATCTTCTTTGTTTGTAGTGTGTTGATTTGCTTTCATTCATCTTTACTATATTCTCTTACAGACTTATTTCATAATTTCTTATCTTCCTCAATAGTCACTGCACTTTGCATCTTTTATCTTAACATGGTATTTGTGGTTCACACTTCACTTTAAAAATTTTAAAATCCAATTCACTCCCTCTCTTGGATTGCATAGCTGGGCAACAAGTGGTACCAGTGAAGGAACTACAGGATCGGTCTGATCGAATCAGGTTTATACAATGAATTTTTTTAAAAAAAATCTTGTTGATCCAATCAAATCTGAGAGTTCTCAGATCTAATAATATAGATCTAAAACTAAGAACAAAATTTAGTATCAAAATACCACCTGATTTGTAAGTGAACTATTCATTCGCTATGATGATCACAATACTGTCCCGAGATCTGACTTGAGTCGTGCACATGCCCAACCTCTCTCAACGTCCACTTGGTTAGATCTGAAGGTCTTCTCCTTCTAGATTTGATCTATGAAAAATCAAAAGAGGATCTCCTTCTTGCACCTTCAATATGATCTTTGGCAGTAATCTGATGGATACACAATCGAAGTCTTCTTTGACTTTGGTTTTCACAAATAGCACCTCGACACTTGGAGAGCTGATTGGCCCAACTCTTGGACGTAGAGAAGAGAGAGAAGAGAAGGGAGAGAAGGCACAGAAATGGAGGGATAGGGCTTCGTAGTGGACTAATGTGATGGCCAAACACTTTGGCCTAGGTCTCTATTTATAGAGAAAACATGAGACCTAAGAGTCCTAGGACTTTAAGAAATTGATCGGGTCAATTTGCTTAAAGTAGAAGGACTCTCCCCAAGCCCCCACACCCTCTTCAGATTTTTATGTGATTTTTGTCGCACAAAAATCACTTTTGGTATGCACACTCTCATATGATAATAGTTATTTTATGCACCAGATGTTATATATCTCTTCAAGATTTATTTTAATTTAAACTCTTTGACCCATTCAAATGAATTTAAATTAAAACAAACCATAACTCTCATACTTATCCATAAGGGGCACAAGCCAGGGATGGGCGTGTGCCCTTCTCTCTCTCAAAAATCATATGGGGCACATGCCCTAAGAGAAACAACAGGAGGCGCACGCTTCTATCCCTTCTTTCTTGCGCATGATGAAGTCAAAAGGGGTCTTGTCCTGATCCTTTCCATCAAAGACCAAGACAAAGCTTGATCCGATCAGGACAAGATCTGATCTCATCAGGATAAGATCTAGTCAGATCAGGACCAACCCATACAGAGTTTATGGATGAGCCAAATCTAATTTGACTAAGTCTAGATCAATTAGGAAGTCTATAGATGGAGAAAGTTAGGTCCAATCATATGCTAGCATGATTTTTTTGAACCTAATTGGATCTAGTCCAAATTAATCAAATCACGTGAGCCTAATTAATGACATCCAGATTCAAACTCTTGTTTGTGTGATCCAATAGGTTCAATTCTATATGGTAATAGATATGTCATGATTTTCATCATCGATATCATTGAAATATCTTTCGATGGACCAGAATTCTTTCTAATTCATCTAATTAAAATAATCGATTATTAAGATAATTTTAACTGATTCCAAAATCCATCAGTGATACCTAGCAGTATGTAGTGGCAACCCATTAGAATTGAATACGAACCTTTCAGTACAGCAACTGTATGATTGGATTCTTCTATCATGAGTCCTAACAGGATTAGGTTAAGGTTGACTCATCAAATCTGATTCCTGTCATATGATTGAATCACTTGATTCAAGTTCGATGTGAAATCCTAATAGAAACTTTTTTCTATATTATTTCATACTATCACGATTATAGACTTTAGGACTCGATCTCATGGTCATCATAGGATTACTCCTCGTCTATCGAGATTGATAGATTCCATCTTGGTGTGATCCAATTCCTATAATGAACATACTACAACCAATATACACCTTAGAATTTTAAATGGTTAGAAGATCTAGTTATGATATGGTCAAACTATAACACCCTCAAAATGAATTATCGATGCATCTCAGATCAAAAATCAAACACACAACTGCAGCATCGAGCTAGTCATTGATGAGAAAGTAGGTTTCCTTATGACTGCTCGAAGTAGTTACGCTCAGTATCCTTATTCTCAATGAGCACCTGTACTCTTATTTTGGTATCTCCGCATCGTAGATTCAAAACTCATCTATCTTAAGAAAGCGATCGTACATCAATCTTCTAGATTGATCATCATTCTCATGATGATCCTATGATCGAGAGCAATTTATGAGTTAATTATAACAACATATATCTCAAATTCTCAACTTTTGAGAATATGTGTTATTATACTTATTAACCCAAGAATATATCATAGACACTTAATACATAAATATGATAGAAGGAATAACCTATTTTATTAATTATAAGTCAAAATTATAAAAATATCCTTACAAAGTATTTATAAGTGTTGGCTAATCTAGCTTTTAGGACATACATCTAACAAACTTTTACTTGACCTAATGTCAATTGACTATAAATCTAAGTCCCATCTTCTCAAGGTGGGCTTCAGCCTTTTGTTGGCTTAAAAGCTCCATCACTAAGTCAGTCATATTATCCACGATGTCAACTCTTTTAATCTCGACATATCCCTTCTCGAGGTAATCGTGGATGAGGTGGAATCGCTACTTGATATGCTTGGACTTTTGATGAGATCTTGGCTCCTTAGCTAAGGCTATGGCACCATTGTTATCGTAATACAAAGGGACAATATTAGATAGCATCACTTCAAGCTTTGCAACGAACTTCTTGAACCAGAATGCCTCCTTCGTAGCTTTTGAGGCAACGATGTATCTTACTTCAATAGTGGAGTTTGCTATCATTGTCTGCTTGAAATTCTTTCAGCTTACAGTACCACCATCGCATAGGAACAGACTACCTAATGTCAACTTTCGATCATCAATGTCAGACATAAAGTCTAAGTTTGTATATCCCTGTACCTGAAGTTCTTTATTACCAAATACTAGAAACATATCCTTAGTTCTTTTCAAGTCTTAAGGATATATTTCACAGAAGTTTAATACTCTTTGCCTGAATTCAACTTATACCTGCTAGTGACACTCACGGCATGGGCAATATCAGATCGTGTACATAATATAGCATATATGAGACTCTCTATTACCGAAGCATAAGGAATCTTGCTCATGCACTCAATCTCTTTCAATGTGTTGGGGCACATTTTCTTGGAGAGATGAATTTCATATCTGAAGGGCACAAATCCTCTCTTGAAGTTTTCTATGCTGAACCTCTTCAGTACCTTCTTTATGTACATCTTCTGTGACAGGCCTAGCATCCTTTTTGATATATCTCTATAGATCTTAATTTCTAAAATAAAGAATGCTTCTCTTAGGTTTTTCATAAAAGACTCTCTTAGACAATCATACTTTAACCGAGATCAACATGAGAATATCATTTCCAATTAGGAGGATGTCAACCACATACAATACGAGAATGATAATAGTGCTTCCACTGATCTTTTTGAATATAAAGGATTCCTCCTCATTCTTAATGAAACTAAATAATTCGATCACTATTGAAATAAGCATTCCAGCTATGAGATACTTGCTTAAGTCCATAGATAGATTTTTACAGCGTGCATACTTTGTAATTACTATCATTGGAAGTGAAACCAATCGACTGTTCCATATAGATATTTTTCTCGAGATATCCATTCAAAAATATTATTTTCATATCTATCTGCCATATTTTGTAATCGAAATATGCTGCAATAACAAGCAATGTACAAATAGATTTAAGCATTGCCACTGGCGAGAAAGTATCTTGATAGTCAATGTCTTCATACTGACTATATCCTTTCATTACTATCCTAGCTTTAAATGTCTCCATATTTTCATCTGCACCAATCTTTCTTTTGAAGATCCATTTATACCCAATAAGTACAATATCTTCAGGTAGATCTATCAAGGTCTAAACTTGGTTCGAGGGCATCGAGTTAATTTTTGACTTCATTACCTCTCGCCATTTCTTGAAGTTGATATATGATATTATCTTGTTATAGATTTTGGGATTATCTCCATGAATCTTATTTTTTATGAGAAATATTTTCTCTACATTCTCTAAAATAATATCTAAGTATCTCTTAAGAGGATGAAAAACTCTACTAGACTTACGAGATGGAGAAGATAGTATGTGGATCGGCTCAAACTGATCGGATTTCTCAGGTTTCTTGGCTCGTTGCTGTTTAAAGACTTTCTCCTCGAGTTTGATTGTTTTCTCTTGTCACCATCTTGAATAAATTATTTTTTAAAAAAAAATTATATGTTGACTCACAATCATATTATGATCTTTTGGAAGATAAAAGTAATATCCTAATGACTTCATAGGATATCCAATGAATCGAGCTCTAAGGGATCTAAATTCTAACTTATCCACCTGCTATCTCTTGACATAGATCGAATAATCCTAAATCTTAAGATAACTCAGACTTGGCTTCTTATCATGCCACATCTCATATGGTGTCATAGGAACAGTTTTAGAAGAAATCATATTTAGTATGTAAATAACTATTATTAAACTATTTTTCCAAAAAAATTCGTAAAGGTTTGTGAAGGTTATCATAGAACGGACCATATCTAATAGGGTCTGATTTCTCCATTCTGAAATCTCATTGAGTTGAGGCATTTCAGGCAAAGTCCACTGTAAGACTATGCCATTCTTCTTTAGATAGTCCAGAAATTTTTTACTAAGGCATTCACCTTCTCGATTTGATCGAAGAATCTTAATAAATTTTTCAGTCTATTTTATCACTTCATGTTTAAATTTTTTGAACTTTTCAAAGGCCTCAGACTTATAACACATTAGGTACATATACCCATATCGAGAAAAATCATCGATAAAAATAATAAAGCAGACAAAACCGCCTCTGATCGACACAATAAATGGGCCACAGACATCTGTATGTATCAAGGCAAGTAACTCTATGGTCCTTTTTCCATATCCTATAAAGGATAGCTTGATTATTTTATCTTGAAGGCATGACTCACAAATCGGATATGACTTAGAAGTTAACAAATCAATTAGTCCAAATTTCTCTAATTTATTAATTTTGTCTTCTGATATATGACCTAGTCTAAGGTGCCATAAGTACTTTTTGTTAATACTATCTCTAGATCGTTTCAATCCTATAGCATTCACATTTTACTTTATATAATTAACAGGTACATCTACATATAACTGATAGAGACCATTTATTAAGAAATCACTTTTAATTTTATTTCTTTCATAAAAAATGATACAGTAGTCCTTAAAGAAACTAATTACATAATCATCCTGTGCTAGATAAGAGATAGAAATTAGATTCCTGCTCGCAGCAGATATATAAAATAATCTCTTAAAACTAAAATGCTCCTAAATGATAGTCATAGAAGGTACATTTTCATGACCACAGCAAAAACTCTTACTCCATTTTTGATGCATAGGATTATCTCGCCATCCCTCAGTCTCCCACTATCTTTAAGATCCTATAAAAAAAGTGCATAAATGAGTACTAGATCTAGAGTCAAGCATCTAACTAGATGCAAAAAAAAATTGTTAGGTTCATCTCAATGACGAGCATACCTTCAGAAGGTCCATCTTTTCTCTTATTCTTCAAGCTTGCTAGATAAGCAGGATAGTTCTGCTTCCAATAGCTGTTGGAGTTGTAGTGAAAATACTTTTTTTTCTCCATGGTCTTCTTTTTTGGCTCTTTCTTTTTCTCCTTCTTCTTTTCCTCCATCTTCTACTTCTTCGCAAACTTCTTCTTCTTTCTAAAGGACTTCTTCTTGGAAGAAGTCTACTCCATAGCAAGAATAGAGCCTCTTAAACTCTTCAAGGTCCCTTCAGTAGTTACCAGCATGTTTATCAACTTGGCCAGGGTATACTAGATCTTATTCATATGGAAGTTTACTATAAACTATCCTTATGAATCAGTTAAGAACTGTAGGATCAAATCAATCTACAGATCCTTATCCATCGACATGCCGAGCTTCTCAAGCTCCTCCAAGTCCTTGATCATTGACAGGCAATGATCATAGATCAATTGCCCATCATGCATCTACATCTTGAAGAGTCTCTTTGATACTTCGTAGCGTGCTATGCGACTCTGCTTACCATACAATTCTTGTAGGTGAGCTAGCATCTAGCTGGCAGTCTTCATATCCTCATGTTGGTACTGCAATTCATTTGACATTGAGGCCAACACATAGCACCTGATCTTGTTGTCGTCGTCCACTTTTCATAAGACACTATTTGATCGATGGTCGGACGGGCTGGGAGAGGGGAAGGTTCTAGTCCAAGACATAGGTCAGCTTTTCGAAACTTAAAATAATTTTCAAGTTCTTGAGCCAATCTATAAAATTGGATTCAATCAGATAGTTGGTCTCTAGGATGCTAGCTAGGGGATTGGATGCAAATATTTTTCTATAGAGAGTCAAAGTTTCTAGTTAGACTTGTAATTGACTTAATTAATTTATTTTAAAAAATTTATTTTTAAAATAAATTTAGACTTCTACTATTTTTCAGAATCCCTACACTTTTTTGGAAGAGATGCGAAAATCTCTATGATCAAAGATTTTTAGTGGATGATGCGGTTCCATCGATTGACTCACCACCTTATCTAACAATTATTAGTGATGAGTAGCCGATGAGTGGATAACTCTTATTCAATATTTTTCTAAATATGTTGCACCCAACTCGATCTTTAATTCATGAAGCTCATTGTGCTCGAAATATTTTTCCACTCTTTAGTTAAGTCAGACCTACCGTTTGCACGAACTGGATTCATGATGAGACCCTTATCGTATTCAAAATATTAAGTCCAACCCATCCTCCAATCCGTAGTATTCCATGCTTAATAGCTATGGTTGCATCTTCCGGATGCAACTGAACTACTGTATATAGTCGAGAACAATCAACCAGAAAGGGCCTGCACAACTACAATGGTAGAAGACCAATTGATTTAATATTTTCTTAGAAAGATTTTAATTTAGATTTCTTTAATCCTAACTAGTCATAACGGTTATAACTTACCTAGTAGCATGGATTAGCTTGAATCATTAGCAACCTTAATATAGAACTAGATCGACCCAATCAATCAGATAAATAGATCGATGGAAGTGATATGCCATTAACTCACCATAGACGCATCTAGATCGAGTAGCTCCAAATTAATGACCATCGATCGTATCTGTTGGACTTATCTTAGACATCAATTTATCGAATAAGAACTAAATGGGTTAGCCTACAATCTAGGCTTGAACCATAGAGCTAGATTAGATGTTGAGGTGATCGACCATATATGGCTGTGAATCAATCTTGATCAAACTTACAACTATTGGACTGGTCAATTAAGCATTCTTAATCCTACTTAACCAACTCTTGATTCAGTTTGATCAACCACTCAAGCTAGACCTAATCAAGATACCCATACTTTAAACCCATGTTTTGTGAAGGTGTTTTAGTTCTAAAAATTCTTAATTTTAAATCTAATTAGTTTCATAACTTAATTCTTAATTAAGTGTAATATGGTTCAGAAAAATAAAGCATAAAATAAAGATCCTAGGGTTTAGCAAAAAGTAAGTTTTGATTTTCTGATTGAGAATAGACACGTAGCATCCCTACATACGATAAAAGCACTCCATCGAATGGAAAGTGAGGACCTTTAAATCCTTCTTACTTTTATAACTGGATGGCTAAGAGGAATGCCCCAATCAAAAAAAAAAAATTCTACTACTACAAGAACTAGATTTAGCATATATCACATATATGATATCAGATCTATTCTACACATGCTTTGCATACATTTTATGTATTCATTTTTAGATTACATCTCATGTAAAATCAGAAAATATATTTGATCTTATCAAAATAAATTTTAGATATATTCTAATCTAGATCTAGAACTAGAACCTGACTCTGATACCAGTTGAAAGAACTGTAGGATTGGCCTGATCGGATCAGATTTGTGCAGCAAATTTTAAAAAAAAATTCTAATTGATCCGATCAAATCTGAAAGTTCTTAGATAAGATAATATAGATTTGAAATTAAGAAGAAAATTTAGATATTGAAATACCACCTGATTTGCAAGTGAACTATTCACTCATTGCGATAATCATAATGCTATCTTGAGATCCGACTTGAGCCGCCCATATACCCGGCCTCTACCAGTATCTACTCATATTAGATTTGAAGGTCTTCTCCTTCTGGATCTAATCTCTAAAAAATTAGAAGAGGATCTTTTTCTTGCACCTTCGATCTAATCTTTGGCAGTAATCCGATTGACACATGATCGGAGTCTCCTTCGACTTTGGTTTGTGCAGACAACACCTCGACATATAGGGAGCTGATTGGCCCAACTCTTGGGCATGAAGAAGAGGGAGAAGAGGAGGGAGACGAGGCATGGAAATTGAGGGATAGGGCTTCGTAGTGGACTAATGTGATGGCCAAATACTTTGGCCTAGGTCCCTATTTATAGAGAAAATGGGAGATCTAAGAGTCCCAGGGCTTTAAGCAATTGATCGAATCAATTTGCTTAAAGCAGAAGGACTCTCCGTAGGCCCCCGTGCCCCCTTCAAATTTTTATGTGATTTTTATTACACAAAAATCACTTCTAGCATACGCACTCTCATCAAATAAGAGTGGTTTTGTGCGCCAGATGTTATCTCTCCAAAATTTATTTTAATTTAAATTCTTTGACCCATTCAAATGAATTTAAATTAAAACAAACCATAACTATCATACTTATTCACAAGGAGCACACGCTAGGGATGGACGTGCACCATTCTCTCTCTTAAAAATCATATGGGGCACACACCCTAAGAGAAACTCTAGGGGGTGCACGCCCTTATCCCTTCTTTCTTGTGCATGACTAAGTCAAAAGAGGTCTTGTCTTGATCCTTTCCATCAGAGATCAGGATAAAGCCTAATTTGATTAGGACAAGGTTTGATCTCATCAGGATAAGATCCAGTCAGACTAGGATAAATCCAAATAGGATTTCTAAATGAGTCAAATCCAATTCAATTGAGTCCAGATCAATTAAAAAGTCCATAGAAGAAGAAAGTTAGGTCCAATCATGTACTAGCATGATTTTTTTGAATCTAATTAGATCTAATTCAAATCAATTGAATCACGTGAGTCCAACTAATGACATCCAGATCCAAATCCTTATTTGTGTAATCAAATAGGTTCAATTCTATATGATAATGGAACATATAGTAATTTTCATCATCGACATCATCGAAACACCTTTCGATGGATCAGAACTCTTTCTGATTCATCCAATTAGAATCATCGATCATTATGATAATTCTAATTGATCCCAAAACTATTAGTGACACCTAGCAGTATGTAGTAACAATCCATCAAAACTGAATATGAACCTCTCAGTGTAGCTAATTGTGTGATTAAATTTTTCTATCATGAGTCTCGATAGAATTAGGTTAAGATTGACTCATCAAACCCAATTTTTATGATATGATTGAATCACTCGATTCGAGTCTGATGTAAAATTCTAATAGAAACTTCTTTCTATTATTTCATACTATCATGATTATGGACTTTAGGACTCGATCTCATGATCATCATAGGACTACTCTACCAAGATTGATAAATTCTATTTTGATGCGATCCAATTCCTACAATAAACATGCTACAGCCAACATATATCTCAGGATTCCAAATGGCTAGAAGATTGAGTTATGGTGTAGTTAAAATATAACACCCTTAAGGTGAATTGCTAATACACCTCAGATCAAAGAATCAGACACACAACTGTAGATCGAGCTAGTCATCGATGAAAAGATAGATTTTCTTATGAATGCTCGAAGTGGTCATGCTCAGTATTCTTATTCTCAACAAGCATCTATACTCTCGCTCCAGTATCTTCACATCGTAGATTCAAGACTCATTTATCCTAATAAAGCGATCGTATATCAATCTTTTGGATCGATCATCATTCTCATGACAATCTTATGATTGAAAGCAATTTATGAGTTAATTATGACAACACATGTCTCAAATTCTCAATTCTTGAGAATATATATTATCATATCTATTAATTCAATGAATGTATCACAAATACTTAATATACAAATATGATAGAAGAATAACTCATTTTATTAATTATAAATTAAAATTATAAAAAATGCTCTTAGAAGTATTTATAAATATCGATCAATCTAGCTTCTAGGGCATGCATCTAATAATCAAAGCTCGATGCTTTAGCCCTTTTTTGATTTAATCATCAAGAGCAAAAGATCTATGGCAACTCAAGTTGGTATTTCACTAGCCGAGGGGCAATCCACAAACTGACTTTCACTTTTTAATGGGTCCAACTACACCTATTGAAAAGCTTGGATGAGAGTTTCTATTCAAGCATTCGACTATGATATGTAGAGTATCATAGTATATGGACTGCACACATTCACTAAGTTGATTGATGGTGTGGAGTCAATCAAATCCAAAAAAAATGAAATGAGGTAGATAAGAAAATGGCTCAGCTTAATGCTAAAGTCATGAATATTTTGTATTATGCATTAGATGCAAATAAATTTAATTGTATTTCAACTTGCATGTCAACTAAAGAAATATGGAATATGCTAGAAGTAACTCATGAAGGTACCAACCAAGTTAAAGAGTCAAAAATCAATATGCTTGTACATAAATATGAACTCTTTAAAATAGAATATGATAAATCAATTACTGAAATATTTACTCACTTTGCAAATATTATAAATTATCTTAAAAGTCTTGATAAATCTTATTCTAATAGTGATTTTGTAAGAAAAGTTTTTAGATCTCTACTAAAAATATGGAAAGCAAAGATCACCATGATTCAGGAGGCAAAGAATTTGAATGCATTACCTTTGGAGGAGCTTCTAGGATCCCTTATGATGCATAAACTAAGCATGAGACAATACAATGAAGAAAAAATCAAGAAGAAGAAAATAATTATCCTCAAATCCACTACTCAAAAAGAGGAGGAATCCAATAAAACTGAAAATGATGAAGAAGATGAAGAATTAGCCCTCATCACTTGAAAATTTAAAATATTTTTGAAGAAAAGAAGGCAAGAAGTGAGGAGAAGGCCACAAACTAAAAAGGAGTATAGCAAGGAGAACGACAAAGAGCAGCCTTTTATATGCTACGAATGTAAGAAGTTGAGGCACTTTAAATTCGAATGCCCGCAACACAAGAAGGCTCCTAAAAAATTTAAAAAGAAGACTATGATGGCTACATAGAGTGACAGCGATGACTCAAGCTCTGAAGAAGAATCTCATGAAGAAGCCAACTTGTGTCTTATGGTACATGAAAATGAGGTATGTCTTGCATCCTAAAGATCGATCAAATCAAAAATGATATCTTGATAGTAGATGCTCAAGATACATGATCGGTGATGAATCCTGATTCATCATACTTGATGTAAAAAATGAAGAAATGATCATCTTTGGAGATAATGATAAAGAAAAGATCATCGGTATGGATAATATTAGTATCACTCCCTCCAAATATATTAAAAATATTTTATTAGTAGATCATCTTAAATACAATCTTTTAAGTATTAGTCAATTTTGTGTTTGAATCTTCATTATATTTTGTAACTAGTCCCAATAATGATGGTATTAAATTTGTTGGACATAGACATGGTAATATTTATATGGTGGATTTGAATAATCTTTTCATGATAAACATATAATTCTAGTAGTCATAAATACCAAAATTAATGAGACTAGTTGACTTTGGCACTGTAGGCTTGCACACATAATATGCATTATCTTTCAAAACTTATTAAAAAGAATTTAGTTACCGACTTATCTAAATTAAATTTTGAAAAAGATAAAATTTATGATGCATATCAATTAGATAAGCAAACTAGAATTTTATTCAAATCTAAAAACATAGTTTTAACTTCTAGACCATTAGATCTATTACATATGGATTTGTTTGGACCAATAAGAACTACTAGCTTAGGTGGCAAATGATATGATTTTATAATTATCGATGATTTTTCATATTTTACATGAATTTTTTTAGCATATAAGGATGAAATATTTTATAATTTCTTAAAATTTTATTGAAAAGTTATAAATGAAAAAGTTTTTTCAATTCAAAATTTTCTAAGTAATCATGAAACCGAATTTGAAAATTAAGATTTTGAAAAATTTTGTAATAAGAAAGGTATTGATCATAATTTTTCTACACCTAGAATACTTTAACAAAATGGGATAGTTGAAAGAAAAATAAAATTTTTGAAGAAATGGCCCGTACCATACTATATGAAAGCAATCTCCTAAGATACTTTTGGATGAAAGTAATTAATATGACATGTTATATTTTAAACCGTGCACTAATAAGATCCATTTTAAAGAAAATATCTTATGAACTTTGGAAAGGAAGAAAACTAAATATTGCATGCTTTCATATTTTTGGTTACTGATATATATTTTGTTTTGAACAATGATAAAGAAAGATTAGAAAATTTTGATGCTAAATCTAATGAGGCTATTTTTCTTGGGTATTCCTCTTCTAGTAAAGTCTTTAGAGTTTTTAATAAAAGAACCTTAGTAATAGAAGAATTAATACATGTAGTCTTTGATGAGACTAATGATCTTTCATTAAGGAAGAAAGAAGGTATTGATGATACAGGTCCACTTGTAGAAAGGATGAATAAGCTCATCTTAAAGAACTCAATAATCCAAAATGAAAAAAAATATAAAGACAAACATGAGGATGAAGGTAAAGAACAATAAAATTTGTAAGAATAACCTCAAGATACCAATGATCTTTCAAAAGAACGGAGGTATGATCACATTACTCTAAAGAGCTAATTATTGATGATCATACATATGGGATAAAAACTCGTTCTTCACTTAGAGATACATGTAATCATTTTATTTTTGTTTCACATTTTGAACCTAAAACTATAGATGAAGCCAAAAAAAATTATAATTAGATTAATACAATGCAAGATGAGCTTAATCAATTTGAAAGATATAATATATGAATTTTAGTGTCAAGACCTAAAAACTATTTCATAATTGGTACTAAATGAATATATAAAAATAAATTAAATAAAAATAAAAATATAATTAAAAATAAAGCATGATTGATAAGGGATATAATTGAGAAAAAAATTAATTTTGATGAAACTTTTACATCAGTTGCTAGATTAGAAGTCATTAGACTTTTGTTTGCTTATGCATATTTTATAAATTTTAAGTTATTTCAAACAGATGTTAAAAGTGCTTTTTTAAATGGATATTTTGTTGAAGAAGTATATGTAGAATAACCTCTCAATTTTAAAATCATGCCTTTTCTAACAATATTTTCAAATTGAATAAAGTACTATATGGTTTAAAATAAGCATCTAGAACTTTATATGAAAGACTAAGTAAGTTTTTATTTAACAATAACTTTTTAAGAGAAAATATTGATACTACTCTTTTCATTAAAAGAAATCATAATAATATGTTATTAATACAAATCTATGTTGATGATATCATATTTGGATCTACTAATAAAATTTTATGTCAAAACTTTGCTAAGCTCATACAAGAAAAGTTCAAGATGAGCATGATGGGTGAACTTACATTCTTCCTTAGATTTCAAATCAAATAAATGAAGAAAGAAATCTTCATCAACCAAATCAAATATATAAGAGAGTTACTAAAAAGATTTGGGATGGAGAGCTCCAAAATAATTGGCACCCTCATAAGCCCTTCATGTAAACTTAACAAGGATGAAGGAGATAAAAGTAATGATTTAAAAATTTATAGAGGCATGATTGGTTCTTTACTATATCTCACTGCTAGTAGACCTGATATTATATTTAGTATTTATTTATATGCTTAATTTAAATTCAATCCTAAAGAATCATATTTAAATGCTGTTATAAGAATCTTAAAATACTTAAAAGAAACTCAAACTTTAAGATTATGGTTTTCTAAAAATTCATCAATTGACTTAATAGGATATTCAGATGCAGATTTTGCTGGATATAGATTAGACAAAAAAAGCACTAATAAAACTTGTCATTTTCTAGGAGTTAACTTAATCTTATGGTTTAGCAAAAAGCAAAATTTGGTGGCATTGTCCACGACCAAGATCGAGTACATTGCAATTGAAAGTTATTGTACACAAATCTTATGGATTAAGCAACAACTTAAAAACTTTAGCATCAAACTTAATAAAACTTTCATAAGATATGATAATACTAGTACAATAAATCTAAATAAGAATCCTATACAATATTCAAGGTCTAAACATATATAAATAAGATATCATTTCATAAGAGAACATGTTCAAAATAATGATGTGATACTTGATTATGTTTATACTGAAAAATAATTGGCTTATATTTTTACTAAGACTCTAAGTAGGGATAGATTCTATGAAATTAGGAGAGAACTAGAAATTATTGATCCCTTAGCTTAATCAACCTTTTGGATTCCAAGTTCTACTTGCCCAAATTATCTTGGATTAATTTTTTGAGCTTACTTTTCTTCTTCTATCTTAAAAAGCTCAAATTTAATCTTTCCTGCTAGTCAATCTTATAATTCCAATCTTTTTCTTTAATCCCTAAATTTTTCTTTAGACTTTTTTATTTTTTTAAAATTCTTGTGCCATGGGACGACCCAAGGGTCGACCCATGAGCTGACCTTAAAGCCGATCCTAGGATATTTTTATTTTTTTGGACAAACTTATTAAGTTGAACTATTATCTTTTTTCTAAGAAAATCACTCCTTTCATTTTCGTGCGAAAAGTGGCCGACCTCCTCCCCTGTTCACCATCTTTTCCTCACAACTGAACTTCCATTTCCGCCATCGTTCTCCATCTCATTAAAATCAATGCATTCTCTCCTTAAATCCCACCTCCATTCTAGAGAGATGGACTCTAGCTTCATTTCGCCAAATTTAGGACTAAACTCTTAGCTTTGCAAAACCCTAAGCTACCAAAATCCCTTTCTTCATTGTTCAGCCTTCCATCCTCAAACTCTCTTCTCCCCTCCCAAAGTCTCTTCTTTCCTTCCTTTCCATGAGATTCTTGGTTGGATTCTAGCTTCCCATTGCCCTTAATGGCTCCAAGGATGAAGCTTCCACAAAGAAAGAAATTGACCTGGGGGTTAGAAGAAGAAGAAAAAAGAAAGCGGTCCGCTCCAACATCGTCTTCAGCTTCTGCTCCTGTGCAAGCCCCTGTACTAGCTCCATCACCCTCACCTATTAGCCCTAGCAAGGTACCACTCTTAGGCAGAAAAATTGAATCTGGAAAGAATATTGTTTTTTGAAAGAGAGGGCTTTTTTGTTGGAACAAAAATTCAAAAACAAGGTTGGAGCTTTTATTGTTTGTTAAAAAAAATTACCTATATTGATCTTGTGAGAAAATTTTACCTAAATTTGGGATACCAAAGTTGAGTGGTTAGATCTGTGGTTAAGGGTATGGAGATTGTATTGGATCCAGTTCACTTGGGCGTTATACTTCATTTACTTTGTGAAGGCTATTCTGAAATTGAGCTTCCAAACAAAAAAGATAGGTTTAGGGCAATTTTGGAAAGTGGTTATATAGGAGATCTTAGCAAGTTAGATACCAAGCTTTTTATCAATTGAAATGAGTCTCCTACATCATATGGTTATCAAGTTATTTTTTCCAAGAGGAGGGAGATGTGATTTTCTTTCAATTAGGAACATTTGCATAATGTACCATATTATCTGTGAGATTCTCCTTAATCTTCCGATTTTGATGATTGAAGCTATGCATGAGACCTTGAATAGGTCTAAAGCTTATCTACCTTATGGTATGGCTTTTATGCCAGTTTTTAGAAGGTTTGGTGTGAATTTTGAAGGAAAGGCTATCGGTTGACTGTCCCACACTAATATGATTAACTGTCATACTATATATCGAATGAGACTCACCAAAAGTGAAGGCGATCGATCTAAGGGGATAGGGGAGGAGGATGAGGATAGGGCTAAGGGAGAAGGACCTTCATCTCTATCTTATGTGTGGAGAGCTTCATCAGACATCTAGTTCGTATCAGTTCATAAGATAGGTCCTTCAGAGTCTATGAGGAGAGATACACCTATGCCTCAGTCTGTGAGCAGATTAGATCACATAATTGTCAGACTTGCAGATGATCAGCTCCAAACGATTTTTCAGCAGGTTGCCATCATTTTGCTTGCCAGCAGTGTACCTCGAGCTTTGCTTAAAGGGAGAGTTCTCAGGTTGATCCCTCATCTGATCAGTCCATGATTCCATATATCTCTGTAGTTTTTCAGATGTTCACAGCCATGACTGCACATTTTGAAGAGCTTAAGGATTTTGTTATAAGATTGACTGATAGAGTTTTGGATCTACAGAGGTAGGTGTTGGATTTAGCTCATCCCTAGTCGAGAGAGGACATCACTTAGATTTCAAACTTATCTATGGAGGTTGGTAGACTTCGTGGTATTCTAGAGGATAGATTTGATTTTTAAAAAGAAGAGATCAGAGGATCCAATGAGACTGTTTCTACTAAGATTGCCTCTCTCATGCAGTCCATGTCGAGAGCCTCGGGATAGCTAGATACCATTAGACTTATCCTTTTATCCTAGAATTTTTCTTCTTTGGTTGTCGGGCTGTCTCATCCACTTGTTCATGCTGATTCTTCTATTCAGGGCCAAGGCAGATGTGATCGGAGTCGTGCTTATGGTCTAGCTTCTGATACTCCACACCATATCACTGATTCTGATTCTGATACTGATTTTGGATCTGGCCGATTTCGCCTCTAGTCCTTGATTAGTTAGCCTTATGTATTTAGGATATGGCTTATGGCCTATGTATATCTTGGTTGTTCATGGATTTTATATTTTTGGATGTCTATGACTTATGTATTTTGATAGCTTATGACATATGATACTTTATGGGTGATGTATTTTGATTCCATGTGCTTATGACTTTTAAGTTGTATTTTGGATATATGTCTTTGGCTTATAATTATATGAAGATTATTTGACTTATGGATCATGTCTTTTGTATAATTATGATATCTTGTGTAATTCTGGCATGTAAGTTTATATAACTAATGAATTTTTCAGCAGCAGATTGTGAAGAATAATTTAAGGGGGAGCCTTTTCTTTTTAAAAGAAACTTTTCAGGATAATAATTGATGATGTCAAAAAGGAAAGTAAATTATGATACCTTAGATAGTATTTAGCATGTAATATTGGCAATAAGGAAAATTTTCAAAATGCAAATTTCAAATAAAATATTCAAAATGCAAATTACAAACTTGTCTTGGCAAACTCCTACATGAGATTAATGAATAGCAAACTTCTCTTCTAAAAAGGGCTAAGAAAGCTAATCAAAATTTGCATCAAAATTGAATATTCTTGTACACTATTATAGTTTAAAATTTGAAATCTTTAATGTCATTCCTTTTACGCCAATGCTTTATATATGTCTTATTTTGTTTATACTCAAATATTTTGTCATCATAAAAAAAGGAGAGATTATTGCTCCAAAAATTAATTTTGATGACTATAAAATATTTGAAGAGAGTACTAATAATTTTTTATTTAAAAAAATAATAATTATGCATTTCAGATTTTATAAGAATTTTCAAGTTTGTCAAAGATGGTTGAAGAAGGGCAAAATTATAACTTCATCAAGTTGGAGACCAAGATAATGCTTTTTGAAAGCCTTAAGAGTTTTAAAGAAGATTTCAGATCTTTTGAAGATAATTTCATAATTTTCAAAAATTAAAATTTAAAAAAAATTAAGTTTGAGAAAAAGGATCGATCCTTATTAAAATAGGTTGAATGGCATGCTTTCTTCTGGCCGGCATGCCAAAAGAGGACGACCCATAGGTCAACCTCCGTTGTTCTACAAGCTATTTTATAGAAGCTGAATTTTTCTATTTTTGCCATAGAGATTGACCTCTATATTAGGGGACGACCAATGAGTCAACCTCTGTGATGAAAAAATTTTATAATGGCTAATTTTTTGATCCATTTTAGGTATATTTAATGCTCATTAATTGCTTTTCAATAGCTATAAATGGGCACTATTCACTCTCTAGTATTCATTGAAGATATAAGAGTATTTAAATGGAGGAAAAACTCAAGAAAAATCAAGAAAATATTCATCTCTAGAAAAAACTTTCTTCCAAACTAAGAAGCATTAATTTCAAGCTCAACCATCTTTTCAAAGCTCATTCAAGCCTTCATTTATTCTGAGAAGAATTTGAAAAGCTTCTTTTTTTTTGTATAAAATATTTTTAAAGTCTTATCATGCTCATTAAAGGGACTAAACTTATTTTACATTGCCATTATATTTGTACTCTATTTTTATTATTTTATTTTAAGCTTTGAAAGTTCTAAAACTTGGAAAGATTGATCCGAACCTTTAATTGAAGTATATTGAGTTGGCTTGTATCCAAAAAATAAGTATTCTAATTTAGAAAGCTAGGGTTGGAGGTCACTGACATTGTATTCAATTTGAATACGGTTAGTGGATTAAAATTTTTAAGTAAAAGTTTAGAGAGTGGATGTAGGTGCAAGGTTTGCACTGAACTACTATAAACCATTTTTGTTTGTGGTGTGTTGATTTGCTCTCATTCATCTTTACTATATTATCTTGCATACTTATTTCATAATTTCTTACTTTGCTCAACAGCTACTGCACTTTGCATCTTCTATCTTAACATAATATTTGTGGTTCACACTTTACTTTAAAAAATTTAAAACCTAATTCATCCCCCCTCTTGTGTTGCATAGTTGGGCAACACTAAGGATAATGGAAGAGAAGATGGTAGCATCACTGCTCTCCCTAGTAACCTACTTGTTGCACTCTTTGAGAATGGCACCCCACCACCACCCTAACATCCAACCTACTCCCCCCATCCTCCTATGGCACCCCACCTCCCTCCACTCTTTGCCATATGTTGCCACTAAAGTTCATCATCTTGATACTGGATTCTATACTGATACAATCTTATTACAGTGCCATTCGATATGGTATATCAATATCGATATGGTACTAATACGGTACGACAAATACTAGGTGCCACCTCCCTCCATTCTCTCGCCTTCCTCTTCGATGCTGCCGCCACCTCCACTCCCTTCTCCCCTCCCTCTCTTCTTCGGTGCTGTCGCCACCTCAACTCCCTTCTCCCCTCCCTCTCTTCTTCGGTGCCGCCGCCACCTCAACTCCCTTCTCCCCTATCACCACCCACCACTTAAAAAAAAATCTTATAATATATTTTCTTTTAAAAATATAAAAATAGACTAGTAATAATATATTATTTTTTAAATTTATGTTAGGAACAAAATAGTTTAACTCTAATCTATTAGGTAGTTCCCATATCTCATAATTTTTTACAACATCTCCAATGTTAAGAATGTTGCCTCCAACATTTTCTTGCATTAAATATAAAAAAAAAATGTGTTGGTAAATTATATATGGCCTTGTAATAATTTAAGATGATGGCACTTCAAAAATTGTTTTGATTTTGAGCAAATATCACAAAACAACAACAAACATGATCATCCTCAGAGCCATGTTGCCAACATTGGAGCATGCAAATTTTGGACCCGCAATGCTGAGCTTCCACTCACGACCATGATCTCTAGTTAAGATGCAAAGCAAACCGGCAAGTATCAAGATTTTCAGGAAAGATACTAAATTTAATGGACCGGTGTGGACCAGACTGATCATA
The DNA here is from genome assembly GCA_006176705.1 of Cocos nucifera. NCBI lineage: Eukaryota > Viridiplantae > Streptophyta > Magnoliopsida > Arecales > Arecaceae > Cocos > Cocos nucifera. The sequence goes on along the minus strand of QRFJ01000476.1, from coordinate 1,686,967 downwards.
AATCAAATTTCTAGGTCTATTGCTTTGAACTTAGATTCCACATGGACCTAACTCAAAAGGAAACCTAATTTAATTAAATAAGTGGGTGTAGACAATATCTAAAATCTAATCCAAGACCTATTTTTGGTCAGATTTGACATTAGGAATTCTGAGTTGCACTCAAGAATTAGGTGGCTTATATATAATCTCTAGTTAAAGATTTGCATAATATACCAAAAAAAATATTTTAAATAAAAGGTAAGGTGGGTAGTGCCTCCATGCTCACATCTTTCCTCACTTGAAGAGATGTTTCAGGTCAAGTCTTGGAAGGTACGTACACCATGGGCATAAGCATTAGATGATACCTTAAGAATTCAGAAAATAACATAGGATAGATGCTAGACCGTTTGTAAAAGTGTGCGCTCCAATCTCAGCTCAAAATAGTTAAAAAGCTAGGATGTGATCCTACTCAAGGGGTGGAAGGCATTTCAAGGCATAATTTGTCTTGCTTTCCAAATAACTAGATTTCTTATTGGCCTCTTTCTTTCTTATTTTGGGATGTTACGTGGAGAGCATATTATTTTTTTTATTAGAATAAAGAAAACAATCCAGCTAGATGGCGACGTCATAGACCCAAGCTTTCCCGAAGTACCAAAAGAGTGTTTGAGACATGATAATCAATAGATGCACCCTTTAAAGCGCATGATGTAAAACCCAATTGGCGGTGCAAATAATTGGAGCCAAGTCAAAGTGCAGGCTGCTAAAATTCAACTTATTAAATATTTTTATAAAAAAATATGCTTGACATTTTTAAATTTTAATTTATTTATTATTAAGCATATTTATTATTGAGCCGACCACCATAGATTTGTGCAATTTCATGGTGTTCACGCTTGATTTTTTCATAAGTTGAGTTGAGTTTGACTTGTTTTTCAATTAAACGAGCTAGAGATCTGAATAAAATATAGTAAGCCAGATAAATAGATCATGAATAACTCTCTACTTTTTCTTTAAGATTGGGAGAAGCTAATCCCTACCCATTAAACTATATCCATCGGATCTCATCTACGAAAGACTAGATTCTCGAGCAAACCACTTGCAAAACTCTAATCACGTATCTTATTTTTCAAATGATAATAGATGATATTATTGTAGCAAATGCTGTATGGATGGAGCATTATTGTATTGATTCGTTTGTAGCTCATTAAATCCCGAGCTCAACAGGGAGATGCATGCTTGGTAGAAAGAGATGTGTATGTTTATCTTTAAATTTTTCAACGTCACCTACGTTGTGGACAAGGAAAGAAAAAGCTAGAGTTGTGCAAGGCAAGAGACGGGTAGGGCTGGACGGTCCCACATCAACAGTCCAAACTTTTAAGAAAGTTGCATCCAGCAAACAGTGAAGATTCCCTGTACGGCGTTGGGCTTGCGTTAGATTCGCACGTAAATCTCGAAGCAGAGGGGCCCCTTGTTCGAAAACAAACAAAAGTGGACGGTTGTAGATTCCTATTCGTCCTAAAATTCCGTGGGTTCCTCACTTTTTGCACGGCATTATTTAACCATTCCCCTACTCATCTTTTTTTTTTTTTTCTCCCTTATTCCTTTCTTTGAAGCTAGAGCCCAATGAACTCTTACCTTTTTGGTGCAATTTTCAAATGGCCAGATCCATCACTGAATTGGTGAACCAATCCCACCATAAAATCATACACATAAGAATGGATGCATTACATCATTTTCTAATTTATTCATTTTTGTACATTTTTTTTAATTTATCCATCTTTGTACGTATTATTTCATGATTGGACTGATACATTAGTTGAGTGGTGGATTGGATCCATATAATAATCACTTCTGATCAACTAAATTTTTGGTTCAAATTAAGTCCGGCTAATATGAACTTGAAATCGGCCCCATGCAATCTTTGTGTTGGATAGAATCAAGTCAGGCAAACCTTTGGAATTAGACTGGACTTATAAATTAGTTGATAGGTTTTTCTTTTATTTTAATAAAAAGGTTTGTAGGTGGTGAGTCACGCTATGTGGATTAGTCCTCTCCTAGATCATTCCAGCATCAGAACCTACATGAAGGCATGATTTAATCTCACATCACTTGATGCAATCACAAATTACCAAAAACTTTACTAATTCGATAAGATGAATGGAACATTTAAGCATCATTAATTATTATGAGCCAAGCCAGATTAACCACATTTTTGATCATGCAAAATAGAGCAAGGCAGAAATGTATGGGGTCAGATTGGGTTTTTTGAGACAATAGTTAGCAGGTAAGGATTGAGGAATTCCAATCCAATATCGTGAAGGTGTCCAAGGAGTCAATATTAGACCCCAGCAGCTGGACCCTCCTGTCACTTGGATAAACTACAAGGTCTTCATCCGGTTTAATGTCCTAAATAGACCGGGTTTTCTTCTACAGCTCTTACTTTTAATCCGCTTTAGGATGAGACCGAATCAAGGAAGAAACAATTCGGTGACTGTTCCCTTGATCCCACCGCGAGTGCTCGCATGCTGAAAGCGGCGAAAGGTCAGGGTGGCGAATGGCGACGGGGAGAGAGCGACACTGCATCTCGTTCCAATGCATTTTAAGCAAGACCGAACTGCTATGTTTCCGTCTCATCCCCTCACACCAAACAAACACCGAATGGACCCTACTCCCTCGTTCATGACGTGGCAGAATCTAATTAGATGAAGCAGGGTCCGCAATCCGCATCAAGCGACCCAGACCGAGCCGAAGAAGGAAGAGACAGGCGAGAGAAAATAAGAAACAGTGACCCGTCCTTCTACTGCATATTATACAACACCAAACAGCCTTTTCACGCAAACATCCTTAATGATACAACAAACGCCGGTGGATCCCACTCATATTTGGATGACGTGGATGTATATGAATAGGTTAAAATGCCGTTTGCATTTCATGGTCAAAGTTTTTGGTATAAGCGGGGCGGTGGGATAAGAGATAGGGGTTGGGGGCGGGAGAAGAAGACAAGGACGGGGAGGAGAATATTCCTTCCGTCATCACCGCCAACTTTCGGGCCGAAACGTGTCTCTCTTTGGGCCCCACACGCACGTCCGCCGACGTGGCACGTGGCCGGGGAATATCCCACAACGCTGGCGCCCACGTGGCACCCGGCCCACATGCCCCCGCTTTCCCGTCCCCCGCGGTGCACCATCATCGGCGTTAACGCAACCATGATACATCTCTCGGGTCTCATCAGACGATGGTAGGTGAAACAGAGACGTACGTCGTGTTGATTTAACGTGCATGGAGGCGCAACGGAACAGCGCTCCGGCATTGTGCACGTGGACTGTGTCGATTGGTTGGCCCGCGCTATTTCTCTTTCTTTTCCTCCGCTCTCACGCTTTTCAAGCTTTCCAAGATTCGTCGCCGGGAATCCTCATCTCCCCACTCTCCCCCTCCCCTCCCCCTCCCAACATCTTCCTCTCCCTTCCTTTATTAAAAGCGTGCTCGATTCCTTCTTTTTCCTCTCTCTCTGACTGAAATTTCTGGGTCTCCGATGCCTCTGGTTCGAGTATTTATGTGAATTTGACATCCTATGGGGAAATTAGTGCCATTTTTTTCTAATTATTCTTCGATTTATTCGATCTCTGGTAGATCTTTATTCCTCTGGGGTTTGTCTTCAGTTCATGGCTGATTCTGTGTCGATGTTAGTTTTCTAATTAATCGAATTGAGATTGAAATAGAAGGATGAGTTTTTCTTTTTGAAAAGCTACTGGTCTCTCTCCGATCGGGAGTTCTTTCCCCTTTTCGTGGTTTACGGTTTCGAAGAAATCTTTGGTTTGATCTGTGAAAGAAAGAATGCGAATCCGAATCGCTAACGCCTTTAGCTTTTGGGCATTCGTGGAACGCTCTTAAATAGAGGGGGGAGCGAAGGCCAAAAGCAGCGACGAGGGGGAAGAGCAAGGAAGGATTAAAAAGGAGCCGGCTTTACCACTATTACTTGGAGCTCTAGGGTTTGGGATGGAGAGGGGCTACGGATCGGCGTACGAGGCGGCGGCTGGGGGAGGAGGAGGAGGAGTGGTGCTGTCGAGAGACCCAAAGCCAAGGCTCCGGTGGACGCCGGATCTCCACGACCGCTTCGTCGACGCCGTCACTAAACTCGGCGGACCTGAGAGTAAGCCTCACCACCTCTCTTCTCACACACGCACACTTATCATTCTAGGCCATACTATTGTGCCAACAGATCCTCTGCAATCCGCGTTGCAGGAATTTTGTACAATTCAGGTACGTGGCAGATCTTCGCAGGACGAACTAAAATTCCGTGAATTTTCACTTGCTAATAGAGGTCTGCCAAGTAACTGTTGCAGGAATTTTCCTTCGACCGGTGTTGCAGGGGATCTGCCTTCAAATTCGCTTTCTTCTCTAGTCTATTTGATCGGACGGCTATTAGTAGATGTTGGTGGAGCGAGGATCGGGAAGTGAAGTGGAATTGGGATCGGCCGTGCTGCTGAGATTGGAAACAGCTTACTCTGCGAATTGGCACTTGACGCGTAGAAATGCCAGGTGGGCCCCCGTGGTGTGTCGCCACCCCACGGTGAGAACGCGTCGGTTCTTTTTCGCGGGGTTCGCTGTACGTGGATTGGCATTGTGGTGCCTGCTAGATTGATATTACTCACAGAGATTAAAATAATGATTATTATTTGAAGCACGTCGTGTTGCTTCATGGATTGGTTAACTTAATAATGAAGCCATTAGCAATATTCTTAAAAGAACACCGCTGATAAAAAAGGCCTCAATAAGGATCATGGTCATATGATATGCATCATAATTATATAATCTACATGTGGAACTTGCATAATCTGGTTCGCTCCTGTCCTAAATGCGTGCAATGGAGAAAGGTTCTTGGTTAAAACCAGAAGAAGAGAAAGAGTGGATGAAATGGATGGCATACATTGGAATTAGGGGGCAGACATGGCATTTCATGTTGATTGTTACTTTGTAGTTCACTTTTGACTTCTCAAATTGGGTCAGTAAATTAGATGACTGGCGGTGAATGATGTTCCACATGCACCTTAAAGATGAGTTCATCAACTGGGTAGAGATGCTGATGCTTATTTTAATCTATTTTATAGATTGGTTTCTTTATATTGTCGTGGATGCTTGTCCTCGAAAATAGACATGCTCCATGGCTGGTCTCCCTTTGTCTGGTTGATCATGTGTGAGTCACACCTCTGAGTTCTTGTTGTAAATGAAAATTCAGATAAAATGTGACTTAACACAGCACTTGCTCCCAGAAACCAAGGCAGAGTTGGTGGGTGAGTGGTGAAAATCCTTATGCAACCTCGAAACAATTTAATGGGTCATCTCTAGATCTTTGTTTTATGTGATGTCTCTAGTTATCTCAGTTAATCTAGTTGCTTGCAGCAGTATAATGAGGTTAGATACTGCTGGCTAATTATTTCTCAACAAAGAGATCAAGTTTTCATGTGCCCATGAAGAGCAAATTCATTTGTGCTATCTTCTCATCCATATCTTAGAGTCATTCATAAGAACTCTAGTCCTTTGTGCCATCTTTGTTCCATAACAATTGATGTAATACATCAAATGTCTGAGATAATTCAGATATAAAGTTTTGATGATATAAGCAAATGATTTCCAATATCTAATATAGTGATTGATATAATTACTCTCCCTGTCTTAAAAATTTATCGTAACATTTACTTCAGTTGTATGAATTTACTGTTAGTAACTTGCTTATATTTGGATTATTGAGTTATCTGTGAATTTTATTGAAACACATTGTATATAATCTGATTAAACTTTTTCTTTGATCAAAATGAGGGAACTAGGTTTTCTGAACTAGTTTAGCTGGCGTCACAAGGTGCTCAAATGCAGATGGATGTCATGGGAGATCCAATGGCCAATATGAATTGTCCCTGTTGGTGGCTTGATTCAGAGGGACTGTCACATCTCATACTGCACCCATGTAGCATCCATCTACATCGATGAGGCAGCCTACTCTAGTGTGAGCTAAACCTTAATTTTCATGAATGCAGATCTTAGAAAGAATAACCAGATAGAACTTGCTAATTTGAACTATCTAAACCAATCGAAATTTTATTTGTACCAAAGGTTATTGAACTTGGGTTGGACATCCATTTGTAAGGCTGCATTTTGAGTTTCTTCGAGTTAGATCAGACATTGAAATTTCTAACTATAATTTAGTTCTAAAGTTTTCAATTGGCTTGCGCTGCAACCTTCAGAACTTCCCTTTTTTTAGTGTGAATATTGAAATTTCTAAGCTTTTATGAAGAATAATACATCAGACATTTAAACACTCCCACCTTTGTGGTCATCTTGATCATTTTTTCTGACGGTGTGGCAAATCGGCAGAGGCAACACCAAAGTCAGTGCTGAGAATGATGGGCATGAAGGGATTGACGCTATACCATTTGAAAAGCCATCTTCAGGTCCTTTTTTTTTGCCCCCTTATAATGCTGTCTCTTCCTCCTACTCTCAGTTTCTTTCTTGGCCCTGAGCTATATTTTTTTCTTGTCACTACAGAAGTATAGACTTGGAAAGCAAGCTCGGAAGGAGACAGGAGTAGAATCGAAAAAAGATGGTATGTAAGATTAAGAGCTTCTTTCCCCTTTAAACTATAACTGGTGGGAATGTAAAGTACTCTGGTCTTCAGTTATGATAGGTTGGGCATTATGTATAGTCTTATCTGGACCTCAATTTCTCCTTATGCTGACATTGATATTTCCACATACAGGAAATAATCCAAGTGGGATCACCTATTCCTCTGCAACCAGTAGCAATCTCACCAGAGGAAACAATGCTGGGTATGTTTCTCAACAACTGTCCCCATATTGCGGTTACTAAATTTAGAGAATTAGAACTTTTTACAGATTTTCAAATCCTGATACTGACTGATCAACTACCTCAAATGCTTTTTATCACACACACACACACGCACACACAGAGGGAGAGAGAGAGAGAGGTCGTGTCAGGATAATAACATGATGTTAATGTTTGTTTATTGACATTATGCTTTCCTTGTCATTTGTTTTTGGTGTTGGGATGGCACAGGGGCTTGTTCATAGGTTAAAAGTGAAAAAAAAGTCTCCTCGTCTAGAAAAAAGAAGGCTCCAATTAATCTCACTCTGGTTTCTCATTTCCAATCCTTCTCAGGTCTTCCATTTGAACTCCAGATCCTTCTGAATTTGTGTCATTGTCCAGTCAGTGCTATGCATTCAGAAAGCTGGTTACTTTGGGGTTTTCTTTTTCTTTTCCTTTTTTCATTGAGAAAAAGAAGGCTCCACCCAACTTCATTAAGAAAATGAAGAGAAAGGATACAAATTCTCCCAAAGAACAAAGTACATCAAATCTTGAAAGTTATGCTATGGGGTTTTCTCTTTTGAGCAATAGATCCTTGAAGGTCATGCTTGAATGTTCATATGTTGTGGTTAACCTCCTTAAGGGGATTTATTCTTGAATGAGGGTAACAGTAACCATTCACTAATAAGCATGAGGTTCCATCTGGGAAAAGGGCGACCACAATGTTTAAGTGGTATTAAAACTTGGTAGCCTCAAATATGCAAGGGTTATCTCCAAAGCAACAACTACAATGAGGTTTTGTCAATGGTTAGTATTCTTCTCCCAAGTGATCTTGGTTCAAGGACAGTACTGGCATACAGTAACCAAGATATTGTTGAATTGACAAAGCATGCATATTATCAAACAAAACAGATGATATGAATTTGTTCATGATGTAGTAAGATCTGGCGTTTTCAATTATTTTGAATTTATTGGCCAGGCCAACAACTGAACTGGTACACTAGGAAGGTAGCTACACACACACACAACAGTTCAAATAGAAAGGATAGACCATTCAAAATTTCAAATTAAGAGGAAAAGAAGATTGTGTCTTCGCATGAAATAAGAGGAAAAGATGAATTGAGACTAAAGAAAGGAGACAGGAGACTGATTTGGATCTGAAATTTATCAGTGACATGTTAATTTCATATCATACTCACTATTGTATTGTACTTTCATTCACCTTATAAACTAAAGTTAAGACCACTGCCTTGGTAAGTAGTGGGATCATGCTACGATAACATTAGGTATATCACCACCTCATGCATTTAAGACATTCATGCTGATGTTGAGACCTAAATCATGTCTTGACTGACTGATATATGATCATTACTGTCACAAAATTCAATATGAGAGAGAGAGAGAGAGAGAGAGAGAGAGAGATGACAATAATTCAAGTTATAAGATAACTGATGATGTGGCATCTTATCTCAGGAAGCTATTGGAAAACATAGAATTAAGGTCCAATAACATGTGTTTTTTTTAAGTTGTTCCTAAAAGGGGATATACTTCTGCCTCATCATGCCAGCAATGTTCTGGCTGCTCTGCACAGTCAGATATTGAAAAATTATCTTCAATTATCTTTTATTGATGTTTCAGAATTCTGGGCTGTAGATCATTCGGTATGCCTAAGGAATCTCAGGGATCATAGCAACTGAGTTTTAGATGGAAGGCTCTTGGTCAGATACTGATCTTTATGCCCAGTAAGAGGCAATCTGTGCTGGCATCCTGCATTCCTGCTCTTGTATAATGAGAGAGGCAACCTATTAGCAACAAAATGCTTTTCTAAGCTGAGACGAGATGTAATAAACTCTATTGAAGCTTCTCCTAGAAAGTAAAAAGATCTATCCCTCCTGGATATCTGCAAGTGAGTGTACATCAACCAACTTATCTCATCACCCACTCTCAGAGCTCATCAATCACTGGATACCTAGCTTATCTCATGGTTGAGTTTTGCTCTTGTAGTGGATAAGTCTGAGAATGTATTAGTTAGACTTAGCTAATATCTTTAGTTGTTATAAGTTTCTAACCTGAGTTCTTTTACATGGTTGATCAATTGAAGGTATGTTTTTACGGTTGAAGTTCTTCCATTTCTGTCAAATTCAATGTTGTGTGATGTCATATCTGGTCTATAAAGGTTGATTAGGAGGAAGCCTACAAGAGGTGCCATTGTTTAACTACAATAGCTGCTCAAATTCAACAGGTCTATCCGGCAGTGCTTATCGGTCCCATCTTGTGTAGTAACTGCATGCAAATCATCTGATTGATGCATGTTTTAGCATGATTCTTTTAATCATACTTCATTCATCTTGATAGATGGATCAATTGACAGACAGGATAAAATTAGTAACAAGTCAGAAGAAGCTAGCTCCTTCTTACCTGATCTCACACACAAGGCATGCTTACATACAAGAGCTTCTGTGCAAGGATGATCTCTGAAGGTGAAGAAACTTGAATTCCACTAGTTAATGACATCCTTGCCATGAAGAGAGCTAAGCCTGAACCTTGAATGGCATTGAGTACTCGTTGCTGAGGAAGTTCTTCATGTGGAGAAGTTATAGGAGCCCGGGGGAGACAAACACTAGTGCAGCCTTTGTACGGTCCCATGATCTAGCAGTAGTTGGTGCTGATGTTGCCTGGGTTCTAGTGGTGCATCAGGCTTTGGCATTATAATTACTTTTGATCTTCCAACCTCCAGTAAGAAAGATATGATGACATCACTGTAGATTTGGATGTCAATACATGCTCATGTATGATACTTGAATTCAAAGAAACTTCAGTATTAATATGCTTATAAGACATGATAATATACTCAGACATGAATTACTTATACAGTATGAGAAACACTTTTAAGATCAATTTAGCCAAAGCCTAACATAACCAGCACATGGACGCAATGTGTCTTATACGCATTATTGGTCTGTCAGATTATAAATTTGCACATCCCAAGTTAAAATCTTCTAGTTCTCTTGAATAAATCCTGTTGTTTCTTAAAATCTCTCTTCTCAACGTTACCCAAATTTGTTCCATCGATGTTGCGGGGAGTGGCAAGGCAAAAAAAGACCAGTAAGAAATCATCTTTTTTGTGAAAATTGGTTATCAAGATTTTAGGTTTTTCTCTAGCAAAATCAGGTTTCTTCATTTAAAAAAATCTATCAGAATTTTAGGAGTGCTAGTGTGTAACATGCTCTGATATGTGCGTTACATCTCAGGCAGGTTAAAGTCATGGAGGTTGCATTTGTTGCCACATGTATAATATAGAATACTAATTTACACTATTTCTAATTTGTGAATTATAGAATACTAACATTATTTAAAATTTTGTTCTGGCTACATGTATAATATTGATCTTTTCATTGTTTTGCAACATTGCACAGTGAAATGCCATTTGCTGAGGCACTAAGGTATCAGATTGAAGTGCAGAGGAAACTCCATGAGCAACTTGAGGTACCACCATAGCTCCTGATAGGCCATATTTTTCTTGTACTTGCTTTTGAGGAGAAAAACTGAAGTGGCTGACTTGTCCAGGTTCAAAAGAAGCTACAGATGAGGATCGAGGCTCAAGGGAAGTACTTGCAAGCAATACTAGAGAAAGCACAGAAAAGCCTCTCCTTTGACACGAACAACTCTGGGAGTTTGGAAGCAACTAGAGCACAGCTTACAGATTTCAACCTTGCACTCTCTGGGCTGATGGACAACGTAAATCAAGTGTGTGAAGAAAAGGATGAAGAGCTGGGAAAATTTATATCACCGGACAACCTTAAAAGGGCTCACAATTCAGGTTTCCAACTTTACCAGAAGCAACAAGAAGATAGTGAGGATATCAAGCTTGCACCAAATGGAGGTTCACTCCTACTGGATTTAAATGTGAAAGGAAATTATGAGCTATTTGGTGGGCCAAGAGGAAGTGAACTGGATCTACGGATACATTCTCCGAGAGGATAGATCCTCTTGGTTGGTCTTGTTTGAGCTGTGATTTTGTAGAAGTTCTTATCGAGAATTTTGGTTGTGAATATGGTAAATTTCGACTTCTGCATTGGCTGCTTGTTTGTAGGCTGGATGGCGGTCCTACCACTGTAAATTTTACTCTCAGTGCAGATGTGATAGAACTTTGAATAAGTGGCAACATTCGTCGACAGTGTAATAGCTCTTCATAACGATGCACAACTTCCATATGATACGCAAGCGCAAGGATAAAGCTCTATGCTGTGAACTTGGACCTGTATTGCCTCCTGTATGTTACAGGGCTAGTACTAATAATGGTTGAGATTTTAGAGCCGTTTGGATGCCTCGATTTGCTATAAAAGCTAAGAAAGACAGGCAGCAAGAAAGTAATTGGCTAAAAAATTTGAAACCATGTTCTTTGTTCTCTGATTGGTATTAGTAGAAGAATCTCCTCCCTACCATTACAAGCTCATCACATTTTCAACTCCTGTGCGGCTGTCTCCAGAAATCAGAAAGCTGGTCTGTTTTTAGAATTGCTTATACTTGCTATAGTAGGATGTTCATGAGACATGTATGACAAGTATTTGGCACATGCGATGCGATGCCCTTTGGGCAAAGAAGTGAAGTGCCCATGTAGCAGGAAATAAAGAGATGCCCTCTTTTTCTGTACGTACGTGACTTGTTCTTTGGAGTGTTTTCTGTTGAACCCTTCACACGGTCAATTTTATTTTCTTTTGGACTCTCATATGAGGCTGCAAACCTTTGAATGTCTGAAAATTGTTTGGTGTTCACATATAATAATAATAATAACAGTATAATATATATTAGGAAGAGAACGCTCAGGACACGTAGCACCCTACTTGAGGCTGTCTTTTTTGGATTCCTCTTTACTTTTCTATGTTGTTGGGAGCCACATCCTTTGCTAGCTTGGTTTGTTCGTTTCCCTGCAATTCAAATATAAACTGTAATTGAAGATGTTGCAATTGGAATTGCAGTTGCAAAAATTATATTTATTTGGTTGTCAATAATCGAAAACCACAGGCATAATTGCAGTTGTTTGATTGTATGATGCTGAAAGAGATATAGTAGCTGGAAAGTTTACCTCCTCTTTGAAATAGCGAACTGCTGATTTTTCTACTATAACACAATAATTATGTCATAGTAAAATAATTTGATATTGTAATAGTCAAATACTATGAGAGTATTTATATAATCATTATGATCATATTATAAAAAATAAATAAATAATTATGTACAATAATATGATACTATAATAATTATAATCATCAAGTGGGAACATAAATGTATGGCTAAATAGTATGAGACTATGTTATGCAATGACCTAAGCATTGAAATCTATTGATTTTTAATCTATGCATATTTTGAGATGCGCACATTATAATCAATAAGGTGAATTTCAATTTAAATGCTTGAGCATGTATTTTAGCAAACTAGCGCAAGGAAAACCTTCCATTTTCTATCCATATGACCACCAAAACTTATTTTTTCCAAGCATAGATTATGATCAATGCCATAGATCTTTGATTTGGAAATTATTTTATCAATTTTGGAGTCAAGAAAAATAAATACCCTCTCATCTTGAGAGGTGCAAAGTCTATCACCGTTATTATTATATGATTTATAGATTATAATTAAAATTATTATAGTACAATAATAATTAAATATTTAATATGTCAAACTAAAAAAATATTAAATTTCAAAGTTAGAGAGTGGGGAGAAGACTCCTTGAGGGTTGCTTCCGCAACAAATTTTGTAATTATAATTCCAATCGATTTTTCTTTCATTTTTAGTTATCAAAATTTGGTTCTTTTTTGTTGGTTAAACCTATTCACGTGTCAGGCAACCAGCCCATTCTACTCAATCTTGAAGCCTTATGGATAGGCTTGAGCCGAGGATTTAGGCCTGATAAGTTGGGTTGATCCCAGAAAACAAGCTCATTTTTTGACGGACCGAATTTAGACGGGGATTAAAGCCTCGAAATTTTTACTACAGATTTTTATGATTAAATCTTAGGTTTTGTTGATATGTAAACTTAATAAAAGAAGACCTAAGACTATGTAAATTGTATAAATCTTCCGCTAAAGTTGGCTTGAGCTTGGCTCGGCCCCATCGGTGAATAGGTCTAACTGAAGCTATCCAAATAGTTATTTTAAATATGTACAATTCAATTCCAGCATGTGCAACTACAGCCTTCCCAATTACATACAAAACATCAGACAACATTGACTAATATAGAGATTGGATAACCATAATCATCCACCATTTTTCCTATTTAATTATGTTTGTTTTGCAAATGTTCATTAACCATTTGTTTTCAACTGTACTTCTACTATTTTTTTGAGGAAATAAAATAGAGATGGCCTTTGTTATGTGGGTAATCCGTTACCCAATTCGATCTTTCTTTTATCGGATTACGATCGAGTACTCATTATTGATGACTCGATAGAATTTTTTTGAACGTTGTGAAGAGAAGACTAGAAAACTAAGGTGAAGCGATTTCCTAACATCAAATCCTTTTCAATCTCATGCATGCCGACCTCAGGATCGAGATCATATTGACGACAAGAAACAAGGTCTAAAACCAACAAATCATTATACAAGGAAAGATAATCCCCTGGGACAGTTTTCATAAATCATGGGTACATGAGTTAATATCATGCAATTAATGCCCATAACCTACTATCCACGTCTCTAATGAATTTGGGCATTGATTCTTCACTTCCGTTATTAAATTTAGGAGTAACACAAATCCCCCTACAAGGGGAGGCATAGGAGACCCTTAGGTAAGTTCTACTCTAGAGAACAATCCAAACTCTCTCGCTCTTTTTCTTTTATTCTCAAGTTTCAACTGACTTAATCATCAGAAGGTCCTCCACTGGAGAATCTTCGATGAGAATAGACTTGATTTGTAGGTTATCCAAGAAGCTCTTGTCCTCGGATTGAGATCGACTAGCAAGGTTGGAAAGAAGCTGATCACTATCGTGCACCTCGGAGAGGAGACTTGCAACAACAATTTGGCATGCCAAATAAAGAGGGGCCCATCTCGAATCTTGCTAACCTAGTTGGCACCATTGGAGAAAGGGGAAATGACATCGGACGAGGTGGGGAAGGAGTCTGCCTAGTGGGTGGAGATGGAGCTAGGGCGACTCTAGAACCATATGTGGAGTTGACCATAGCCACATCGCAGCCATGGGCTCATCATCGATCTCTAACAGATCGGTGCTTGATATTCCCATGGATGGTGTAGGGGTTGGGATAGTTCTCGATTGGGACTTCTTTCAGTTCTTCGACAAGGACTCCCATCCCTCGCCCCCTGCCCAAGGAGCCCGACTTCTTCTTTAGTGCTGACTTAATGGATTTGAGAGTTGGCCTCATTGCTATAAAATTGAGAAAATATGATTGGTACAAATGCTAATGCGATAAAAAAAATTCAAAGTAAAAGAAGAAGTTGGCCATATCTCGAGGCAACTTCAGACTAATGCTAATGTCATAAAAATTCTGCTTGATCACTAGCTCTTATCTCGATATCAAGTAGAGTATGGTAATCCTGCTCGTCCTCAAAAAGAATTGACTTATCCTTATTCCGGGAAAGGCAAGGATCACCTCAAATCTAATTGAATCTCAAGGGTAGATTCGAAGAAACGAAGAAAAAATGGCTTTTCTAATCGTGAACTGAAGAGGGGAGTCTAGTGATGAACTTCCACCCAGTTTGGAGAAAAAAATACCACCACACTTTTTCATGGAGGTGTTTCTTCAAGGTGAATATTGCTCTAAAAAGCAAATACCTTATAGGAATACCGAGTCAATTGCAAAGAATAATGAAGATGATGATCATTCGAGTAGAGTTTAGAGTGATTTGAGTAGGAAGAATTTTACAAAAATCTAGATTGTTGCTGAAAGGGAGAGGGAGGTAAATATCAGCTTGGAGGAATTCCTCGTATAAAGTGACTCATCCCTCCGGAGCATCACTAACTTGGTCCTCCCAACTAGGAACTTTTAGTCGAAAGGACAAGAAAATTGAGAACTGAGTCCGAAACCTCCAAAGATCATCCCTAGTAATGCTTGACTCATTATTTGGACCCCAAAAGTCTCCAAATCTATGCACTAGAATGCTCGAGCCTTAGGGTCCAGAGATCCAGTGTCTGGATGAAGAGCCAGCTTTGGTGGTGGTCTAAGGAGTATCCTCAAACTCGGCTTGAGGAGCTGGCAATCAAGGACCTTAGTCGCCACGAGAGTTTTTGCCCCTAACCTCACCACCATTGAAAGCCATAGAAAAGAAGAGGAAAAGTATGCAAATGAAACTAAGAAGGCAGAAAAGGAGAGGAATCAAGCCAAAAAATCGATAGAAAACAAAAAAAAAATGAGACGAGCTAGGGAACCAACAAGAAATAGGCTTTAAGAACTTTAAGGCCAATTGTACCAAAGAAGATGATGATGATAGAAGAACTTTCTCTGATGATTGCAATAGCAAGAGATAGCAAGAATTCAACATAGCAAGTAGGGAGAAAGCAACATAGAAGAAATCTATTTATATAGTTAACTAATGATCTGGATTAAATCTCTATATCATCGGATTCACGATATGGCATGCATCAGAAGCATTAAACTGCATGGCTCTTCGTAACACCACCTCTATATCAAGCTACGTAGACCAATCCATGAAGAATAGTGTGGGGCCTATTGATGTCTGACATGTGGCAAGCCATGATAGGCCTAAAAATGATCTCTAGATTCCTTTTTCAAATCATTATACCGTAATGCCTCGAGCCACCTATCCCTTATAATGATAGCAAAAATTGTGAAGTGGCACATTAATGAAGTCCCAAGATTTTCTCTGTTGAATGCTATGGATAAAATGCACCAAAGTGAAGATCATATCGGCAACCAAAGATAGGACTCGAAGTTGACTACTTTGTTCGTCCAAAGCAATGAAATCATTTCGGATTTGAAAGTTGGGGGCAAGTGTTATCGGAGTAATCTACCATACGATTTGACCTTGTCTTTGTTGGATTATGACCGAGTATTTATAGATGACTTGATAGAACTTTTTTAGACTTCGAGAAGAGAAGACTAGAAAACTGAGGTGAAACGACTTTATGACGTTGAATTCTTTCTAACTCTTGGATTGGATGCATACTAACCCCAAGGTTGGGATCATACCGATGACAAGAAATGAGGTCCAATACCAACAGACCATTATAGAAGAAAAGATAACCCCCTAAAATCTTGGATGGTTTCCATAAATTATGGGTACATGAGTTAATGTCACACAATTAATACACATAACCCACCACCCACATCTTTAATGAAAATGAACATAGGCATTGATTCTCTACTTCTATTACTGAATTCGAGAGTAACATTTAACTAACCACCTTTTTATACAAGGAGATGCATAAGGGATCCTCAGATAAGTTCTACTCCAAAGAATAACTCACACTCTCCCATTCTATTTCTTGCTTCTCTACTATTCTCAAGTTTTGATTGATTTAAGCATTGAAGATCTCCCATCAGAGAATCTCTAGCGAGAGCGGACTTGATTTGCAGGTTATCCAAGGAACCCTTGTCCTTGGAGCCAACTAGCAAGGTTGGAAAGAAGTCGACCACCACTGCATATCTCGGACTAGAGACTTACGACAACAATCTTAGTCATAATAATTTTTTTTTTAATGTAACTTCAACTTAAAATCAGTATTGATGATAGATTAATGTTGTAATTTGATATACCTTTTTTTAACTAGCATTTTCAACATAACATTAATTAGCCACATTACTCAATCCAGGCTAAACTAATAAGAGAAAAATTAAGAGATTGAGATCAGAATTTTGCTTCACAACAGGCTTGCCTACTAATGGTGATTAAGTAGGGATGGCAGCGGAGTTTGATTGGCTACTAACATGAGTTAGTCATGGTTCATTATATGCTAGATATTGTCCAAAACCTAATTTGACATATAAAATTACTTCATATACACTATATTCAATGTTTCTCTGGTCACTTGATCATGTCAATTAGGAAAAAAATCATCATCCACATTTTCTCAATTAAGAATGTACAAGGTTCTTTCCTCTCTAATAGATGAGATTGATATAGCAAATTTAGAGTGCAATATTTGAAAAAGTTTTTATTAATAATTAATTTCTTTTTCATCTTGCTCCTTCAAAGTCCTATCCTTAGCTATGTCTTTCCATCTTACAACATTTCTAAGCTAGAGCTTGAGCCTATATTACCTTGCAAATATGGAATAATAATATGAAATTATGACCGTCTTTTTTATTATTATATTTTGTTAGAAGAGGTTCATAGATAATAAGCTATAGAACAAGAGATTAGCCCTCCTCTAACCATTCTTGTCATTGGAAGACTCTTGGAGAATATGAGCAACTCTTCATTCTTATAAGGTTAAAATTGTTTTAAAAATAATTAACGGTATAACTGACTAAATGGTATTTATTAGTAAAAATATTTCGGTATCTCACGTCTAAATATTTACCAATTAAGTATACAACATGAATGACTATCTTTACTGACTAAATGAAGATCGACTAACTTTATCAGATGAAAATCAAGAATTGGACGAATGGAACCGACGATCACTCGAATACGTATGACTACTCACCATATGTTTGATCGATTTTGTTATTCGATCATATTTTAAATAACTCATAAACTAAATATCTACAAAATATAGTTATGATCGGCCTAAAAGATGTAGGGTCGAAACCACCATCGAATGTGGGTATTAACTGCTTATAATTAATCGAATATAAATTAAAAATAACTATTCTATCATAGTCGATGATCATTAATTTTTATGTTCGTAAGAGTTATACTGTAACAATAATCTCCATTTTCCTAAAAAGATAGATAAGAGGAAATTAAAGTAAGCTAATATTTTCTATCTCAAAACTCTTATTTTCTAATTCTTTTAATTATTATTTAAAATTTTTATTTAACTTAAATATTGAAAGATTTTTCATCGATAGCTACTGACAAAAAAATTTTATCTTACAGATTTACACTTAATCACCAATCTACTATCTTGCCAAAAAAGTTTTTAGTAGCACTAGTATCATATGTCGTGAATCATATATAATATAGACTGTTGCGGTAGATTTTTGATTTTTTGGTAGCTACAGTTTCGTTTATTTTAAATTAATTTAAAAAATTAGATTTATTAAAAAAATTCTATCAAAAAAAAAAAAACAAAATTTCTAGGCGTTTAGCATAATCCGACGCGAACTTGACCTACAAACGCCGTACTGGACGTCGTGTCCCACCTGATTGAGAATCGGACGGTCAGGATATATTGATGCGTCCCAAACTCTGAAAAGCTATCAGAGAGGCGTCTCGTTCTCCCTGATGGCTTGGAAGTTCCTGTTCTTCCATCAAAACCCGAGGACTACAGGACGGCGAAGAACAGAGAGAAAGCCAAAGCAAAAGAAGGATTCCAAGAAAACCTTGAGAGGTTGGTTTTTCCCATCATGTTCCTTATTAATTTTATCATTCTTTTAGGGTTTTAATTTTTGTCCTCCCACTGATTCCTTTTAATCCGATAGATTCAAACAGTTAGTTTCTTTCGGATTTTTTGATCGTCAAAGAGGTGTTATTTTGGCGCAGAACCAGCCCAATAAAGCCAGAATCCGTCTTGGTAGGGTTTTTCTTTTCCCTTCACCTGATGTAAATCCATCTTACGGTTGAATTGATTTTTAGCAAAAAAAAAAAAAGAAAAGAAAAAAAAATCTGTTGTTTGTCTAAGTTTTGGATTGGAAAAGGAGCAAATTCTTAGTTTAAAACCGAGTGTAGTAGGCTGAATTCCTGGGATTTATTCTGGTGTTTATGATTTTTGCTTAGAAAATAGAGATTTGGGATTAATGAGCAGTAGCAGAGCGAAGAATTTCCGCCGCCGTTCCGATGACAGCGATGCTAATGGAGAGGAGAAGTCCACCCCAGCTCCCCCCACCGCCATAACCTCCACCTCTACAATCAGTAGGCGGCAAACCCTGAACCTAACAAAAGCCAAAAGCTCGAAACCTGAGAGATCGAAAGCCGAGGGACCCAAGCGCCTTAGCTTCGCAGATGAGGAGGAGGAGGAGGAGGGGGCGCCCATGGCAGCCCCTCGCCAGCTATCCAAACCCGTTCCGTCCATCCATAAGCTCTCCTCTGTCAAGGAACGCTCAAAAACCTCATCTTTGGCCCCTTCCCTTCCTTCCAATGTTCAGCCGCAGACTGGTGAGTACACCAAGGAGAGGCTCCTTGAGCTTCAGAAGAATGCCCGCCCTCTTGGGAGCATGCCTCGGCCTAAGCCGGCCCCCTCCTTCTCCGAGCCTCCCAAACCGCAGAAGACTGACCCTCCTGCCGAACCTGTTATCATCCTTAAAGGCCTCGTGAAACCAGCCTCCACTACAACCCATGGGCAGGAAGGTGAGAAGGGAGCTGCATCGAAGTGGCGGGAAGGGGAAGAGGAAGAGGAGGATGATGCGGTGGATGAAGATGAAGAGAGGGGTCATGCAGAGAAAGGGAGAAGCTTGCTGGTGATACCTGATCGGGCAACAATTGATGCTATCCGGGCCAAGAGAGCACAGCTCCAACAGCCACGTCACTCTGCACCAGATTACATTTCGCTTGATGGCGGGATGATGAGTGGCCACCCTTTGGCAGGTGGATCCAGTGATGAAGAGGAGAATGATTTCCAGGGCAGGGTTCCTTTGTTTGGAGGCAAGATGGACGGTAGACCAAAGAAGGGTGTTTTTGAGAGTAAGGAGGAGAGGGTTGCTGTAGCTGAGGCAAAGGTTGTTGATGGTGGACGCAGAGAGGTGGCTGATGATGATGATGAGGATGAGGAGGAGAGGAAATGGGAAGAGGAGCAGTTCAGAAAGGGTTTAGGAAGGAGAATTGATGAGCCATCAACTCATGGAGGGGTTAATAGCATTCCAACAATTCCACCCATCCAGCCACAGGTTTCTATTTACTTAGGGGCTGCTCTTCAGTCTTCAATGAGCGATGTGTCTCTTGGGCCAGCTTCTGTTGCAGTTTCACAGAGTGCAGAGGTCATGTCCATTCCCCAACAGGCTGAGGTTGCCACCCGAGCTCTGCAAGAGAGCATCAGTAAGCTAAAGGAAACCCACAACATAACCCTGAATTCATTGGTTAGGACTGATACGCATCTCTCTGAGGCACTCTCTGAAATAACCTCTTTGGAGAGCTCTCTGAAAGCTGCTGATGAGAAGTATGTCTTCATGCAACAGCTCCGTGACTTCATTTCAGTGATGTGTGATTTCTTACATGACAAAGCCTATTTCATTGAGGAGCTTGAAGAGCAGATGCAGAAGCTTCATGAGCAGCGGGCTTTAGCTATTGAAGAAAGAAGAGCTTTTGATATTGCTGATGAAGCTAATGAAGTGGAAGCTGCCGTAAATGCAGTGATATCAGTTCTCAATAAAGGCACTTCACCTGCTTATATTTCTGCAGCGACAACTTCAGCACAAGCTGCTGCTGCTGCTGCTCGAGAAAGTTCCAGTTTATCAGTTGAATTGGACGAGTTTGGTAGGGATGTCAACCTAAAGAAACGCATGGAATTTTCCCAGAGGGCTGAAGCCAGAAAGAGAAGGAAAGTTCGATCTGAATCTAAAAGAATGTCATCAATTGGGAAGGATAATGCATTGGAGCAAATTGAAGGAGAGTTGAGCACCGATGAGAGTGACAGCGAGAGTAGTGCATATGAGTCTAGCCACAATGAGCTGCTACGAACTGCTGAACAGATTTTTGGTGATGCATCTGAGGAGTACTCCAACCTTAAAATTGTCAAGGAAAGGTTTGAAAGATGGAAGAATCAGTATTCCTTGACTTACCGAGATGCTTATGTGTCTCTAAGCGCGCCAGCTGTATTCTCCCCATATGTGAGATTGGAACTTCTGAAGTGGGACCCTCTCTATGACACGACAGACTTCTTTGACATGGAGTGGCATAAGCTGTTATTTAATTATGGATTGCCAGGGAAAGATCTTGATTTTGATCCTAATGATGCGGATGCTAATCTTATTCCAGAACTAGTTGAAAAGGTAGCGCTTCCCATTTTACACCATGAAATTGCACACTGTTGGGACATCCTAAGCACCCAAATGACAAAAAATGTGGTCTTTGCCACAAATATGGTCATTAACTATGTTCCAGCTTCTAGTAAGGCACTACACGAATTGTTGGCTGTTGTTCGTAGTCGTTTGACAGAGGCCATCACCAGCTTCAGCATGCCTGCTTGGGGTACAGCCATCACCAGCCTCAGTGTGCCTGCTTGGGGTACAGTTGTGATGAATGCTGTGCCAGGTGCTGCACAACTTATGGCGTATAGGTTTGGTATGTCTGTTCGTTTGCTCAGAAATATTTGCTTATGGAAAAGCATTCTTGCACTGCCAGTCTTAGAGAAGCTTGCTCTTGAAGAACTCTTGAGGGGGAAACTTCTGCCTCATGTTCGAAGTATCATGTCCAATATTCATGATGCTATTACAAGGACAGAAAGGATAGTTGCATCATTATCAGGGGTTTGGACAGGTCTTGAGATTACTCTAGAACCCAGTCAGAAGCTGTGGCCTTTGGTGGATTGCATTGCAGAGTTAGGAAACAAGTTGGAGAAGCGGCATGCATCGGGTGTGAGCGAGGAAGATACCCGTGGGCTTGCTCGTCGTTTAAAGAACATGCTGGTTGCTCTTCATGAGTATGACAAAGCTAGAGCTATTTCGAGGACCTTTCAGCTCAAAGAGGCACTCTGAGGCTGAGCTGACATTCTTGACCTTTTAAACCAACCTTTTCCTTTCAGAAAGCTGTTGCCTGGGTTCTGAAGCTTCGGTTATTAGAACAACATCGTACTTTAGAGAGAAGGTGCTGATTGTATTGAAATATGCCAACTCCAATTTTGCAGTACATTTGTACGCCATATCAACGGTATATTTTCCTTTTTGGTGTTCGATGGCATTCCAGAAATTTTTTTTTTTTTTTTATAAAAAAATTCACTGAAATCAGGTTTGCATGATGCCTACATATACTTCTATTGTTATCAACTTTGCCTTGATCAACATGTTGTTTGCAATCCCATGACCCTAAGGCTTTGGTTTTCTTTCTCCTCCTGTGCTCAAGCCATGTTTCTGAAACTGCGTGCATAATTATGGTCATTTCAGCAGGTCTCTATTTTTTCTTTTCAAACATATTGGCATATATTACTCCGATATCATGTTTTTCTTGATTGACTTAATTGTTATTCATCTCATGTCTGTTGCTTTTATCTGTGTCAATTGCTATGTGATATATAATTTTATTATGATGGTTGGATTAAGTATGATCTCTTGAGCTTCATGTTGCAAATTTGCTGTGGGTTAACCTGAATGCAGATGTTTGGGATCTCCTTTCAACAGAATATTTACTAATGATATCAATTCACTTTAAAGAATTCTATGTTGCCTAGTTTGTCCTGGTTTATTTGTTCAAACTGCTAGCATATCCAGCAGTTCTTTGATTAAGAAGTTGCTCGCCAATTGCAGAAGCAATAACTACAGGATTTCTTTGATATTAGAAAATTAATTGATGCACTATATTCCTTATTCTCACTCATTGAACAGCTGTAATATATAGCATTTTATTGTTCAAATTGATGAGTCGGAATTAGCATTTTTCTATAATGCAGTTATTTATATATGCCAGACAGTATTATATATTTGTCAAATGGGTCACTGATAGCAGCTATTCTGAAGTTGTAAGTATTTGATTCATGCTTTACTTTTCATATCATAGTTGATTCTTAATATTTGCCATCCCTAAGCTAATGTACTGAAGAGTCTTAGGCTTCCAGTTATGGTTGTGGTTTATGTAAAATTACCAACATTTAGGATGGAGCATCTGTAATCACCAAACACTTGTATCTGAACTCCATCCAAGTGTGACATGTTGGATGTCAACATGTTGCTTGTCATCCCAAAAAGTCACTGATCCTTGAACCTTCATAATGGATCCAGACTGTGGACAAAATGTCTTGCATATCCAATTAAACATTGACAGTAAGCAAATGGCACTATGACAAAGTATAATTTCAGAGAGATTTTAGTGACAGCCATATGAAATTGACACCAAAAGCCTTTTTAAGTGCTGCCCAACCCTTGCTTGTTGCTAGGTATAAATAATATAAATGTTTTTTGGCATTTGGTGGTTACCTTGCTGCAAAGGGTATTTTTAGTAGCCAGGTTTTACAAGCCATCCTTAATGGTATACTTGTTGAATAGCCATAGCTTAACTATTGACTATTTTGTTTTATGCTTTTCAAGAATTTGTCATCCCAAGTGACAAGTTAGTTATTGGTCCATCCGCTAGTTTTTGCTCTGACTGTTGCTTTTTCACTGTCCTGTAACCTGTTGTTATCCTTGTTTTCTTTCTACAATCTTTTGTTTCTGATGGTTTCTGTTGTTTGGTGTATTGTTATATCTACCTAACCGAGAAACAAGTATGACTAGCAGTTCAAGAAACCTCTGAAGGTAAGTTTCAGCTGACATGTTAGGGGTTGTGTAGCACATTTAGATGCACCAACAGGAGCCAAAGTTTGATTGGTCTACTAAATTGTTTTTGTTATGTTGGCTGATTTTAGAATGGATGTCACCTCATATCCTAAGTCATTAATGTGAGGGCAGAATCTTCTTATTTTGTTTCCTCTTATCACTTATGCTGATAGGAAAGAAAACTCAAACCTAATGACTTCTTTTTCAATCCTGTTAATGGCATATATGTCACATTTACCATGGTCAAAATGTAACTGTAGACAGGATTCCTATATGTTTGATAGGATGGAAATTTGTTTTCATTCTATTTTTAGGTTGTAC
The DNA here is from genome assembly GCA_006176705.1 of Cocos nucifera. NCBI lineage: Eukaryota > Viridiplantae > Streptophyta > Magnoliopsida > Arecales > Arecaceae > Cocos > Cocos nucifera. Next base: position 1,663,309 of record QRFJ01000476.1, on the reverse strand, counting down.
TGGTTGACTAGTATTGTGCTGGCTAGATTGGTACTGTTTTGGGTTAAATTCATATAAGATGTTCTGCTTGCCTCATTATAGGCAAATGACAAAGCTGAATTTCACTCATGAAAGAAAGAGCTGAGCTTCAAAGTTCAAACCCCTCAACTTTTTTCATTTTTTTTTCCCTTGGCTGTTTTGTTTCTTATCGATTTGAAAGATTCTTAAATTCAGGCTGCAGCATTGACAAGACGTTCATGTCATTACATCAGTTTTGGGGTTTTCAGGTTGTGTTATAATTCTCTTATACATATCAGTAGGTGGCTTGACAAATGTTGAGTCGCATACACGTAGAAGAAGTTTTGCCATCTTTTTAGGTAAGATAAATACGACAACCTGCTTGATCTGTGCTTTTCCTCCACTAAATTGCAGGATGCATCATCCTTGTACACATCCAGTCTGATTTAGCACATACCGATGGATTGCTTAGTAATTGCTTATCTAGATGAGTGGTTAAAATCTTGATCAGTGAGCCTTTTCAGCTTGAGCAAAACGAGAAGACCATCTCAAAAGTGGTTACAGGGATAAAATCTCTTTCTCAGTGATAGCCCTTGCTGAAGCAACAAGGAATATTTTGCCATTGCAGACAGTGCAAGAGGATCCTAAAGTATTCTTTGGACCTCTAGAACTATGAACAACAGGTATCTATAGGTGGCTCTTCTTACAAGTCATATTAACAAGAACATTCAGATAGCTGATGAGTGAACATAATAATGGCTCTTCTTGTAAGTCATATCAACAAGAACATTCAGATAGCTCCATTCAATTGATTTGAATCAGATTGTATCATGAGTAAATATAATAAGTCCTGAACGTACTTGTTCTGTATTTCTTCGGTGCAGCATTGGGAGAGCTGTCTTAGTTTTATTGCCAGATCTTTCTTTTCTTCTTTTTTTTTTTTTTTTTTAAATTTGAGATTTTGAGTTCCCGAAGCCCTGTTCTCTTTATGTTGGACCCTTCTTCTATAATGAAAGTATATTCCCAGAAATCTTATTCCCTCATGCAGGATACTGGATTTAATCCCTTCAAGATAATTATCAATTCAGCTTGTATCAGTACCGTAATTTTCCAAAATGTAGCATTTAATTCATACCAGAACGAAAGGTACTTACTATTTGAAAACACTTTAATTTTGTGTTTCTAATGGGAGATAAATCTAAACTGTTGGGTGTTTTGACTTTTTTAATCATGAATGCCATTTTTTATCATGTGAAGCATGGTTTTCAGTCTCTGTAATTTTTGTAACTATTTGTGTGGTAATCAGATGACAAGGAAGTTGATCCCTCATTCAGTTTGTGATGCATCATGCACAAAGTTGTATGTGTTATTTTTAGAATTTATCATCAACTTTATGCTGGTATAAACAAGCCATTTCAGGGATTCACCTTCCCCGTCATTTGTTCATTGCATTTTCTTGAAAACAATTAGAATTTAGAAAACCTAGATATGGCCCTAAACATTGACTTTTTATGTCCCAAATCATCAAACTTGACCATTTCAATGTCTAGTCTTATTTTGTCATATTGTTGACATTTTTGAGTTTGCCATTATTATTTATGTTATTCTATTCATATTGAATAAGTGTTGATTATAATGTTACTTGGTGTAAATTTATGTAGTGTTTTGTCTTTTTGGGTACTTCACATAGAGTGCTGTTTGGATGAAAAGTTGCTGCTCATTTAATGTTGATTTTAGGTATTATCCTCCACATATGTTTGAGTTGAGGGGATTGTCATGGAGGTTTTAAAGGCAACTGGTTTCAGACATTATTGATTTTCAGATATTTTTACTGGTTATATAGTTTGGATTTTTTTCCGCCTGGCTATTTGTTTCTCACACAATTTAGGCAGATCAATGCCTAATTTGTTATACATGCAATATTTCTTTACTTACATCTGCAAGTTTGAGTTTAGAAGGTTGATCGATCGGACCAAATTAAAGTCTTAAATAATATCCTCTAGACTATCTTTTGAACTGGCCAGCATATATTTGAGTTGTTACCAAGGAATATAAAAGTTAATTTTTGGTTGAGAACAAGATAATTAGTCCTTGCTAAGAACAGTTCCTATCATCAAGTGGCTGTACGCTGTAGACACCAAAAGCCATGGCAAGTCAATATATCACGTAATTGTCCTCTTTTCCGAGTGTTATGCTGGTTATTGTTATTTTTGGATGTGTTCACTGTAGAATCCTATAGCCTTATTTTGGCATATGCTGACCAAATCTTATCAGGGCCCAGGGATTGCTTTTGACATGCTGCCAGAATGTAATGAAGCCTGCCATAGCTGTCCTTACTGCTTACGAAAGGTTCTACTACTGACTGGACATATCAAATAACCACAACAGCCTACATGGATTAAATCATACACTACCAAATCTTATATAAATTACAAGGATAAGCACTTGAATTGAACCGATGATTATGTATCAATCTATTCTTAAACTCTCTTCTCTCTGTCTGGCAAGTTGTTTACCTTTTAATGACTCAGATAAATACATAGATATCAATTTTGTGCTTTGTAACAGTATACTTGGTTCTAGTTAATAAAATTTTCATGCATGATTTACATGTCCTCACCGAGTTCTCTTTGCATCAAGAATGATCCTTCCTCTAGGCACTCATGGCAATTTCCATACTAGTAACTTTTAATATGTCAAGGAAATCATCTGTGTTCCAAAATTAGGAAAATGCATAAATCTTTCTTTGAGCATCATATGATGTGATTGACCATTTAGCTTTGGACTCGCATCTTTTAATGCTCATTGCTTTCTCCATATTCACTTATGATCAAGGTTTGAAAATTTGGCGCAAATTGATCTGAAACTAACCGACAGTTTTGGCTGAAACCAATCAAACTATTAACTCTCACTTTTTTTAAAAAATTAACAAGGTAATATGGTTAATATTTTCTAAAAAAATTGACTAATGCTATTGGATTAAATGTTCATCTGAGGCTTTAATTATTAAATTTGTGTTATTTTTGTTGAAGCTTTGCTATTATGATGGTAAACTGTATCTTGAAATAATGGTATAAAACATGTTTTTATTGATATGGGTTTCTTTCTTGCTTAGATAGGCTATTGAAGTGAAATAGAATGAAACATGCTTATATGTTTTTTACTCTTCCTGTAACTAATAGCCTCCTATGCTGTCCACTAGTTTCATGCTTGATAAGCACTAATTTGTGATTGTTTTGCCATTATATATATTGACTTTTGCTTTGCTTTTGTATATATTGGTATTTTACCAATCGAATTGTGGAAAGAGTCCATAAACAGGAATCTTATTGTTGCCTTGTATTTGTCATGATAGTCTTTTTGGTATTAGTTTTTCTTTTTCCCCTATATAAAAAAGAAAACCTTCAGCTAGGATGCTGCGTTTGGGTAATCATGTAGCAAACTATAAATAATAACAGCAGTTTATTCATTTGACTTTACTTCACTTTTTGTGGAAGTGCTACCATAGTTTCAGACTTTTACAGTATTAGGCCAATGAACTAGCTGGGCTCCAGACTGCTACATCAGTACACCCGTTTTTCTGGTCTTTAGCTGCATGGCTTGATCTGAGGCTTACCACATAACTTTCTCATCTGGATGGATAATGGATGAGTTTAACGACAGAATAAGACCTGGATGGCAAATTTAATAGGTGCTATGACTTGAATTTTACGAATATTTGCCTGCTTGAACATGTGCGTGCTTCTGTTATATGTTCTTTTTGCTATATGTTTGTCAGCCTTTTTGGCTATACCATCAAAAAGGTTCTGCAGCAAACAAGGGAAAGATGGCTTCTCGTGCTGTAGTGCCAGGCCAGTGTTTCGGTGTTCCTATCAGCTGGTCATCGAGGTCTCACCCTACAAAACTGCCTTGTTGCTCACAATATCATGTAAAAGATTGAAACGTGATGGACTTTGTTTTAAAATACCAATAGTAGTGCTCATATGTTGGACCTGAGTGAAAAAAATATAGTTGGTTTTTGTTTTCTCTGTTGATTTCTTTGTGGTGGTCATTGACATCTAAGTTCATTTCCTAATGCCTTAATATATCACCTAAGAGCATGCCACCTTGTTCTTTGAAAATTTATTTTCTTGTTTATATGATATAGAGCTCTTATTGTTGGTCATTATGTGAGGTGTTTACTGATCTTTGTAATATGAGATGTGAATTCAATGTAAATTCACCAATCAATTTTCTGTCAGTAAACATAATTATGATGAGGCATATGCATCTGCTTCCAAGAAAATTTGTTTTTTTTTTTATCGTTGTCTGTCATCCTGTTCATGATCTGTTTAATTTGCGGTGAATCAGTTCCAGACCCAGCAGAGCCAGCCCGTCAGCTGCTGGGTGTATTTGAGGTTTGGAGATCTTTCATTCCTCTCTCTCTCTCTAAGGATCTTCTGTGAGGTCACCACCTTCAACCAAATCCTGCTAGAATTTGTGTCCAAGAACTTGCTTGTTGAGTTTATGTAACCCTGTCATCTATCTGAAATGAACCGATCACAACAATACAAGCTGATGTGTGGGCATCATTCAAGGATGTTAAAGTTAGCATTCCAGACTATGTTCTGTTTTCTTTTCACCATTCTACTAGCTTGCAATGTACCGCATAACAGTGATATCGTCGTGACCAAAGGGTGCCAAAAAATGGCACTTCTGTAAATTGCTGGGCACATTTAATTGCAGGTCAGAACGCATGGATTGAAACAAGGTCAATCATCTCTTTTTAGGCTGAGTTTGATTGGCATATATCTATTACTTAGTTATATATTTTATTTCTTGCTGGAAATTTGATACCTTTCCTTATCGATTGCAGTAACGGCATCTCTCATTGCCTCAGAATGGTGTGCTCCAGTAGATCTAAGGCGATTTTTCTTTGTTGGATTGGAGGACAATTTATAGATGCGATTTTTTTTTGTGGCTTAGGTTGTTTATTTTGGTTAAACAGGCTATCATAGAAGAGAAAAATTACATATTGGAAATTCTAACAAATGGTATACGCCTCAACTTTGCTGCTAAAATATCATTAGAAGAAGCTAATGGTTGTTGTCGGAAATAAGAAAACAAAGAAGCATGCAAGATGATCGCTGGCCTTCGGTGTTATAAACTCGAGTTATGCAAGCTAGAAGGAAAAATGGTATGCATGAACGCGTAAAAATCCAAAAGTACCGTATACACGATCACGTATGAATAAGGCAGCTCGCTTCATGAGGCTCTCACCAGTTTTGGATCTGGGAAGGGTTGGATGGTGGTTTCCGAGATAGCTAGGTTGCAATGAAGTAATGTAATGAGGTTTTTGATAGGGAACTGATGTCATGGGGTTCGCCCTTGAATTCATAGCAACCAAGTGCATGTATAAATCTCTCCTAGATTTCGGGCGCAATGTAGCTCTGGTCTCCCATCCATCCTTATTATTCTTTATTTATTCATTCACTTTCTCATAGCTGTTTTTGGTCATTCTAAGTTCGAAGGTCGTCTTAATTGAAGACACCGCATCTTCATCTGCCTGCCTTTTTAACAATAAAGTCTTTTAATCTGCTTCTCTTCAAGAGCACGAGGTACCGCTCACCATTTCTTTTCTTTTATACTTCTTTTATCAACGTCACACTTCTTGTTTTCTTTCCGGTCCCAACACGCGGACACTCTTAATAATTTACTATTATAATCTCTAGCCTTTTACGGCCTCCCTAATGGAACATTGATCGGACGATACGTGCCCTGTGACAATTTTGTTGACCCCACCCTTTTCGTTTAATATTGCCGTCACCCCTGGGAATCCCCTCGATTGCATCAGTTGGCATGACAATTTTTTTATGGTTGGATTCATGACGTCTATCTTAGCAGTCGTGCATCGTTCTGTAGGTTTTCTAATGTTTGGAAGAAGCAGCGCACGCGAAACAATCATTACCTCTAAATTGTCCTTGGATGATTGTGACAGGGCAAAACATGAAGAAATTATTAATTGAATCGATAAAGATTTGATCAAGTTCCGAATTAACAAAGACTTCATCAATTGAATCATCGTGAATTAATTTTTGTTAAAAAAAGTTACCATAAAATGACTCACTTCGAGCAACGTACGGATGCATCTTTCTCATGGAAGCATGATTGATTTTTTTCAACCATTATATTATGTCTTGCATAGATTTCTTCCTATGCTTGCATAGCTTCTAAAATAGATATCGCGTGATCTAATGTATGACACCAAAATATACAACCTGAAAACATGATTCTAATTTATGGCTACTGATCTTTTAAAGGAAAATAGTTGTGTATTACTATTATGACCGTGGTGATCCATTTATTATTCCTGCCTACAGCCACTTTGCAATCCAACTTTAGCTCAATTTTCTAATACCGGTGCATAAATTCCATTCAAGGGAGAAGGAAAAAGGAAGAAAAATTCGAAGCTCACCACGGCAGTTTAAATTAAAGGTCGCGAAAGACATCCTTTGATTCAAATATGATTGATATGTTCCACTTTTATACCATATCAATTATAAGATTATAAAAGCGCTATAAAAAATTACACACTATGATGCGGGATTCCCTCTGGGGCACCGACTATGTGCACACGAAGGGTTCTCGTCTCGATATTAAACCTAAAATTTAAGAATAAAAACGCAACACGCAATCAATCCCGTGTCCTAACAATTCGAATGAGCCATGGCGATTCCTTTGCGTCGCGACTCATCATGAGGCGATAACTTTTTGTGTGCGCAAAATGGTCCCCATAGTATTAGTCTCGTAGCAACGTTCTTTGTCAGGATCCCAAGCACAAAAGCAAAATGGTACAATGTATGTGCCCTCTCTTTGTTTTTGGTTAGAGAAAGGAAGGAATTTAGTATTCTCTAATAAAAGGAGAGAATTTAATTTAGATAGTTTGGAAATTGGACCAAATGCACTCCATGCATTAAAGTCGGCAGCCCCTCTTCGCCACTTCACAAAAGGCAAGTTGGTTTCCATTTTAGGGCCTACCAAGAAAAGGGCCATGAAATAGAGACTGGAGTCTCTCTCCTTATCTCCACAGTAACAAAGAGAGTCCCATCCGAAGAGAATAGAAGAGGAGGAAGAAATAGAGATAGAGAGAGAGAGGGAATTGCATGTTGTGTCCAAACCTAGTGAAGTTGATGAAGGTCAGCTATTCTTTGTAAATTCCTATGACTATTATATTCTTCTTCATTGACACATTGAATTTCTGGTTCTCTCTATAGACTTTGGCAATTCGCCTGACCAATTTCTTTGTGCTAGCATTTACCTTTTTATTGGATAGGGTTAAGGGTCGAGAGCCGATAAATATCCAAGCATATTGAGATAAGGATCATAGTCTCGAGATTGTTGGTAAGCAACATTTTTTATTCTTATGCAAGCCTGCAAATTCATTTGTAGATATCCAAAATAGTTGCATTATTACCATTTTTTTTTCCAATGGAACATGTTTTTGGTTGGAATTTTTTTAAAAATAAATACTACTTTAGATTTGATGTGAAATAAGACCAGATATTGCAAGAATTTTGATCTAGAGTTTTTTCTTAAGTTACCGAACTCTTATATTTCAATCTCGAAACTTATAAGCAAGTACTCATCTTTTGCAATTTCTTCCCCCAAGTACTATTTTTCATGGCAAATGGCACAATTTCTTAGCAAAAGTATTACTTAATCATGGAAAAAATGCACTCAAAAAATTCCTTTCAATAAGCATATCTTTTTAGTTGTTCTTTTTATAAAGTTTTTCTACTTAAACTCTCTCTCTCTCTCTCTGTTCGTGAGCACAGACACATGCACGTATATGCAAGATCTTTTATTTGTGCAACGGAAATACTCTAATCAAATCTATCTCAAAACTCATATCCTCTACCATTCAAGCTTTAGGAAGCTCTTTTTTTTCCATAAAGAGTCTTCATAACTTTAGAACATTAGAGGTTTGGATAGATTAGCAAAAAATTTAGGTAAGAATCTTATTAGATTCTACATTGTTCATTCAAACTTGCCAATATCTGAGATTTATTTCGAGATACCCAAGATTTTGGAATTCTCTATAACTGTGTTGGAGGAGGTTTTTTGCTTAGTATCTTTATCATGATTTTTAGATTATTGATTCTTTCAAAATGTCTGGGAGGATTCCCTATTACCATTTTTATACGAGATACATGGAAGCTGCTTTGTCTATTTTGATATGATAGAAATGTAACGTTTTATTCAAACATCTAATAGGAGTGCGATGGAGTAATGTGTCTCCTACTATGCACACAATAATAATTTTAATTCCATATGGTGAGAGGAGATCGATATAACTCATGAGATTTGTGATGACATATAAGGATTGGTAGACTATGGGTTATAGAATAGCAATAATACTTCCAATGAACTTTTCATTTATATACAATCGACGTGCTCCAAAGTATTTTCTAGTAGAAGGTGGTGGTGTTAGCATCTATTAATATTAGATCTTGGGTAAATATTCTTGTTGGTTTTTATTCTAATTTGACTGTTGTAAAAACATACATGGACAACATTCGGAGGATCAAAATTTTTGGATCTCATCATTTTAACCTTGTCTTCGAAATATCTTACAAAATTAATATCATTGAACCATGTCAGAAGAAATGATTATCGAGGCAGTTTTATAAATAAATATCCAAACTTAGCCTGGACCAACTTTTAGTACCATATTCTATATTTACTTTAGCCATAACAGTAGATCTTATTTTTATATATAATATAGACTATAGGATGCAGCTCCACCACTGCTCTTGATTTTATTTATATATATTTCATAAAAAATGATGTGTAGATACCATCAAGGAAGTACCATTATTATGCCACCTCTTTATACTGCATGTACTTTGATATAAAGTAGCTTTGATAAGTAAAACTGTATCACTTAAATTATAGACTATCATTTTAATTTTTGGAGCAACATGCGAGATTTAAACCTAAAACCTTGTCTAATGACAATACCATGGGAGAGAGGTGCCAACTAACTAAGCAAACAATTGTTGGCTATAGATTTTAAATTATTAGATTTCAAAATTTTAATAAAAAAATATGTACTATTGAAGTCAATTCATTTTAAGATGCTAATATTTATAAAAGAGATAATAACATCCAATCATTCAACTAGGTTGTTTAAAATAAGGTAGCAAGAGATATACTATTACAAAAAAAAAAGGCTATGATAGCGGTTCGTAACTGCTATCATAGCCTAAAAAATTACCATCATAAGCTATGACAGCTGTTTTCTAACCGCTGCGACCATTGTAGCTCTATGGCAGCAGTTGTTTGAACCACTATCATAGATAGCCTATTGCAGCGGTTTATAAATCGTTGTAATAGATCGACCTATGGCAGCGGTTACGTAACCGCTGCCATAGGTATCTATAGCAGCGGTTTCTTAATTACTGCCATAGGTTTAATACAGCGGTTGGCACCGTTAGTATCACGAACCTATGACAGTGGTTGGTATGGATATGACAACGATTATAAAATCGTTATCATAGATCTTTTTATAATTAAAAAAATTAAAATTTTTATTTTTTTATATATTTTATCTGATAAATATAGATATATAACATAAGAAAATATAATAAATACAAAAATTATTCTAAAATGCTAAAATTTTATTACCAAATAAAATTTATTATAATATTTTTTAAAAAATAAAATACATCAAAAGTCTCCTAAATCTACATCATCGAAGCTGGAGCTGGAGTCGGAGTTAGAGCTGGAGCTGGTGGTGGAGCCGGAGTTGGAGTTGGAGCTAGAATGCGAGCCAATATATCCTCGAAACCCGTGACTCCAAAATACGCGCTAAAGTGGATGGAGTATATGCTTCGACTACTCCTCGGATGCTGAATTGTGCGTAACCCACCGAGGGGCAGAGGTGAAAGCTAGATGACGTTTTGGTACCATCGTGATCTGCAATATTAATGAATATTAATCAATATAACATGTTGAATAATAATATTAGTATAGATTAATAAATAGTCTCTAATATTTATATCAGATGGGGGTTCTCTTAGTAGCCGGCACGGCATGGCCTACTAGCACGACACAGCATGGTACGGCCTACCAGCACGGCACATATTTTTCTTAAGCTTCCAAAGATCAGAAGAAAGAGAGCGCTTTGACCAAAATAAGAAAAAAATAAGAAAAAATTAAATAAAAAATAATAATCAGACTTTAATAATTTATACTAGAATGTTGAAGTCATCGCCTAGTGACATCTACAATATAGACATCACCATCGCTCCTGATAAATGTTCTGGGGCCTCGACAGTACCAAGTAAGTTTTGTTCTAGAGAAGCGCTTTGCATGCATGGTCCAACATCGTCATCAACTTTGGTATCATCAAAAATATGCCTAGGCACCATCCTCACAACAACACCCTATTGAGGCTCCAAGGAATCACTAACGTAGAAGACTTGATTAGCTTGGGAGGCAAGTATATATGGTTCTTCAGTGCGGAGATGGCGTTGTGTTAACGAGAGTAAAATCATACTCATCAGTCTTCATCCCAGATTGTGATAAGGTGTCAAACCAATCGCACTTCATCAATGCGATCCTCTCTTTAGAATAGTAGTCCAAGATGATTATCTTCTCTACCACGCCATAATAATTCAAATCCTCCATACGAGACTGTGAATCCCTCGAGCTAAAATAATATCCAGTGGTGGCGCTTAACATGATGCTACTATTTTGTGTTGCCATATTTACGGATCTGCTGTAAATATTAAATCTGTAGCTGTTAATAACGAGCTATTTATATTCACGCACGGTACGATTAGAATCCATTGAAAGAGCATGCACTTCAGGGCTCACATCACCGAGCGGCAATCACCGCACCTAATTAAGGAGATGACACCTAATTAATAAACATATTCTAATAAGTTATACCATGCAAGAATATATAATCGCTTACATGATCTTTGAACCATTCAGAAAATTCGTTGTTATGCATTTTCTCTTTCTCTCGCATACTTAGAGCGTCATATTTTACTCTTATGACCTTCTTGTGTTTGTTGCATGCATAAAAAATAAATTTAGATATAATTAGATATTTTTTTTAATTATTATAAAATAAATAATGCTAAGTGACTCACCTTATATATGGCTCAATGATATTACAGTTGAAGAGTATGTAGTGGTGTGCCTTATCCCTTTCCTCAATGCTCAAATTAGTGAGGCGGTATGAAATGGAAAGTCCACCTGATTATGGAATGAACTCAAATGCAGGCTCAATTGGCTCATACTGATCATCCTGATTTCTCATTGATCGATTACGATGTGTCTCAAGCTTGTTTAAGTACATGGTATAAAAATTCATACGCTCTTGATCCAAATAACCTTCTACTATAGATTCCTTCGGATGATTCATATTTCTTACATAAGATTTTAGAGTTTAAATATTTCTCTTAATAGGATACATCCATCGGCTAAACACTGGGCCTCCAAGTGCAACTTCCTCCACAAGGTGCACGATGAGATGCATCATAATCGTAAAAAATGATGGTAAAACTATTTTCTCTAGATCACATAATATAGTCACCGCCCTTGCCTTCATTTTCTTGACATCTTTTTTAAGCAACCTCTTTGCACAAATATCTCTATAAAAGTTACAAAGATGAATAACCGTCATTCTAATATTTTTTGGCAACACACGGCAAATAGCTATTAGGATCAATTTCTGCATCAGTACATGATAATTATGAGTCTTCAATCCCCCAAGTTTGACATTCTTACTATTCACACGCTTTGATATGTTGCTTGAGTATTCATCTGGGATCTTTATATTCTCCAACACATGAAGAAATGTGGACTGTTCGGAGGCATTCATAACATAGCATGCATGAGAAAGTCTCCACTATTCTCCTCCTACTGGCTTTGGATGGAGTGATCTTCTAATATCCCATTCTTTCAAGTTAAATTAAAAATTCAAGTCATCCTTGGTCTTATCCTTGATATTCAAGATTATTGCCAAAAGGAGCTCGCACACATTTTTTTCAATATGCATTACATCTAAGCAATGACACAATAAATTTGTCTCCCAATATGGTAAGTCAAAGAAGATGCTCTTTTTTCTCCAATTAAAGTATGTGTCATTTTTCTTTAATCAATGCTTCCTTTTTTATCACCAATCAGATCATCTTTCCTAAATTCAACACTGAGACCATCCAACTCTCTAAGTACTTCACTTCTAGACATCCGACCAGGTGCCTCACCTTCTTCAACAGTGTGATCGAAGGAGCATGCATCCCTTTTGTATGGATGGTTTCGACGGAGGAAACATCGATGCCCTATATAGCTAAAGCTCCTTCGATGTGTCAACCTTCTAGACCGGATGTTTCTTCCACAGATCGGGCATGCTAGCTCACCTTTGGTGCTCCAATCCAACATTAGGGCATAGACTGAAAAGTCATTTATTGTCCACAAAAATACTGTGCATATGGAGAATGACTTATTCAGCAAAGCATCAAAAGTTGGAATATCTTGAATGCTCCATAACTATTTCAGCTCGACAATAAGAGGCTGCAAATAAACATCAATATCATTACCTACCTCCATCGGTCCAGGGATGAGCACTGTCATGAAAGCAAAGGATTTTTTCATACACATCCACGGTGGAAGATTGTAAACATAAATAAATACTGGCCATACACTATGGGTAATATTCATATGTTTGAATGGGTTGAAACCATCACACGACAAGCCCAACCTCACATTACGTATCTCTTGTGCGAAGTTGGGATGTAATTCATTAAACTTCTACCATGCCTTTTCATTGGCTGGATACCTCAATGCATCATCTTTTGTTCGATCCTCTTCATGCCATCTCATGTCCTTCGATGTTTTTGCCGACATAAACAACTTTTGTAGCATTGGAATCAAAGAAAAGTGCCACATCAACTTTTGAGGTACATGAGTTGATGTGCCATCTTTATTCTATTTTCATCTTGATACACCGCACCTCGTGCACTCATTGTGGTTGACATCCTCCTTTCAATAGAGCATGCAATTATTGGGACATGCATGTATCTTGGTATAAGTAAAGTCCAGTTGTTCAATAATCTTCGATGTCTCATAATTATTCTTCGAAATTTATGCATCATCCGAAAGAATATCCTCCAAAAGCTCTAGTATGCAGTTCACTCCATTATTACTGAACCCGTTGGAGCATTTTGTATGATACAACCGGATTAAGAACTCAAGCTTCGTCATCTTTTCACATCCGGGATACAATGAAATATTAGCATCCTCTATCAACTTATGGACCTTCTCCACATCTTCACTGTTTATCATTCGATCAATCATAAAATAAAATATGAACGTAGATGCACTATCATTGTGATCAACAAATGAAAAAATATAATGAACTATTTGTTTCACTCCCCCTTCAGGTTGATTGCCTCCTTGCGGCCTGCTCTCACCATGTTGGTTCCAACAAATTTCATAGTCGACTTTAAAGCTATAAATAGTGAGATGATCATTGACATCTTGACGAGATAGCCACGGTCCACCCATACATTTTTTATAAGAATATTGGATCAGTCCATGGTCCTCAAATTTTTCTATAGCATAATCAAAAATTTTTTGAAATCCAACCTCATATTCTGGCGAGAGCCTACTAAACTTCATCCACCCCTTATCCATTTTAAAAATGATGATACTATAAGCAAATCATGTATAAAACTCAGATTAAATATTATTTTTAGATATATAATAAATGCATCCTATCATCAACTAATAGATAAAGATTGGTCCTATCCTATTCAAAAATTGCATTAATTCTATAAGTTTATTACCATAATTAAATGATATGCAACAGACATCGAATGAAATTTTGATAGCATTTTTTCTTAGTTCTCCCGTGTAGGAAGAACAAAAAAAAAATACTGTCCAAAATTTCATTCGAAATTCTTAGCATACCGTTTGATTACTATAATTATTTATAGAATTATCTATAATTTTTAAACTATCTATATTGGACAATCAATTGATCATTATACATAATTCTCTAACTCATATAATTACATATAATTATACGGATGCTGGAGATTATGTACACTAATCAATTGACGGATCTATCGTTATACAATGCAATAAACAAAAGCAACAAGATATAAATATCCAAAAAATATTATGTAATAAATTTTACAACATGAATTATATTCATAAATAATTAATGATGGTGGTGAGATCGGATCCCTCTCTTTCTCTCTCAAGTACAGACCCATTAGATATTTGAGTTCGGATTCGATACCAGTAATTAAAATTAGATCTGAATCTAAATATCCAAATTTCAATTCGAACCTAACTCATTGACAGATCTAGTCCACAGCTGCTGACATGGCACAGCCCAAGGCTACCGCTATGGCACGACCTAAAAACTATGACATGTAGATAATTATAATATTTATAATAAATATTTATAATATTTATTATAAATATTTTATAAATTATTATAAATATATATGATTAATAAATAATACTATAAAATTTTTAAAAAAAATTATATCTATGGCTATAGAGAGTGGATCACATCAAAAGCTCCGAGGGTCATCGATGATGATTTTAGAGGATGACAATGGTACTAGAGATAATCTACGAAATAAAAGTAAGATAATGAGATAGAGAAGAAAGAAAAAGAGGAAAGAGAGAGAGAGTAGGGGCGATCGGAGATGGAGGCCAGGGGAGGCACAATGACAAGGAGGTCGAAGCTTCGCACTCGACCGAAAGAGGGTCAGAATGGTGGTGGTGGTGGGGAGGGTGGGGTTTCACGGGGGTTGAAGGAGGTGGAGAGAGGCTCATTGGAAGAGGAGGTTTGTTTTGCACCGAGATCGGAGGAGGATAGAGTGTGGGGGAGGAGTTTCATAGGAGACCGACGGAGGATTGAGGATGGATGGGGGTTCATCGGAGGAGGGTTTCACAGGGGGCTGAGGGAGGGTCGGATGGGGGTTCGCTAGAGGAGGGTTCGCTGGGGGCCGAGGGAGGGTCTAATGCCGGAGGGGGGAGGGGTTTCGTAGGGAGACAAGGGAGGGTCGGATGGGGGTTCATCGGAGGGAGGGTTTCGTTGGGGCCGAGCGAGGGTCGGAAGGAGGGGTGGGGGGGTCGGATGGGGGGTGGTAGGAGGGGCGGTCGGGATGGGGGGTCGGAGGGGGAGGAAAAAGGAGGGGCGGTGCCGGCCGAGGGGGAAGGAGAGGCGATGCCAGTTGGAGGGGAGGAGGTGTGACGCTGGTCGGAGGGGAAGGAGCCTCACCGACGATGAAGAGGAGAGGGAGAGAGAGAGATCGAGCACGCATGAAAGGAAAAAAAAATTGAAGATTTTTAACCTAACCTATGGCAACGATTATTGAACCGCTGTCATAAATCTATGACAGTGGTTACCCAAAACCACTATCATAGATCTACAGTAGCGGTTCTATAACCGCTGCTATAGATCTATGGCAGCGATTTTTGATAACCGCTGCCATAGATTAAAAATATTTTTTTTTATTTTTTTTAAATATTATATAATTTTAAAATTTAATATCCATCTTCATTATTTATTATCTAAATAATTATCATTAGAGTATCGTCATAAAAGGTTGCCTCGATCCGATGGCCCTAGCTTTATCGATAAAAAAAATTCGATTTCGACGATTACGAATGATGATGCGATGATCTGATAGATAAAGATTTTTGATGGATTTGAAAATCTACAATGATGATCTCAATGATGTTTGTAGCATACTATCAAAATTTTACTTCAATCAGATATCGTTATCATGATCAATTTAGTATGGAATGATTTTGGTCATTAAATTAGAAACAAGCGATCAAAGAATTAAATGGCATTCGATTATGAGATAATTTTTAATTAAATAATTTTTATTATAATTTTTAAATATTTTATGTGATGATGATAGTAAAATTTAAATTATTTTTATATAAACTATTCATGTTAAGCAGATATTGCAAAAGTACGAGCATAACAATCAGTGAAGTTTCATAATGATTATTAGAAGATGTATAGTTTTAGATCGTTCTTCATCTTATAAGTTGAATTTTATAATCACCACCATAAAAAATGATTAAAGTTGTAGCCAAGATCATTTATAAAAAAATTATCTCATAATCGAATACCGTTTGGTTCTTTGATCACTCATTTATCATTTAACGGTCAAAACTAATCTATACTAAATTGACTAAGATAACGATATTCAATTGAAGTAAAATTTTGATAGTATACTACAAACATCACCGAGATTATCGTTGCAGATTTTTGGATGCATCGAAGATCTCTATTTATCAGATCATCGCATCATCATTCGTGATCATTGAAATCAATTTTTTTTGATCGACGAAGCTAGAGCCATCGGATCGATGCGACCTTTTGCGACAATACTCTAATGATAATTATTTAGATAATGAATGATGAATATGAATATTAAATTTTAAAATTATATAATATTTAAAAAAAATATATGACAGCGGTTATAATTAACTACTGTCATAAATCAGCTTATAGCAGTAGTTCATAATAACCGCTGCTATAGGTATGACTTATGGCAGTGGTTATAATGAACCACTGCTATAGGTCGACCTATAGCAATGATTTTTAGAAACCACTGCTATAGATCTGACCTATGGCAGCTATTTTCGATAACCGCTGCTATATATTAGACCTATAACAGTGGTTACATAAACTGCTGCCATAGATCTGACCTATGACAGCGATTAATGATAACCACTGCTGTAGGAGCTATGGCAGTGATTTCGAAAATCGTTGTTGTAGGAGCTATAGCATAGGTCATTTTTGTAGTAGTGATATTATTTTGATGGTAATTATGATAGAGTTGGTAAAAATGCATCTCATTTGATTAGAATGCCAATGGGATTGATAGGATGAAGGGTTATTGGATTATAATTAAATTGAACAGAAGAAACATCCAAATCTATCTTTTATATTTAGTTTGGAAAGTGGATAGCTAAAATGGGGATACTAGTGACAAACTTCTTACATTTTCAACTAAAATATTTATGTTTAGCATAAAATGGAATAAAATTTTAGTGCCATCATACATCGCTTTCATTTTTCTATTTTCTAAAATAAAAATAAAAACTCTATTATTTTATTTTATTTTTAAAATATAAATATATTTGGTATAATTAATTTTTTTTAAAATCATAAATATAATGAAATAATTAATTAAGATGATGGTAGAAATGACAGAGATGATAAAGATACCAATACTATTAACAATGGAAATGATTGTTGTATGGTAGAGATAGCAGTGATGGAGATATGGTAAAGATGATGATGATAGTAGTAGATGTCATGGTGGTAAAGGGGTTGGCGAATGTAAAGACGATGATTCTAATGGTTGCAAAGGTAATAGTAATAAGTGGTCAAGGTAGTGAGAATAGTTTTCATTTATTTCAAAAATGAGTGAGTGTAAGGGATGGATATAATGTCTAGAAGTGTCAATTCTAATACTAGGGTAACCTAAGATAGCTAGAATAGAGAAGATTTACCTTTAGGACTCGTTTGGATCGTCGGAAGAATTTTTCTTCTCAAGAAGTTACTTCTTGAGAAGTTATTTTTTGAAAATAGGATTTTGGTATATTTGGTTGACCATAAAAAAGTAACTTATCACAAAATGATTTATATTTGGTTGAGCATTAATTTTCTAAAAAAATTATATAAAATACTGACTATTACCCTTCATAGATATAAGGCCATACCTCTTTGCTCCTAAACTTTATATAAATAATAATATTATATTTATATTAATAAAAATATTAATATAGATATAAATATTATATTAATATTAACAAAAATATTTATTAATAATATTTATATTAATAAAAATATAATACTAGTATATTAATATAATAAATTTATTAATATAGATATAAATATAATATTATATTAACATAAATATTAATATATTAGTATAAATACTATATTGATATTAATAAAAATATTATATTAGTATAAATATGAAAATAATATTAAAATATAATAAATATTATAATATTAATATTAATATTATATCAATTTTAAATGAAGATCTTGGCATATATCACTATTCAGTATTTTATTCTAACCATCCATTGATATTTTATAAAATCTTAGTTATGGATTCTAAAATAGTATTTTTGGAAAGAAAAAATTATCATCAATTTTTATTCTATGAAAAATTCTAAAACCCATCTTCTTCATGAATTTTTACTTTTCATGAAACATGAGAAGTATTTTCTCATGAAATTTTTTTTTTATTTTCTCTTCTATTAAAATAAAAAAAAAATTTCATTCATTCTCCTCGTAAAATCAGACAAGTGGCCTCTTCTCTACTTTTCATGGATTGTCTCTTTCTCCCTTTACTTCCCATGAAACAAACGAGTCCTTAGTTGCAAAAGGACTAATTTGATGAGAATGGCATTTAGGCATGTTTGATTTTTTTTTTTTTCAAAAATCATTCTCAAATACTAGACTTATTTATATTTTTTTAATGATGATATATTTGACATTTGGTAATTAGATGTTGTACATCTATTTTTTTTTATAGACTACTTTACCCTACTTAGAAGATGGACAAAGTGCTATAAGAAATTTTTTTTGGCTTATCTACTTTTTGTAGAAGCACTTAGAGTTGATAACACTAAAGCCACTAAACTTTACACTAGTGTTTGATATATTATTGATATTTTTTTTCTTCCTTTATATAAAATGCAATCCAATAAAGCCTAGATAATATAGGAGAAGGTTAGAATATGCTTTCCTTCTTTTCTCCCTTCAGTTCTTTTTTGAGGCAAGTCTATACTCTTCTTGCTCTAATTTTTTCTGCTTTTTAAAACTCTCTCTACCCCTGTAGATATGAAAAATTTCAACCATGAGATGGTTTCATGTCAATAATAAAAATGCCCTATCTTAATCATCATATCCCTTTGGCATATTTACTAGTAAATTATAAATCAAAGTATTCATTTTTCAAAGATACAAGAAAAATATATATTTTTTAATAGCAACTTAAGGAACAATTTTGTTTCCCATCAAGAAGAAAAAATGATACATCTTATTTTAGAGAGGATGAAGATCCTTATATCGATAACCTTGAACCATTTAATTAGCGCTTTCATGTCATTTGCATTGGGGAAAATGCTAATATTCTCTAATTATTTTTTTCATGGATATGCCTTTTCCATTTTCATCTTCAAGCATTTTTACACTATGAGTGAAATGAAGAAACTAGGGTTTTTAGTTTGTGTATTTAGTTCCATAGAAAGGTCTGAAAAATTGAGAATACCACCAAATCCTTTAGAATTATGCACTCTTTAGATATTTTTCTTGCTTATGTGGATACGAACTCAATCTATATGGCAATTTTTTTTTCTTTTGTATTGGCTCGCCTACAATCGAAAAAGAAGTAAAATCAGATTTTCAACATATGCATTTCTTTTGGCCAATATATCTTGTAACAAGCAAAAACAAGCTGAGGAGTATTTTTTCCTCAATTTTTCTTTTAGGAAGGTCATGAAGTTATAAGGATTATCTCAATATTGTATCTTTACTTTAGTAATCTTTATATGACCATAATCCAAAAAAGAACTTATATATATCAATAGAACTCCATGTAGAGGATATTTCTATATAACTTACAATTAGATAATACATCTTACTTTCAATGTAAAAATAGAACATTATACTTAAAGAGATGTTATATAAACAAAACTCTATCTGCAATCTAGTGGTTGGATTATAGTCTCATGAGCATAATAGTTCCCAATCCTTGCAACTTAGCCTAATATGATCATAAACCAGTTAGGTCCATTTAAGTTAGCATGCTAATTATTTGCATATAAAGCAACTACATAGTTTACCAAATAAGACCGATTTCAATTATTTAGTATGAGTTGCATACTAATTTTTATTTTTTAATTCTATTATAGAATATTTTTCTTCACAATTCCAATAATTGATTAAAGCAAAGATTCATGGTTTTAATTTAAACATCTTTTCCTCTTATGCTAGTTAACAAGTACGACATTTTTTGGTCTACTGTTAATCATTTAGGAAGACATTATAGTTGTTATTTAAAAGAAAATTATAAGAAAGTAACTAATAAAAGCTTGGAAAGAATGATAAATAGCAATTTACAAAGCTAATCTATATAGATGGAATAAGATTTCATGATTTACATGAGATTTTTTTTTCTACATTCTAACATATTATCATATACTTTGACCAGGGATATTTGCTTGGTAAAAGAGCACACCAGCTTGAATGGTATGAGTTGTTGATTATACCAAGCTTTACTAATTATTAGGGTTGGTTCTTTATGATCAAATTCTAAGTGAAAGTTCATTATTCTATGTTGTAGCTTATGTTTCTCCTCTAAAGTTTGATCATGAAAGCCAACAAATATACAAAAAACCTCATTTAGAATTTTTTTCAGGAATCAAGATTTACACAACCAAAGAGATCAAGAACTAGGGTTTCTAGAGAAGGGACAAGTTCCATACCTTATTCAAGCGCTATAAGCAAGTCAGATGTTTCTAAAATAATTGACCAAGTAAGACGTGCCTTATTACTCCTTTTATATATAGTTCAATACATAGAGTTCTTACCATTCTAGCTTAATTAGTTTCTATAAGCAACATTGTTCCTATGCTCTAATTTGGTTTCTTGATTATTGAAGGTCAAGTACAAGATAGAATCAAGTTTAAAGTTTTATATGACCATAGAACAGATATTGCAGAGACTTGAGAGAGAAGGAATACCGCGTTGGCTTACGCTTGAGGGTATGGCTAAGTCTATAATTCAAGTAAAACAAAGTCTTTTCTTATTTCTTTAGAATTTATTTATGTGATGATCATCTATCTCTTTTAACTAAAAACCTTGTGTTTTTGATGATCTAGTGCTAAGCTTGCCCAAAAACATTCCTTCTATTAACATGAGCTCCATGCACTACCCTATTCATCTCCCACAGCCAATTTAAAGGCATTGGATAATATTCTATTGCATTTGCTCACCACAACCCACATCAAACTCCTTAAGGAGGCTTCTCCTCATTGCTGTGCTCCACTCTTTGAGATCCAAAATCCCACATTCTGCCACCAATTATAGGATGCCATCTAAAATCTTGCACCATCTAGCAATTGTACCATCATTAGAAGATCCTATAATTTTGTTATTCTCTAATGTTCCAAATAGAAATTTAATTAATAGCCATAGGTGAGTAGCCATAGCAAAACTGTTTGAGCAGCTTGACACTATAGTCGTGATATAAAAATATTTGGTCAACATCAGGGCCAAATAACATATCTATCATCATCATCATCATCATTCGGTAGAGTATATCCCTTAGTCATTCCCATGCAGAGTGTGTATTTATTCATATCATCTTTTTTTCCAAACAGAGTGGTTCTTAAAGGTCATCCTCAAGTATAAAACAATAATTGAAACCAAACAACTCTTAAGGGCACCTTAGCTGTTTGCATGGCTCTTGAGAATCCATCCTCTTTCTTCACGCACAACGTCATATATAATTCAATCATGATACTTACGGAGATAAAAGTTGATCTATAAGAAGCTTATACATGTTGTAATAAGTTTTCCTTCATTCATAAAGAGGATACCAACAACCAATTGAGCCAAGTCTGATGGGTGAATGGCTTGATCAATCATAGCACACAATGAATATTGGCTTTACCAAGGCTGCTACCATCATTTACAAGAATCAATGGCCAAGGATTTATGAAGCCAATCTTAAAAGCAACTCGGCAAATTAATCTAGAACTAAGTTTCTTCTCAAAGGAGCATCTCAAGCAACCGCATACTTTAATTGCTAGCGTCTTTGTTTAAAATATAAATAAAAATATTTTGCTCTAATATCGTTCCTCTCTTATGGTCTTCTTCCTTTTATTCAGTATGGAAGGCGCTTAGGGAGCAAAATTATGATTTTTTTGTCGCATATGGTGTAAGACTGAAGTTGATCGAACAGATCACCAAATTTAATGAGTTGCTTGAGCACCAACAAAAATTAATGATGGCAAACACTGCACAATCTTTATTTCCAATTGCTCCAAATCATCATGCCATCAACCCTATGTCAGGCAAGTTTCCTCAGCTTTCCCATACTAGCTAGTATTTTATCTGGCTTATGAATTTAATTGATATTGCAAGGTAATTTTCTTCTGTATATATAAATCTCTTTATTCGAGATGGCTTGATATGCTCTTCAGTCAAATAATAATATTTTTGGGATGAAAATAATAATATTCTGGAATGATTGGTTGCACTTTTTTACTGTTATAAACCATATTACAAAGTTTTAAGAACTAGGATAAAATAGTTTGACAACTTTACCAATACAAGATTTTTTGGGTGTATGAAACTCATGAAAGAGGTGTCTAAGACTTCACCAATATATAAGTATTTTATTTCTTCATCCATCACTTACTAACATAGGTATTTCTACTACAGATATGTTTCAGAATGCTGTTCATCATTTTGACGCGGGGTTTCCTCTTCCACAGAAGAACTCAATGCCTATTGCTGGACAGCCTTATTTTGATCCAATTGGAAGTGGATTATCTAATAGCTATAATGGAGTTTATGGAACCCCATCAATGAACAATGTTTATCTCAATGTAATGAATTACATGAATGGGTAAGAATATTCTATCAAAAATCCTATCCTAGGCACCATCTCCCAAAAAGAAGTTCTAAATTTCATGTAAGATATATTTAAGCAATAACTTTACCATACAAATCATAGACCATGAAATAAATACCAAACATAAATTGAAAAGTAAAGCATCAAACATTTGATTTGATATCTATTATGATAAGTAATATAACTAAATAGAAAAATAGATTTGAGACATCATACATAAAGATGGAATGCTTTCTAGTAAGCATGCTATAGATGGTACTTCTAGGGAAATGAATTGGTGATGCATTATTTCTTATTGGCTTAGATATTCAGATTAACCATTCTACTTATTAGTAGGGATTGCCTAATTTAAATATTTTGGTAGAGTAACCATCTATGAGCCATACCAACATTACCTATTATTTTTGTTAAACACATATCTAACCTCATGATTTAAAAGTACAACTCAAGAAAATGGCAAAAACAATACTGCATCATCAGGATTCCTATAGAAATTGTAATAGTATAATTTGTTTATTTTTCCAATCTCTCTTTGAAACAATTACACCTCTAATTCACGACATAATCACATCCATCAATTACCATATATTATAACACTTTACTTTCCCAAGTTAGCCTTATTAGATCCCCTCTAAATCACTAAATTCATAAGCCTTGCAACAAAAGTCCTTCCCCCCTTCCCTTGGGGCAAATCTTTGAATAAACTAAAATTTGACTTCTTGAATCATAGCAAAATCTTATAGACAATTAAAGCAAATTAGATATAATGAAGAAAACTTCAGGTAGATAATTTTATAAGTTTCTATCATTATAAAGCACGATTACATGCTTTTAAGGATGTTATTGACTACGGCGGGTTTATATTTTACTTATACAAGTTCATAAATTTATGTTAGAATATAGCAATAGTATTCATAAATTATAGATCGTCTATTCCTGAGAAAACTAAAAATCTTCTGCATTGTATTTTTTGATATAACAGTGCCACTCAGACAACCATGGATATTGCTCCAATGGCATCTACTGGGAGCTTTCCTGCATATCCATCTGGTGTGCCAAGCATCCATACATCAAGAAATCAAGCAGCATATGGTCCTGAATTTCACCCAAGAACAGTTGGTGGTCTTGAGAATCCTATGGCAACGAACATGTCATTTGGCGAGCTCCCAGAAAATTTAACCATTACAGATTTATAAGGACTTGTTGATGACCAGAACTTCTGTCTCTGAGAAAGGGGCTTATTACTATATAGTAGTCAAACTATAGTTTGATCCTTCGAATCCCAAATAAGATACTTTGTGTCCGTATGTTCTTAAAATATTTATGCTTGGAAGAACAAATGGCTAGATCAATAATATTGTATCATAACTTCAAATTTTCTAGTCTCTAATATCCTTAGATATGTAATCTTGGTTGACTGAATAAAAAAAGAATTATATATTTATGAGGTTTCTTTGACTTGAGGTAAACTATTTTTCTTTAAATAAGTTAGTTTTAAGATTTTAAGGCATACTATTCACCATAAGAATATTTTTAATTTCATAGCTAACAAAATAAGCCTCTTCCTTATTTATGATATCTTGGCTCCACAAAATTGGATCGGATATACTTAGGTTATTTATTTTTGAGGTAGTTGAAACCAGATTTGGCATTGGTTTCACTTGAGATCTAAAGTGATAATTAAGTTCTATAAAACTTTCTAAATAAGATATAAATAGAAGGTTTGATTTGAATATGACATTTTAAATGTATCTTTAAAAGGAATAGACTGAAAATTGCTATATATTTATAATATCAAGCTAAAAGCCAAACAAGGAAATCCTTTCATTAGGATGTTAAGGATTCAAATTTTATCTTGTAATGAGATGTTAAAATTAGGCTTTTGTGCTCAATGAAAATAAGGATGATTTGCCAATAAAATAGAAAAACACATTGAGAAGAAATAGTCAACAATGTATGTCAACTTATATGGAGAGGGCCAAAGAGTTTGGAGTTATTCAAAGAAATAATTTATGGTTAACTAGGAAAAGACTAGATTAAGCTTTTATATAAAGCCACTTCATTTATTGGTTGACTGGAAATAATTTGTTGTATAAATAGTCAATATGCATCTCTTGGATGGTGACGAAAATCATGCATTATATATGCATAAATGCTAAATTTTAAAAATTGAGTTAGCATATCGTCAAAATTTAGAGGGGAGAAAAATATTCAAGCCATACTACAATCTTTTAGAAGTATTTTTTAAAGATAAATCAACTAAATTTATATTATGATCGGATAAATATACCTCAGTCAAACTTTGACAACAGCCAAATGAATGCCTGTATGGCAAAGGTCATTGCATGCTTTTCGGTATTTTCAAATACAAGTTTTAAATGTATCATCTATTTCTACAAATATATGATAGTAATGATGATTGCCAAAATGTTTAATGTTTATAGTGGACAAGAAATATATAGATCCACCAATTTGCTCTTCAATTCAGCCTTGAAGGTAACAATACTTTGTAGCAAGTTTAGTTTCTTGCATGTGCATGCACTAATAAAAGTAGCGATGCTTTACCTCAACTATCACAACAGTATAAATGATGATATGAAAAAGTAATTTGCTCAAAAGATATGTAGAATAGATTGTAATTAAGTCCCTTACCAAATGTTTGATTGCCTATGACCGTGTTATTTAAAACTGAAAGTTCGTAAAAAATATAACCATCTTCTTTCTTTCTACAATAAGTATTTTTTTTTTCAACTCAGACATGTTGCTGCTCGACTTACTTTAAGTACCTTAGTTTGCTATTTTTTTTTGCTTATTCTCCTAAGTAACAAAGTCAATAGATTTTTTCCCTTCTCTTCTTTTTCTTTAAATATCATCTCCATGATCAACCATCTAAGGTCCTTCAAAAATTTAACTTCAGGGCAACTCATATAGAATAATACTAGTTCACAATAAGTTTTGCAGTCATAGAATGCAATATACTTTCACCTAGGATGTTTTACTATATATATATATATATATATATATATATATATATATATATATATATATATATATATATATATATATATATATATATATATATATATATATATATATATATATATAGTCTTTGAAGTTGCAATCATATAATAATTATTGAAAAACAAACTTTGTAAGAGATGCTATGCTATTTATAACTTTGTGGAGCACCTAAATATCAATTGAACATGATAATTTCACTGAATTGTTTCATCATCTAGGGTGAAGCATGATTGATGCCCAAGATTTTGCAAAGATAAAATTTAATATAAAGTTGCATTATGCTGGTTATATATCACCTAGCAGTTGGTCTAAACATAGCATCATATGGACAAACTAATTACAGCCTAATAAAGAGGATAGTTTAGAAAAGATGCACACACTTTTAGTCCAAATATATGATTTCTTTTGTGAGAATAGAGAGGAACTATATCAGGTTTCAACATTATCAATCTCTTGGTGCTTTTTTGATATATACGATCTTAGTTGTTTATTTTTTCCATTTTGAGAGTATCAACAAGTCAATAATTATAAGACATGATGTAGCTACAATGTCCACCACAAGGGTAAAGGCATAGATTGGACTTGGAAAATTAAAGGACTTCTATATCCTCTTTAATCCTTTATCAATGACTGGTGCCAATGTAGCCATCTAGCAACTCAAAATTGTCTTATAACATTATTTCCAATCCACGTTATGATCACTATCTATTAAAATGCACAAAGTATCAAAAGAGTCAATAACCCAAAATAAGTATTGTAGAGGTAACTATCTAATAGTGGTCTAATTGAAGGACAGTTGAAACCAAAGTAAGCATTTATATGATACAATAATGTCCAATAGATTATGAATTAAGACTTCACTTCAAATGGGCATATGTAAATCAAAAAAATGAACAAAGAGAATTAGACTCTTCATGTATGAGGTTTCATGTTGTTACTTGGTAATGATTTGATTAATACTTGTTTATTGGAGTAGTCCCCCTTTATTCATTAGGTGTCTGATCTTTTTCAGCTTATAGATTTAAACTGCAGAATCTGAGTTTATACTATAGACTCTATTTGTTGTTTCTAATATATTTTTAATAGAAACAAAGTGGATTTTTATCTTTCCTTACAAAAAAGGAAAAGAAGAAGAAAAGGACAATGATTCCTCTAAAGTTTGATTAAGATCTTTATATTTATTTTCTAGTATTGCTTAATGAGAGATTGGAGAGTATTTTATAAATTCTTTACCAATAGTTATGCTATGCTCTATGAAATAAAGAATAACAAATATTTTGTATAAGAAAAGAGGTTCTTGTCACAATTTGGTGAATGTTATTCTAAAAATATTTTTTGCTAGTAAACGAGATTGTACATATTCACAAAAAAGAAAAAGGATTTCTCATAGATTTCCCCACATTCTAAAGCTTGTCTATGCAAAGTCAATGATCTTGAAGGTCAAACACAATTATATCTCATCTGCTTTTAATACATCAAGTAAATAACCTCGCCTTTTGTGTAAAAGCTAGTGACTAAATCATCTTAAATCATGATTGGAATGTCAATATAATTTAAGTTGTGATATCATGCCAACTACTTTGCTTATTCATTGAATCAAATCCATCTTATAAGGGAGCATAACCTCATTTCCTTGACATTTAACAACCTTGAATTGATTCAACAAAGTTGACTATATCCCTACATTGAAATTTATCTCTTTACAGGTCATATAAGTTTGTAAGATTTTAAAATGCATTCAATTGTAGAAAATTTTGTGAATTTGAAGAAGACATCACCTATTTTATCCCTAGATGGGCCATGCAAGTTTGTAAGGTCTTACAAATGCCTCCAGTGGCAAAAAATTTTGGGAATTTAGAGAAGACATTACTTGTTATTTTGGACATCAAGCCTCTCTCCAATCCATTGCATACAAATGTGGTTGGATTCAAATCGGATAAAGTTGTATATTACATGTAGTTTAGTAAATTACATGTTTGCACTTATCAAAATTAGAATCCAATTCAATATTAACTAAATCTTATAATCAAGTATTATCTGAGAAGTAAATATAGGAGATCAAATAAATTAAATTAAATAAGTACATGAAAAGAAAAATATAGTGAAAATAAAACATGATATTATATAGGATAGCTAATCATGAACAACCAAGATATGATTATATAAATGCTACAATATCTGGACATATTAAATAAATTTGGAGTATCAGAAAGTTGGATATGGAATATATAACATCAATTAGAAAATGCATTTATATTTAGAAAATGATAACTTTATATTGAAGCTTCTAAGACAATAGCCACATATAAGATATTTAAGTTATTTTATTAGAAAAAATAAAATTTGCCTAGCTTGCTACAAGTCATACGTTTACTTTGTTATATAACTTAAAATATACTATCTTTATATATACTTCTTATCTATCTACCTTGCTACCTGTTGGGCGTAAACCCCACTCCCATCGAAGTCCAGTCGGATGCTCAGCGGATAATACAACCGGTAGTCATGGAAAAGCTTCAGCGGATGAGCTCCTTTCGAACTTCTTCAGCCGATCGAACTCATTAGCGGTCGAGCCTCGGCCGAACTTCTTAGCGATCGAACTTCTCTAAGAGCCAGACTCCTCCCAGACAGCTCCTTCAATCGGACTTCTACGAAAGCTGAATTCCTTTCGGACTTCTTTGACAGCCGAGCTTCTACGGGAGTCGAACTCCTCAGTGGCCGAACTCCTCCTCTAGTCGGACTTCTATGAAAGCCGAACTCTTTACAGACTGTTGATGGATTCCTACAGACGATCCCACTACTGAACGGTTACAATTATCACGACAATAATGATTGTCATTTATCAAGACAACACGATCAACATTTATCAAGTCAATCACGATCGACATTTATCAGGATGGTTACGATAGTCATTAATCAAGGCAGTTACAACAAGCTCCATCTATAAAAAGGACCCTCTAGATATGCTTACTCTAAGCTCTAACCTCCCCTCTCCTCCTCTAAACTCTGTCGAACTCCACATTGAGCACTCCATTTCTGTTGGCCAGAGCTAACTTGATCGTCGGAGGATCCTGCCAGAGCCACCCCCATTGGCTCCGAATGGGACTTTATTTTGCAGATCACCGACGGCGACCTCATCCTTCTTCACTCCAGCTCGATCCGGCGTCAACCAAATTTTGCACCAACACTATCCATAAAGGATTATATAGAAAAATAAACTAAAAGTAGAGTTTTAAATAAGAATTGTATAGGCATAAAGCCTCCTAAATAAAAATCAGAAAATGAAAGAACATCAATATTTTCTACTTATATTCACATACAATTTCACTTCCACCAAATTGTATATAAAGTTTAATATTCAAATCAGATTTCTCACTAAAACTTTGATACATAATAGATTGCAAGTAAATTTCACATGTTTTAGTGTTTAAAGGTAATAAACAGTCAAGGTTCAAATGCATGTATTGGAAAGATCATAGTTAAAGAAGTTATATACATGAACATAAGAAATGAGGTCGTAAAATCAGACAGACAAAAATTTCTGCAAAAATATTTATGTAAAGGACTAGTTTGAAAGAGACAAGATTCTTTTAAAAATAAGAAATTTTATGAAAGCACTACGACATATGGAAAAACACAAGGCCTACACAATAAAGGACTTAAAAAACAAAGCATAAGTACTGAAATGGTATAAAATTTATAATGTTAGTTAGGAAATCTTCTTATTGACATCAAGGAAATCTCAAAAGTGAGTGTGGTTGCTAAATTAAAATTTGAAAGCTTAGAGGAATCTCCAAATGACAAATCTAAATGATTAGAACATATATGCCAAATATGAACTGTAACAATGATAATCATGGGAAAAGAAAGTGACTTTTTCATAGTTATAAAATAGTAATCATGAATTGCATAGTTATAAAATAGCAATCATGAAACTCATTTTACATGATAAATATTAATATTATAAGTAGAAATTACAAAATTTAAACAGCTATCTCAGCATTGAAACATATGAAAAACAACACCCAAGTTGAATATGGAAGATAGTTGAGGACTCCAATCAATAATCCATTCATATTCAAAAACTATCAAAATTGCCGATGTTGTAACCTATTGTTATAGCAAGACATCAAATAAAAGAGAAATCGAAGAAAAAAATAAAGATCAATGCAAACTCAGGATTTATGTGAAAAACCTTCTAAATGAGAGAAAAAAAATCATGGATGGAGATTTTTTCACTATCTTCAACTTGGAGATTATAGAGTATAAGATGAAAACTCTAGAAATGCACTCATACCTCCAAAGATAACATATCTCTCAAAATAAGTACGCAAAGATATACATAAAATTGGATCGAATCCATGCTAGTCTAAATACAAGATGGAAAGGCCCCTATTAACTTTATGGCTAGTACTAATTTAAATGCAAGACATCTTTACACATATGATGTAAGTTTATAATGCATCTATTTAGCCTACATTCATGAATTAACAACCAATGCAACATCTAGAACAATTTGAAATAAAAAACATATATGAGTAATAAACAAGCCTACTCCTAAGAGGGCTTGGAGATTGGCTACCAGGTTCCTCACAGTACTCTTCTCATATCCAAAAAGGCAAGAATAAAGAAGATCGTGTAGGTTACTCCATCAAAGATCATATGCTAGGATAGCCACGAGCCCCAACTTCACCACTTTTGATCTCATTTCTACTATATCCGTCTGATCATATATATAAACTAGTAAATCCAAAATACTATAAATATCTTTATAAGTACAAAATTAAATACTATAGATAGTAAATAGCTATTCAAAAAACATCAAAATTGATAAATTCTTTTAACAGAAGAAAAAAAGGAGTCTAGCTTTTTTATTAACTATTATGAAAATTGATAAGTCCTTTCATATGCATGAACTACTAAATCTAAAAATTTTAAAGAGTCCTTAAAAATACGCATCAAAGTTTATGACAGGAAAATCATGATCTATAATAATAATAAAAGTATTCAATATCCATCTTCAAAATTATATTGTTTAATCTGAACCTTGAAAAATCAGGGATGAAAAAAAGAAACTTTACATCAAAGCTTACCATCCACTTCATCCAAAAGTTATTGCTCGATTTTGATGTATCCTAGATTTGGACAAAAAGAACCAAAACTTAGACATCAAAATAAAAGCCCAGATGTTTCAAAATCATTACTTAAATTATAAATAAGAAAAGTGGCCATGTTTGACATCTTGGAGAGATAGGGGAGGAGCGGTGGCTTCATCCATATCAATTTAGAAGAGAGAAGATTAAAAAATAAGACTTCAATTTTTAACTTTTTATCTATGTCCAGCTATCATCTCTGAATTTTTAAAACCTTTAAATGGTGTGTTCAAAACCTTATTTATCATTCAAAACTTTGTTATGGTAATTTTCGACTTTGAGGTTACTCTAATATCAATTCCATTAGGGATTTGAATTAAGTTAGTGATAGCAATCATAATCTAAGTTTTCTGCTAATTAAGCCTTTCATTCTAATCTGGATCTCACTCCTAATTTCCTACTAAAATAATTGAGAAACTAAATAATTATACTAAAATTTTTAAGCAAAATGTTAATAGATGCTCTAAGGGTAGTTTATTAGCTAATTATTAAAGATTGAACTTACAGAATCCAGGCAAATTAACTATGTAAGCATTTTATTAGCTAATTAACCATCAAAGCTTTCTTTTTTCTTTGGATTGAGGGGGGGGGGGGGAGGAGGGATTACTGAAAATAAGAATTGAATGATTAAAGAAAGCCACATCATAGCTATGAGGGTCGACGATCCAAGCAAAAGAAGGTTGGATTAGGTCTCCCCTCCTAAAGAAGGCATCTCCATTCAGTGCTTGACATGCCAACCAATCTACAGCCTAATTTTCTTTATACTGGATGTGTTATGCCTTGAAAGCCTACTTAAAATAGTTTTAAGAACCATATTACAAAGTTTTAAGAA
Organism: Cocos nucifera; assembly: GCA_006176705.1. Classification (NCBI taxonomy): domain Eukaryota; kingdom Viridiplantae; phylum Streptophyta; class Magnoliopsida; order Arecales; family Arecaceae; genus Cocos; species Cocos nucifera. Next base: position 1,631,606 of record QRFJ01000476.1, on the reverse strand, counting down.
CTAGGATAAAATAGTTTGACAACGTTACCAATACAAGATTTTTTGGGTGTACGAAACTCATGAAAGAAGTGTCTAAGACTTCACCAATATATAAGTATTTTATTTCTTCATCCATCACTTACTAACATAGGTATTTCTACTACAGATATGTTTCAGAATGCTGTTAATCATTTTGACGCGGGGTTTCCTCTTCCATAGAAGAACTCAATGCGTATTGCAGGGCAGCCTTATTTTGATCCAATTGGAAGTGGATTATCTAGTAGCTATAATGGAGTTTATGGAATCCCATCAATGAACAATGCTTATCTCAATGTAATGAATTACATGAATGGGTAAGAATATTCTATCAAAAATCCTATCCTAGGCACCATCTCCCAAAAAGAAGTTCTAAATTTCATGTAAGATATATTTAAGCAATAACTTTACCATACAAATCATAGACCATGAAATAAATACCAAACACAAATTGAAAAGTAAAGCATCAAACATTTGATTTGATATCTATTATGATAAGTAATATAACTAAATAGAAAAATAGATTTGAGACATCATACATAAAGATGGAATGCTTTCTAGTAAGCATGCTATAGATGGTACTTCTAGGGAAATGAATTGGTGATGCATTATTTCTTATTGGCTTAGATATTCAGATTAACCATTCTACTTATTAGTAGGGATTGCCTAATTTAAAAATTTTGGTAGAGTAACCATCTATGAGCCATACCAACATTACCTATTATTTTTGTTAAACACATATCTAACCTCATGATTTAAAAGTACAACTCAAGAAAATGGCAAAAACAATACTGCATTATCGGGATTCCTATAGAAATTGTAATAGTATAATCTGTTTATTTTTCCTATCTCTCTTTGAAACAATTACACCTCTAATTCACGACATAATCACATCCATCAATTACCATATATTATAACACTTTACTTTCCCAAGTTAGCCTTATTAGATCCCCTCTAAATCACTAAATTCATAAGTCTTGCAACAAAAGTCCTTCCCCCCTTCCCTTGGGGCAAATCTTTGAATAAACTAAAATTTGACTTCTCGAACCATAGCAAAAGCTTATAGATAATTAAAGCAGATTAGATATAATGAAGAAAACTTCAGGTAGATAATTTTATAAGTTTCTATCATTATAAAGCAAGATTACATGCTTTTAAGGATGTTAATGACTACAGCGGGTTTATATTTTACTTATACAAGTTCATAAATTTATGTTAGAATATAGCAATAGTATTCATAAATTATAGATTGTCTATTCCTGAGAAAACTAAAAATCTTCTGTATTGTATTTTTTGATATAACAGTGCCGCTCAGACAACCATGTTAGATATGGCCCCAGTTCCCAATATAACCATGGATATTGCTCCAATGGCATCTACTGGGAGCTTTCCTGCATATCCATCTGGTGTGCCAAGCATCCATACATCAAGAAACCAAGCAACATATGGTCCTGAATTTCACCCAAGAACAGTTTGTGGTCTTGAGAATCCTATGGCAATGAACATGTCATTTGGCAAGCTCCCAGAAAAATTAACCATTACAAATTTATAAGGACTTGTTGATGACCAGAACTTCTATCTCTAAGAAAGGGCCTTATTACTATACTGTAGTCAAACTATAGTTTGATCCTTCGAATCCCAAATAAGATACTTTGTGCCTGTAAGTTCCTAAAATATTTATGCTTGGAAGGATAAATGGCTAGATCAATAATATTGTATCATAACTTCAAATTTTCTAGTCTCTAATATCCTTAGATATGTAATCTTCGTTGACTGAATAAAAAAAGAATTATATATTTATGAGGTTTCTTTGACTTGAAGTAAACTATTTTTCTTTAAATAAGTTAGTTTTAAGATTTTAAGGCATGCTATTCACCATAAGAATATTTTTAATTTCATAGCTAACAAAATAAGCCTCTTCCTTATTTATGATATCTCGGCTCCACAAAATTGGATCGGATATACTTAGGTTATTTATTTTTGAGGTAGTTGAAACCATATTTGGCATTGGTTTCATTTGAGATCTAAAGTGATAATTAAGTTCTATAAAACTTTCTAAATAAGATATAAATAGAAGGTTTGATTTGAATATGACATTTTAAATGTATCTTTAAAAGGAATAGACTGAAAATTGCTATATATTTATAATATCAAGCTAAAAGCCAAACATGGAAATCCTTTCATTAGGATGTTAAGGATTCAAATTTTATCTTGTAATGAGATGTTAAAATTAGGCTTTTGTGCTCAATGAAAATAAGGATGATTTGCCAATAAAACAGAAAAACACATTGAGAAGAAATAGTCAACAATGTATGTCAACTTATATGGAGAGGGCCAAAGAGTTTGGAGTTATTCAAAGAAATAATTTATGGTTAACTAGGAAAAGACTAGATTAAGCTTTTATATAAAGCCACTTCATTTATTGGTTGACTGGAAATAATTTGTTGTATAAAGAGTCAATATGCATCTCTTGGATGGTGACGAAAATCATGCATTATATATGCATAAATGCTAAATTTTATAAATTGAGTTAGCATATCATCAAAATTTAGAGGGGAGAAAAATATTCAAGCCATACTATAATCTTTTAGAAGTATTGTTTAAAGATAAATCAACTAAATTTATATTATGACTGGATAAATATACCTTAGTCCAACTTTGACAACAGCCAAATGAATGCTTGTATGGCAAAGGTCGTTGCCTGTTTTTCAATATTTTCAAATACAAGTTTCAAATGTGTCTTCTATTTCTATAAATATATAATAGTAATGATGATTGCCAAAATGTTTAATGTTTATAGTAGACAAGAAATATATAGATCTACCAATTTGCTCTTCAATTCAGCCTTGAAGGTAACAATACTTTGTAGCAAGTTTAGTTTCTTGCATGTGCATGCACTAATAAAAGTAGCGATGCTTTACCTCAACTATCACAATAGTATAAATGATGATATGAAAAAGTGATTTGCTCAAAAGATATGTAGAATAGATTGTAATTAATTTCCTTACCAAATGTTTGATTGCCTATGACCGTGTTATTTAAAACTGAAAGTTCGTAAAATATATAACCATCTTCCTTTTTTCTACAATAACTATTTATTTTTTCAACTCAGACATGTTGCTGCTCGACTTACTTCAATTATCTCAGTTTGCTATTTTTTTTTTGCTGGTTCTCCTAAGTAACAAAGTCAATAGATTTTTTTCCCTTCTCTTCTTTTTCTTTAAATATCATCTCCATGATCAACCATCTAAGGTCCTTCAAAAATTTAACTTCAGGGCAACTCATATAGAATAATACTAGTTCACAATAAGTTTTGCAGTCATAGAATGCAATATACTTTCACCTAGGATGTTTTACTATATATATATATATATATAGTCTTTGAAGTTGCAATCATATAATAATTATTGAAAAGCAAACTTTGTAAGAGATGCTATGCTATTTATAACTTTGTGGAGCACCTAAATATCAATTGAATGTGATAATTTTACTGAATTATTTCATCATCTAGGGTGAAGCATGATTGATGCCCTAGATTTTGCAAAGATAAAATTTAATATAAAGTTGCATTATGCTGGTTATATATCATCTATCTGTTAGTCTAAACATAGCATCATATGGACAAACTAATTACAGCCTAATAAAGAGGATAGTTTAGAAAAGATGTACACACTTTTAGTCCAAATATATGATTTCTTTTGTGAGAATAGAGAGGAACTATATCAGGTTTCAACATTATCAATCTCTTGGTGCTTTTTTGATATATACGATCTTAGTTGTTTATTTTTTCCATTTTGAGAGTATCAACAAGTCAATAATTATAAGACATGATGTAGCTACAATGTCCACCACAAGGGCAAAGGCATAGATTGGACTTGGAAAATTAAAGGACTTCTATATCCTCTTTAATCCTTTATCAATGACTGGTGCCAATGTAGCCATCTAGCAACTCGAAATTGTCTTATAACATTATTTCCAATCCACGTTATGATCACTATCTATTAAAATGCACAAAGTATCAAAAGAGTCAATAACCCAAAATAAGTATTGTAGAGGTAACTATCTAATAGTGGTCTAATTGAAGGACAGTTGAAACCAAAGTAAGCATTTATTTGATACAATAATGTCCAATAGATTATGAATTAAGACTTCACTTCAAATGGGCATATGTAAATCAAAAAAATGAACAAAGAGAAATAGACTCTTCATGTATGACGTTTCATATTGTTACTTGGTAATGATTTGATTAACACTTGTTTATTGGAGTAGTCCCCCTTTATTCATTAGTTGTTTGATCTTTTTCAGCTTATAGATTTAAACTGCAGAATCTGAGTTTATACTATAGACTCTATTTGTTGTTTCTAATATATTCTTAATAGAAACAAAGTGGATTTTTATCTTTCCTTACAAAAAAGGAAAAGAAGAAGAAAAGGACAATGATTCCTCTGAAGCTTGATTAAGATCTTCATATTTATTTTCTAGTATTGCTTAATGAGAGATTGGAGAGTATTTTATAAATTCTTTACCAATAGTTATGCTATGCTCTATGAAATAAAGAATAACAAATATTTTGTATAAGAAAAGAGGTTCTTGTCACAATTTGGTGAATGTTATTCTAAAAATATTTTTTGCTAGTAAACGAGATTGTACATATTCACAAAAAAGAAAAAGGATTTCTCATAGATTTCCCCACATTCTAAAGCTTGTCTATGCAAAGTTAATGATCTTGAAGGTCAAACACAATTATATCTCATCTGCTTTTAATACATCAAGTAAATAACCTCACTTTTTGTGTAAAAGCTAGTGACTAAATCATCTTAAATCATGATTGGAATGTCAATATAATTTAAGTTGTGATATCATGCCAACTACTTTGCTTATTCATTGAATCAAATCCATCTTATGAGGGAGCATAACCTCATTTCCTTGACATTTAACAACCTTGAATTGATTCAACAAAGTTGACTATATCCCTACATTGAAATTTATCTCTTTACAGGTCATATAAGTTTGTAAGATTTTAAAATGCGTTCAATTGTAGAAAATTTTGTGAATTTGAAGAAGACATCACCTATTTTATCCCTAGATGGGCCATGCAAGTTTGTAAGGTCTTATAAATGCCTCCAATGGCAAAAATTTTTGGGAATTTAGAGAAGACATTACTTGTTATTTTGGACATCAAGCCTCTCTCCAATCCATTGCATACAAATGTGGTTGGATTCAAATCGGATAAAGTTGTATATTACATGTAGTTTAGTAAATTACATGTTTGCACTTATCAAAATTAGAATCCGATTCAATATTAACTAAATCTTATAATCAAGTATTATCTGAGAAGTAAATATAGGAGATCAAATAAATTAAATTAAATAAGTGCATGAAAAGAAAAATATAGTGAAAATAAAACATGATATTATATAGGATAGCTAATCATGAACAACCAAGATATGATTATATAAATGTTACAATATCTGGACATATTAAATAAACTTGGAGTATCAGAAAGTTGGATATGGAATATATAGCATCAATTAGAAAATGCATTTATATTTAAAAAATGATAACTTTATATTGGAGATTCTAAGACAATAGCCACATATAAGATATTTAAGTTATTTTATCAGAAAAAATAAAATTTGTCTAGCTTACTACAAGTCATACGTTTACTCTGTTATATAACTTGAAATATACTATCTTTATATATATTTCTTGTCTATCTGCCTTGCTATCCATAAAGGATTATATAGGAAAATAAACTAAAAGTAGAGTTTTAAATAAGAATTGTATAGGCATAAAGCCCCCTAAATAAAAATCAGAAAATGAAAGAACATCAATATTTTCTACTTATATTCACATACAATTTCACTTCCACCAAATTGTATATAAAGTTTAATATTCAAATCAGATTTCTCACTAAAACTTTGATACATAATAGATTGCAAGTAAATTTCACATGTTTTAGTGTTTAAAGGTAATAAACAGTCAAGGTTCAAATGCATGTATTGGAAAGATCATAGTTAAAGAAGTTATATACATGAACATAAGAAATGAGGTTGTAAAATCAGACAGACAAAAATTTCTGCAAAAATATTTATGTAAAGGGCTAGCTTGAAAGAGACAAGATTCTTCTAAAAATATGAAAGCACTACGACATATGGAAAAACACAAGGCCTACACAATAAAGGACTTAAAAAATAGAGCTTAAGTACTGAAATAGTATAAAATTTATAATGTAAATGTTATTTAGAGAATCTTCTTATTGACATCAAGAAAATCTCAAAAGTGAGTGTGGTTGCTAAATTAAAATTTGAAAGCTTAGAGGAATCTCCAAATGACAAATTTAAATGATTAGAACATATATGCCAAATATGAACTGTAACAATGATAATCATGGGGAAAGAAAGTGACTTTTTCATAGTTATAAAATAGTAATCATGAATTGCATAGTTATAAAATAGCAATCATGAAACTCATTTTACATGATAAATATTAATATTATAAGTAGAAATTACAAAATTTAAACAGCTATCTCAGCATTGAAACATATGAAAAACAACACCCAAGTTGAATATGGAAGATAGTTGAGGACTCCAATCAATAATCCATTCATATTCAAAAACTATCAAAATTGTCGATGTTGTAACATATTGTTATAGCAAGACATCAAATAAAAGAGAAATCAAAGAAAAAAATAAAGATCAATGCAAACTCAGGATTTATGTGAAAAACCTTCTAAATGAGAGAAAAAAATCATGGATGGAGATTTTTTCACGATCTTCAACTTGGAGATTATAGAGTATAAGACGAAAACTCTAGAAATGCACTCATGCCTCCAAAGATAACATATCTCTCAAAATAAGTACGCAGAAATATACATAAAATCGGATCGGATCCATGCTAGTCTAAATATAAGATGGAAAGGCCCCTATTAACTTTATGGCTAGTGCTAATTTAAATGCAAGACATCTTTACATATATGATGTAAGTTTATAATGCATCTATTTAGCCTACATTCATGAATTAACAACCAATGCAACTTCTAGAACAATTCGAAATAAAAAACATATATGAGTAATAAACAAGCCTACTCCTAAGAGGGCTTGGAGATTGGCTACCAGGTTACTCACAGTACTCTTCTTATATCCAAAAAGGCAAGAATAAAGAAGATCATGTAGGTTACTCCATCAAAGATCATATGCTAGGATAGCCACGAGTCCCAACTTCACCACTTTTGATCTCATTTCTGTTGTATCCATCTGATCATATATATAAACTAGTAAACCCAAAATACTATAAATATCTTTATAAGTACAAAATTAAATACTATAGATAGTAAATAGCTATTCAAAAAATATCAAAATTGATAAATTCTTTTAACAGAAGAAAAAAATAAGCCTAGCTTTTTTATTAACTATTATGAAAATTGATAAGTCCTTTCATATGCATGAATTACTAAATCTAAAAATTTTAAAGAGTCCTTAAAAATACGCATCAAAGTTTATGACAAGAAAATCATGATCTACAATAATAATAAAAGTATTCAATATCCATCTTCAAAATTATATTGTTTAATCTGAACCTTGAAAAATCAGGGGTGAAAAAAAGAAACTTTACATCAAAGCTTACCATCTACTTCATCCAAAAGTTATTGCTCGATTTTGATGTATCCTAGATTTGGACAAAAAGAACCAAAACTTAGACATCAAAATAAAAGCCCAGATGTTTCAAAATCATTACTTAAATTATAAATAAGAAAAGTGGCCATGTTTGACATGTTGGAGAGATAGGGGAGGAGCGGTGGCTTCATCCATATCAATTTAGAAGAGAGAAGATTAAAAAATAAGACTTCATTTTTTAACTTTTTATCTATGTCTAGCTATCATCTCTGAATTTTTAAAACCTTTAAATGGTGTGTTCAAAACTTTATTTATCATTCAAAACTTTGTTATGGTAATTTTCGACTTTGACGTTACTCTAATATCAATTTCATTTGGGATTTGAATTAAGTTAGTGATAACAATCATAATCTAAGTTTTCTACTAATTAAGCCTTTCATTCTAATCTGAATCTCACTCCTAATTTCCTACTAAAATAATTGAGAAACTAAATAATTATACTAAAATTTTTAAGCAAAATGTTAATAGTTGCTCTTAGGGCAGTTTATTAGCTAATTATTAAAGATTGGACTTATAGAATCCAGGCAAATTAACTATGTAAGCATTTTATTAGCTAATTAACCATCAAAGCTTGCTTTTTTTTTTTTGGATTGACGGGGGGGGGGGGCGGGGAAGGAGGGATTACTAGAAATAAGAATTGAATGTTTAAAGAAAGCCACACCATAGCTATGAGGGTCGACGATCCAAGCAAAAGAAGGTTGGATTAGGTCTCCCCTCCTAAAGAAGGCATCTCCATTCAGTGCTTGACATGCCAACCAAGGCCTAATTTTCTTTATACTGGATGTGTTATGCCTTGAAAGCCTACTTAAATCTAAGCATTTTATTTCAATCAACTTTCTCAATTTGCTTCTTAGAGTTTTTTAAAATACTCTCTTAATTTATGAGTATTGAGATTTATTTTAGTAAATTGTCTAGAGAAAAGATGCACTTCCTTGATAAGTAAATTATAGATTTAAGATTATTAATGTTATAAAATATTAGAAATTAAGATTGCTAGCAATTTATATTAGAAAATACATGTTCTTATTAAAAAAAAATTGGGTTGGCCTCCAATCCAATATTGACATCTAAATTAAGATAATGAGAGTATTGCTCTTAATTAATGCCTGTGGACTTTTGTTAACGAATCTAGACTTTGTTGGTCTTAAGCATAGATTAACTCTAATTTCATCCATCCATCAGTCGCTTAATTTCAAATTTTATACTTATTTATCTATATTTAACCAGCAATCATGAACTGTCATGATAAAGAAAGATGAAAATTAGGCATTTTTATCTGAATTGACTAGTGTAGTCAAAATGAATTCTTAAATATTTGATAAGTCATTTAGATGCATCAAATTCTCAAATGTTCAAGCAATGAATAATTAACTACTAGATTTTAGAGGCATCTTGCATTACTTTAATTTGATTACTCCAATCAAGTAGACACAACATGCTTGCATATTAAAACATTACAAGAGCCTAATTTTTCCATATCAATATAATAGATATGATGAAGATGTTCTTTAATTTTCTAATGAAAAAGAAAAGTTTATAAGTTCTATGTTTTTTCCTAAGCAACTGAGCAAGTGAAAACTTACAAGTTAATCTATGCAGGAATCAGGACCATTGGCCTGTCCAGCATGCATCTCGTAAGGGCATGTGCAAATCCCAGCTAAATTCCAATCTTTGAGCCTCATGTATTGTAGAAATTAAAAAAAAAAAATGATGGAATTTTTTTTTTCTTTCCATGAGATTTAGGTTGGGAGGTGTTGAGTTGATATGAGTCATGCTTAAATGAGTAGCCCTATCTACAAATTACTAAAAAATTTAGCTCAATCCTATTGGATTATCCAAACAAGTTTTTAATCTTTATCCAATTTCATAAAATGATTGGTTCAAATCTACATGTGACATCCCTCCTATACAACTACTAGTGATCCATCCCCTTCCAATCTATAACCTCTTGTTTGCTTAAATATATCTCGACCACCAAGGTAACATTTCAAGTCATATAGTTACGGTGATTTACTATTCTTTATATATATATATATAAAAAAATGGGTGTATAACTTTTTAACTATATATTATTATATATATATATATATGAAAGCTAAAAATGGATATCATGAATCAACAAAAATACCAAATACGTACTAGAACAAGCATATATCATCAATACTCAATGTTAAATCAACGATAGAGGATATGCCTTTACTTGATTAAGATGAAATTTATTACCGTACATACCTAGATCTCCCCATCCACCTCGGCAAAATAAAAAAAAGAAAAAGAAAAAAATAAAGAGTTTAAAGTTATTAAAATTAAGAAAATAATAAATTGTTAAAACACAAATCGTGCATTTATAATGCACAATCTCTTATTTTCTCATGTTTATCTCTGGATAAATTAAAATTATTTTTTTTGAAAAAAGTACCATAATTTCCTTTGTATTTAGCAACAATTTCAAGTTAAATTGTTTTAATAAAATATTAATCTAAAACATGAAAGGTTAAGAGCAATGATTTTCATTAATTTGGGTTTGCAAAAGGGTAATGCTCCTAATAATTTATACATTTACACTTCTTATGGATCACAACAGGTAGAATTTACAAAAGCGTATTTTCGTTCAAATTAATCATTTCAATGTATCATCACCAGAGAAAATTCTTGTTCTCAACTCAAACCATAAAAATGCCACATCTTTTTTCGTGAAGGGAGTGAGAGAAAGCAATGTGCCTCCCCTCCTCTTTACGAATACAAGCTATTTACAAGCTTACAGTTGCAAATAGACTTTAGCATCTGAAGAGTTCACAAGAAAATAAAGAGAATCTATACGAAAAGCCTTATACAGAACAATGTTCATGATAGAGCTTTTTGGAAGAAAAATTAATTTGGTAGTTCCTTTTGAGCCCTTATCTTGAGTTGAGTTTTCAAGATGAACCATAACCTTTTTATAAAGAGATATATTGAAAATAAACTCCGCTCCCATTGAAGTCCAGTCTGATGCTTAGCCTAATGTAACTATTAATCATGGAAGAGCTTTGATCGAAAATTCTTCCTTCAGCAACCAAATTCCTTCCGGACTCCTCCAGCGGCAGAACTCCTTTCAGACTCTAGCGGCGGAACTCCTCCCAGACTCCTCCAACGGCCGAACTCCATTCGGACTCCTTCAGCGGTTGAACTCCTTCCGGACTCCTCCAGCAGCCGAACTCCTTTCGAACACCTCCAACGATCGAACTTCTTCTGAACTTCTCCAGCGGCCGAACTCCTTTCGGACTCTTCCAACGGTCGAACTCTCCATAGTCATCCAGGAAGGTCTCCGCATGAGTTCGATCTCGTGTATGGTATGAACCAACCCACATCCAGATTATCTTAGAGGAGTCCGAACTTCTCTAGAATTGAAACAGCTTAAAGGTCATCACCAACCGATGCTTATCCCTCCAAACTTTTACTATCAAATCTCAAATGGACTGGCATCTCACGACAACAAATACTATCTTCCATAACAAACTCCACGTGGTTCCGAACGGTCCACTATCCGATAGTTATGGCTGTTACTATTAGTTTGTTATAGGCTCCATCTATAAAAGAGATCCTCCAGATACGTTTTCTCTAGGCTCTCTTCTTTCTTCTGAAAACTCTGCAACTTTCTTGACTGAGCACTCCATTTCTATTGGTCGAAAAAGCTAACTTGACCATTGGAGGATCTTACCGGAGCTACCACCTCGGGCTCTGGATGAGACTTATTTTGCAGGTCATCGACGGCGATCTCGTCTTCTCCGACTCTAGCACTTCTCTAACGGCAACCAAATTTTGCACCAACAGGATTGGCGCTAGAAGGAGGACCCTTTGTTCCTAAGGATTTTTTGTTCTTAAAGAAGTGCTTAGCAGCAATCTCTCTTCTCCTCTTAAGAGTTCTTTCCAAAAAAAATGCCTCCCAGAAAAGCTTCTACCCGACGGTCAACAACCTCTGCAGTCAGATCCTATCTAGATCCATTCACTCCCACTTCGACCCCGGCAACTCAAGCTCCACCTGCAGCCATGGTAGATGCGAAACAGTTCAATCTGCTGGTCCTGTAGGTTTGCGGGCTCACGAAGATAGTACAGGCCATGCATCGACAGGCTCCGGTGCCAATTTGATCGAAGAAGGCTTCTTCAGAGCTCCATGATCCGATCTGAGGACGGCCAACTTGGGTTAGCTGGCCAGTGACCTTTGAAAAGAGGAAGCAGAGGGTGGAGAGCCCTTGCTCTGACCATGACTCGACCTTGAGGGGAGTTTTGCCTTCGTTCCATCAGAAAATCTTGGAGATCAACGATCGTGAAGATTTTCTGGATCAAAGGCTCTAGAAAATGAGTCAACGAATCGAAGAACTCCGTAATGCTCCCTCCTCTCACAGTAATGATATTTGCACCGACCCTTCTTTTTCTCAGAAGATTATGTAGGAACTAATTCCGTCGAACTTTAAGCTCCCGCAGTTTGAGAGTTACGATGGGACCACCGATCTGATCGATCATCTAGAGGCCATTCAGATAATGATGCTATTCTACGGTGCGCCAGATGCTATTCTATGTGAGGCTTTTCCATCCACCCTCAAGAAAACTGTCAAGAACTGGTACTCGACACTTAAATCGGATACCATCTTTTCTTCGATCAAATGAGCCACTAGTTTGTGGCTCACTTCGTTAGCAGTCGACGTCTCCATCGAGGTTTGAATTTTTTGATAAATATCAAGCAGAAAGAGGAAAAATCTATCCGAACTTATGTCATCTAGTTTAATGCTGCTGCATTGGAGGTCCGAAACCTAGATCAGTTTGTTGCAATGGCCGTGCTTAAGGGCGGCCTTCAGAAAAATGATTTGCTGTTCTTCCTGAAGAAGAAGTATCCTAGAGACTTTGCCGATATGCTAGCCTGGGTTAAAGATTATGCCCAAACTAAAGAGGCCTTTAAGGCTAGGGACAATGAAGTCGCCCAGGAGCGGTAGGCGGGTGAACCAAATGTACCTACAATTGAAGAGAAATTGAGCAAAGCTCGGCCACAATCCCGAACTCCTCCGAAGCGTAAATGGGCCCGGACCTTTACCCGGGCCCAGAGGCGAAGAAGCCCAGATAGAAGGGCGCGACGGAGCTCTTCCTTCAAAAAATTCCACAACTATTCCCTTTATTAATACTCCAAAAACCTAAATACTGATGGAGATCAGAGATCAACTATCAAGATTAGAAAGGATGTGTACTCACCCCGGCAAATACAAACCTAGCAAATTCTGCCTCTACCATCGCAATTACGGTCATGATATGGAAGAGTGCATCCAGCTACAGGACGAGATCGAGGAGCTCATCAGGCACAGTAGGCTGGGTCGATTCCTGCGACGTCAGTTAGAAGGATGGGAGGATCGATCGAGAGCACCTCCGTCATCAAAACCTCTGAGGGGTGGGGAGCAGCGGGAAGATCGGCCTCCGATCGGTATCATTAACACCATCTCTAGGAGACTTCGGTGAGGGAAGGCTAGCAGGACGGCCGAGGTCGGAAAGAGGAAAAGAACTGAAGAGCCCATCGCTTTCACCGATGAGGATGCTCAAGGAGTCCGATTTCCACATAACGATGTGGTTGTAATTTCTTTGAACATTGTTGATTATGACGTACGCTGCATTTTGGTAGATAATGAAAGTTCTGTTGACGTTCTGTACTATGATGTTTTCTTTAAAATGTCCACACCCGATAATTATCTGGGACCCATGAGCTCCCCATTGGTTAGCTTTACTAGCGATGCTGTGCTAGTGGAGAAAATGATAACTCTAGCTGTGACTACAGGACAGTATCCAAAGTAGGCCAAGGTGTGGGTCGACTTTTTGATGGTAAAAGCCTTCTTCGCTTACAATGCAATCCTCGGCTGACTTGATCTAAATGCACTACGAGCCATAGTATCGACCTATTATCTGAAAATAAAATTTTTAACAAGCAACGAAATAGGTGAAATCAGAGGCGATCAAGCATTAGCCCGACACTGCTACTCCATCGCCTTACAGTATGGCACTCGACTTGACCCCTGCCCAGTTGACGGGCTTGATGTCCGCGATTACCTTGTCGAAGAACGGAACGAGCCCATAGAAGATTTTGTGACCATCCTCCTGAATGATGGAAATGCGGAGAATATGGTGCAGATTGGCTTTAATCTGAAGGATGAAGTTTGGAAGCAGCTCATCGCCTTTTTACGGAGGAATGCCGACGTCTTCACCTGAGTTTTGATGGATATGCTTGGGATTGATGTTGAGGTTATGGAACATCAGCTGATCGTTGATCCCAAGTATCGATCAGTGAAAGAAAGAGTTCGAAGCCACGCACCAGAAAGGCAGAAGGCAATAGCAGAAGAAGTCGACAAGCTTCTCAATGCTAGATTTATTCAAAAAATCAGCTATTCGACTTGGGTCTCTAATGTGGTCCTGGTCAAGAAGGCCAATGGCAAGTAGAGGATGTGTATAGACTTCAAAATGCTAAACAAAACTTATCTAAAAGATAGCTATCCTCTATCTAGGATTGATCAACTGGTAGATGCAACCTCGGGCCACGAGTTTCTCACCTTCATGAATGCCTTTTTCGACTATAACCAAATACGGATGACATCGAAAGACGAGGAGAAAATTACTTTTATTACTGATCGTGGTCTTTACTGTTATAGGATTATGCCTTTTGGACTCAAAAATGTAGGAGCAATATACCAATACCTGATCAACAAGATCTTTAAGAAGTAGATCGACCACAACATGAAGGTGTATGTGGATGACATGCTCGTCAAAAGTCGAGCTTCAATAAACCACATCGCCAATCTCGAAGAGATCTTCAGTGCATTCAAAAAGTTCAAAATGAAGCTGAACCTGACTAAGTACATCTTTGGTGTAACCTCAAAAAAGTTTCTGGGGTTTATGGTATTGAGGCATGAGATCAAAGCAAATCTATAAAAAATTTGAGCTATTCAGAAGATGACTGCTCCAAAAATGATCAAAGAAGTTCAACGCCTGATTGAAAAAATGGCATCCCTAAATCGCTTCATCTCAAGATCGATCGAGCGATGCATGCCCTTCTTCTAAGTTCTCAAGCAACCAAAGAACTTTCGTTGGACGACGGAGTGCCAACGGGCATTTGAGGAACTTAAAAATTATCTTGGCTCACCTCCACTTCAAGCTAAGTCTGAATCCAGAGAAGAATTATTCTTATACCTAGCAGTCTTTCCGACGGCCTTGGCAACAATCCTGATCAAGGAGGAAGTGAAGATGCAGCGACCAATCTACTATGTAAGTCGGGTCTTGAGGGATGTAGAGATCAGGTACTCTAAGTTAGAAAAATTGATTTACTCTCTTCTAATCGCTATCAGGAGACTCCGACCTTACTTTCAGGGACACACCATAACGGTCCTCACGGATCAACCAATAAAAGTAGTCCTTCATCAAATGGATGCTTCCGAAAGAATCACGAAATGGACAATCAAACTCATGGAGTTTGACATTAATTATCGACCCCAGCCATCGATCAAAGCTCAAATATTGACAAATTTTATAGCAGAATGTACCATTTCAGATGAAGTCGAGCTTGAATAGGATGAGACCGGCACCTCGTGGTTACAACCAAACCTCTCCGAAGAGAGTGCCAATCTTTTCGAAGGTTTTTATGCCCTGTACATGGATGGTTCGTCCAACTCCACTGAAGCAGGTGTGGGATTGGTCCTAGTTAATCCTAATGGAGTCGTCGCCGAATACGTGCTATGCTTCGAATTTTCTGAAACTAATAATGGGGCCGAATATGAAGCACTGATCGTTGGATTAAAAATAGCAAGAGAGTTAAAAGTAGATCGACTTCAAGTCTACAGTGATTCTCATTTAGTGATCGGCCAAGTCAGTGGCAACTATGAAGCACAGAAAAAAAGTATGATGAAATACCTTGAGAAGGCAAAGAATTTAACTTCGACCTTCAGCAGTTTTGGTATTCAACAGATTCTAAGGGCAGAAAATACAAGAGCCAATCTTCTCTTTAAATTGACCACTTTAGTCCCAACCGAACTGTCTAAAGAAGTATTTTTTAAAACTCTACAACATCCAAGCTCAGAGGAGTCATAGCATGTTATGCATACGAAGCTTGAGCCGAGCTGGATTGACCCATTAGTTACCTATCTCAAGGAGAGAGTTCTTCCTCAAGATCCAAAAAAAGCTTGAGAACTCAGGAATTAAACCTCTTGGTATATTTTGTACAAAGACAAGTTGTATAAAAGATCGTATTCGCTACCACTGTTTAGATGTCTCCGACCTTCAAAGGCCAACTTCACATTATGAAAAGTGCACGAGGGAATTTGTGAAAGTCATGTACGAGCCAGATCTCTGTCACAAAGACCACTTCGATAAGAATACTATTGGTCGAACTTGTACCATGATTATATGGAGTATGTCAGAAAATATGACCGCTGTCAGAGAAATACAAATATACAGAGATAGCCAGCCTTCGAGCTTACTCCACTAAGCACACCTTGGCCATTTGCGCAGTGAGGAATGGATATACTTGGCTCTTTTTTAATGACGTTTGGACAATGAAAGTTTCTTCTGGTTGTGATCGACTACTTCACCAAATGAGTCGAAGCCGAACCACTAGCAAAAATTACTAAGACCAAGGTACAGGATTTTATCTGAAAATCAATCGTCTGCTGGTTTGGTCTGCCCTGAATTCTCATAATAAATAATGGGCGATAATTCGCTAGGATAAGATTTACTGAGTTTTGTGAAGATCTAAATATCTTTCATCGCTTCACGTCGGTAGCTCATCCATAGGTAAATGAAAAAGCTGAAGTGACCAACTGAACCCTATTGCAAGACATCAAGACAAGACTCGAAAGAGCAAGAGGGGCATGGGCGGATGAACTCTATCATGTTCTATGGGCATACCGTACTACTCAAAGACTGTCGACTGGAGAAATACCATTCGTCTTAACTTTTGAAACAGAGACAGTCATCCCGATCGAACTTAAACTTCCATCGGTATTGATAGTGGCCTTCAACGAACAGCATAATCCGTAGGACCTCAGAGCCAATCTCGATCTACTAGAAGAAAAAAAAGAGAAAGTCTAAGTTTGGATGGCAGCTTACAGATGAAGGATGGCCCGATACTATAACTCTAGAGTCAGAGATAAAATATTCAGAGTATGAAACTTAGTGCTTCGGTGAGCCACCATCTCTCAGCCTCAGAGCCAGAAAAAGCTTGCCCCAAATTGAAAAGGATTCTACAAGGTCACGGAGGTCGTCTGACCCAGGATGTACTACTTAAAGAAACTTGGGGGGGAGACCTACCTCGACCATGAAATTCAAAAAATCTGTGAATGTATTACCGATGATTTGATTATAATGAAATCCTCCTACTTCAACACCCTAATCTTTATTTTATATCGGTGATAAAGGGAGACTACCCTCTGAACTTGATCTCATAATAAATACAGTCCATTAAAAATAGGAGAACCTCATCCTAACGTGAGCAAAGTCGAAGGCCTCGTTCATTTTAGGCAAGATGAGAAGAGAGATCCTGACAACGGTCTTAATATGCCCTTACAGTCCATTAGGAACAGGAGGAGAATCTCATCCTAACATGAGCAAAGTCGAAGGCCTCATTCATTTTAGATGAGATAAGGGGAGAGGCCCTGACAACGGTCCTAATGTGCCCCTTTAGTCCATTAGGAATAGAAGAAGAATCTCGTCCTAATGTGAGCAAAGTCGAAGACCTCGTTCACTTTAGACGAGATGAGGAAAGAAGCCCTGATAATGGCCCTAATGTACCCCTACAATCCTTTAAGAACAAGAGGAGAACCTCGTCCTAACATGAGCAAAATCGAAGACCTCGTCCACTTAAGATGGGATGGAAGGAGAGGCCCTGTCAATGACTAAAAATGCCTCCCATGAGTCATGTTAGGAATAGGAGGAGAATCTCATCCTAACATGAGCAAAATCGATGACCTCATCGATATAAAATAGGATGGAGGGAAAGATCCTACTGACGATCTTAACACACCCCCGTAAGCTATGTTAAGAACAGAAGAAAAGTCTTATCTTAACATGAGCAAAAATCGGAACCTCATAGACCGAAGATGTGGAGAAGGAAGAAGCTTGGTGGAGAATCCTTACACTTATTTTTTCACGACGACCTGGCTACATCAAATGCGAAAGGTAGAACCTTATCTTGGTTTGCAAAAGAGGTTCTAGTGTTAGATATATATGCCCTAGAAGTCAGAATTGGCTGATACTTGTAATATACTTCTAGGGGCAAAATTATAATTTTGATTATAATTAATAAAATAGATTATTTTCTATCACATATGTGTATTTAGTGCCTGTGATACATCCTTTGAGTTAATGGCAATGATAATTTATATTTTCAAGAGTTGAAAATTTAAGACATGAATAATCATTATTAACTCATAAAATGCTTTCGACCATAGGATCATCACGAGGATGATGATTGATCCGAAAGGTTGGTGTACAATCACTTTTCTTTAGTAAATGAGTCTTGAGTCTACGGTGTGGAGACACCAGAGCAAGAGTACAGATACTCGTTAGAGAATGAGGGCACCGAGCGTGACTACCTCGAGTAGTCATTAGGAAGTCTACCTTCTCGTCAATGACTGACTCGATGCTGCAGTAGTATGTCTGGTTCTTTGATCTGAGGTGCATCGATAGTTCACCTTGAGGGTGTTATAGTTTGATTACACCATTACTCGGTTTCCTAGCCATATGAAACCCTGAGGTGTATGTTGGCTATAGCATGTTCATTGTAGGAACTAGATAGCATCAAGATGAAATCTATCTACCTCGGTGGTAGAGGAGCAGCCCTATGATGATCATGAGAATCAAGTCCAGAAGCCCATGACCATGATCGAGTGAAATAATAGAAAGAGTTTCTATTTAGCTTTTCACACCGAACCTAAATCGATTGATTACATCATATGATAAAAACTAGGGTTTGACGAGTTCACCTTAACCCTAATCTGATCGGGGCTCAAGATAGAACTTAATCACACAGATAGCTGCACCAAGAGGTTCGCATTCAGCTCTGATGGGTTGCCACCATATATTGCTAGGTGTCACTGATGGATTTTGGAAGTAATTAAAATGATTTAGATGATCGATCATTCTAACTGTTCGAATCAGAAGAGTTCTGAACCATCGAAAGGAGTTTCGATGATGTCGATGATAGAGATCATGACATATTTCATTACCATACAGAACTGAACCTAACTGGATCACACAAACAAGGGTTTGAATCTGGTGATCATCAATTGAACTGATCCAGTTCAATTGATCTGAATGAGATTTAATTAAGTCTAAGAAAATCATGCTAGCACTCGATTAAACCTAATGTTCTTCTTGTACTATCATAAATAGTTGTCCTGACTGAGCTAAAGAAGTTTGTGCTCAATCAGAGGCCTTCACTTTATCTGACTAGAGCTTGTCCAGATCAAAAAAGATTGTTTTATTTTGTAAGACATTACCTATCATTTTTGGTCACCTACCATTTTTCGTCCTTTGACTTTTTCAAAAGTTGACCTTTGACTGATCAAATATTGACCATTGATACTTTGACTTCTATCCACATGTGACGCACCTATTGGAGAGCTGGTGGGGCTTGTCCCCCTACCAGAACCTGACAAGAAGGAGGGCGCACGCCACCCTTGGCGTGTGCCCAAGCAGGAGGCGCCCAGGAGTCCCTGTTGGATAAGAACTCCATCTCCTTTTTGGATTTCAATTAGACTCCTCCTAAGAATCAACTTTGACTGATCTTAGGCGCCATCTAAGGAGAAATCCAAGGGACTCTATTTTCACCAATCAGATTTAGATCTAGTTTCACAAAGGGTTGTGATTGGTTGGAAAGAAGAGGAGTTGGATCACAGATAGTCTATAAATAAGACCCTGCACCCAACTCAAGGAGAATAAGAAAATCCCCACGCCCAAGGCTGCCTCTCTCCTCCTCCACGCCAAGCCCACCTTCTCCTTCTCCTCTCCATGCCCAAAGGAGTTTGGGACCTTAGTTGGTGCAATCCAGATGAGAGAAAGGCGACAGAAAGCTAGAAGGCTGCACTGCTGCAAAGGACAACGGTTGATCTTCGAAAGGTATTTTGAAGATTCTGCAGATCAGATTCAGATCTAATTTTTGGAGATGTGATAGAGAAGAAGAGGATCTCCAGATCTAGCTCGAGTGGATATCGATAGAGGTCAGGCACTTACGTGGCTAGATCTAGAATCTTCCGCTGTTTACAGGATCATCAACGGATAATAGGATTACCCACTTCAAGATAAATTAAATTTTATTTAATTTATCTAAATTTATTTTAATTATTAAAATAATAAGAATTAAATTTGAAATATCTTAGATTTGATCTAGATTAAAGAAAATTTTTTTGAAATATATCTCTTGATTCGATCAGATCTGAACGAACCTGATCCAAAAAATCAGGATTTTTCTTCAACTGGTATCAGAGCCAAGGTTCTAAAGTGTTTAAATCTAATTTTAAATTTATTTTAATTAAAAAATAAGTAATTTCAGATGTCACATGAGATGTGATCAGATTTAAAATTAAAAAAATTAAAATTAAATAATTTGGATCTAAGATTAGAAAATATGCATGACTAGTTCTAAAATAGAATAGTTCTATAGAATAGTCTAGCATATTTTTAATTTAATCTGATTAAATTATATTTTAGATCTATTTATTTACTATTTTTTGATATTATAATTATTATAATAATATCTAAAAAATAGTAAATAAAAATTATTTAATTTTAAACATCATATGAGATATGATTGATGCATGTCTAGACTAGTTGTAGAATAGTTCTACATAGTTATCTAGATTAAAATTTATTTTGATTAGATCAATTTAAATCTAATTTTTTAGATTATTATGAGATAATTTAGATCTAAAAATATGCATGATTCGATACATGAGATGTATGCAAAATATGCCATGATTAGATCTAATTTGTATATGAGATATATGATATAGATCTAAAACTATTTTATAGTATTGCATGTTCCTGATTAAGGCGTTCCTCTTGGCCGTCCGATCATAAGAACGAAGAAGGATTTAAAGGCCCTCTCCTCCCATTCGATGGGATGTTCTTATGATGTGTAGGGGTGCTGCGTATTCGTCCTTAATCAAAAACCCAAAACTTACTTTCTGCAAAACCCTAGATCCTGAAATCCTAGGATTTATTATGCATATTTTATTTATGAACCCTACTTAATTAAAAATTAAGATTATGGAATATTAATTAGGTCTAAAATTGAGAATTTTAGATCTAAGACATATTCATAATACTGGGTTCGGGCTTGGGTAGCTCAATTAGGTCTAAGCGGTTGATCAAACCGAATCAAGAGTTGGTTAGATGGGATCAACAATGCTTAAATTGACCAGCCTAATAGGATTAAGTCTGGGTCAAGATCGAGTCACGATCAAGCAAGACCTAATTAGGCTCAGAGGTTAGAGTCTGGATTGTAGGCTAACCCAATTGGTTCTGGCTCAACAATTTGGTGTCTAAGGTAAGTTTGGCACATACGATCGACTGATTTTTAATTGGAAGCTACTCGATCTGAATGCATTCTTGTACGAGTTAATGGCATATTCCTTCCACCGGTCTCACTTACCTGGCCATATCTGTTGACACAGTTCTGATCTGAGGTGGTCAATAATCTGAGCTAACCCATGCCACTAGGTTAGTCATAATTGTTATGACTATGACAAGTCTAGTTTAATGAGACCTGAATCAATTCTTCCTAAGAAAAGATTAAGTCTGAGGTCTTCCACCATTGTAGATGTGCGGGCCCTTTCTGAGGTTGATTGTTCTCGACTGGATACAGTGGCTCAGTTGCACCGGAAAGATGCAACCATGTCTATTAGGCATTGGATGCTATGGGCTGGAGGATGAGTTGGGCTCAATATTTTGGATACGGTGAGAGACTCAATTAGAAATTTAGTCTGTGCAAATGGTGGGTCTGACTTAACTAAGGAGTGGATCAATATTTTGGATACGGTGAGATTCATGAATTAGAGACCAAGTTTGGGTGCACCATGATTAGAGAATCATTGAACAAGAGTTGTTCACTCATTGGCTAACCCATCACCAATAACTGTTAGGTGAGGTGATGAGTCAGTTGGTGAGACCGCACCATCCCACTAGAAATCATTAATCATGGAGATTTTTGCATCTCTACAGAGGAGTGTAGGGATCCAAAAAAATAGTGGAAGCTAATTTATTTAAAAATAAAATTTTTAAATAAATTGGTCAAGTCATAATTACAGTATCTAACTAGAATCTTTGACTCTCTACAGAAAAATATCTGCATCCAACCCATTAGCACGTATCCTGGACACACATAGACTGATCGAATCCAATTATAAAGATTGGCTCAGAAAACTATAAAATCATTTTGGATTTTGAGAAGTTAACCCATGTATTGGACCAGGACCCTCCCACCTTACCAGCCCATCCATCCACTGAACAGAGAGCGTCTCTGAAAAAATGGATAGACGAAGATAATAAGGCCAGATATTACATGTTGGGCTCGATGTCTGATGAGCTCCAGCGCCAACATGAAGATATCGGGACTGCTCGCCAAATGTTGGCTCACCTGCAAGAGATGTTTGGTGAACAGAGTCGCGCAGCCAAGTATCAAGTCACGAAATGACTTTTTAAGGCTAAGATGCATGATGGGCAGTCAGTCCAAGATCACTGTCTGATGATGATCAAGGACTTGGAAGAGCTTGAGAAGCTCGGTGTGAAGTTAGACTTGGATCTGCAGAATGATATTATTCTGCAATCCTTGACTGATGCATATGGGCAATTCATCATGAATTACCACATGCATAAACTTCAAAATTCCTTGGCCGAATTAATGAACATGCTGGTCACCGCTGAGCTTTCTATGAAAGGTTCTAAAGGCTCAGTTCTTGCTATGGAACGGACTTCTTCCAAAAGAAAGTCTTCTGGAAAGAAAAAGAAGTCTGCGAAAAAGCAGAAGGTGGAAGGAGCAAAGAAGAAGAAGGCAGAGCCGAAGAAGAAGGCCGATGTCAAAGGAAAGTATTTCCATTGCAACAGCGACGGCCATTGGAAGCGGAACTGCCCTACTTACCTGGCCACCCTGAAGAACAAGAAGGAAGGTCCTTCTGGAGGTATGCTCGTTATTGAGTCTAACCTTACGGTTTCTTCTGCATCCAGTTGGGTGCTTGACTCTGGTTCTAGTGCTCATCTGTGCACTTTCCATGCAGGGTCTTGAGGATAGCAGGAGGCTGAGGGATGGAGACATGATCCTATGCATCGGTAATGGAGCAAGAGTTGCTGCAGTAGCCATGGGAACATACCCTCTTCGATTACCATCTGGTTTAGACTTAGTTTTGAAAGACTGTTATTATGTGCCTGCAGCTAGCAGGAATTTGATTTCTGTTTCATGCTTAGCACTAAGAAGGCTATGTGATTACCTTCTTTAAGGACCATTGTAACATTCTTTATGAAAGAAATAAAATTGCAAATGGTTTTCCTTATTAACGGTCTTTATCAGCTACATATTGATGTACCTGTTCTAACTATCGAGCAATGTGAATGCCAAACGACCTAGGGATAGTCCAAATGATAGATATCTATGGCACCTGAAGATTAGATCATATAGCAGAAGATAGGATCAACAAATTGGAGAAAAATGGGCTATTGAGTCCATTGACTTTCGAGTCATATCCAACTTGTGAATCTTGTCTTCAAGGCAAAATGACTAAACTCCCTTTTGTAGGACATGGGAAAAGGGCCACAGATCTCCTTGCCCTAGTACATACTGATGTGTGCGGCCCATTTGATGTGCCGGCTAGAGGCAATTTTATCTACTTCATTACCTTTACCGATGATCTGTCTAGGTATGGGTATGTGTATCTTATGAGACACAAGTCTGAAGCTTTTGAAAAGTTCAAAGAATTCAGACATGAAGTAGAAAAACAAACTGAAAAATCCATTAAGGTTCTTCGATCAGATCGAGGAGGTGAATACCTTAGCCAAAAATTCTTAGACTATCTCAAGAAAAATGGCATAGTCTCTCAATGGACTCCACCAGGAACACCTCAACTCAACGGAGGTTTCAGAATGGAGAAATCGGACTCTATTAGGATATGGTTCGATCCATGATGAGCTTCACAGACCTTCCTGATTTTCTTTGGGGACACTCATTGTTAACTTCAATTTATCTACTGAATAGGGTTTCCTCTAAAACCGTTCCTACCACACCGTATGAGATATGGCATGGTAAGAAACCAAGTCTGAGTCATCTCAGAATTTGGGGTTGTCCGGCTCATGTCAAAAGACAACAAGCGGACAAGTTAGAGTTTAGGTCCTTCAGAGCTCGATTCATAGGATATCCTAAAGAGTCATTAGGATACTATTTCTACATTCCAGAAGACCACAATGTGATTGTGAGTCGACATGCCATCTTTCTTGAAAAATAGTTTATTCAAGATAGCGGCATTGGAAAGCAGATTAAGCTTGATGAGAAAGTCTCACAAGTACAACGAGCTAAGGACCAATTGGAACCAAATCAGGTTGAGCCAATAAGAACACTACCTCCTCCACCTCGTAGATCGAAAAGAGTTTTCCATCCCCCTGAAAGATACTTAGGTATTATTTCAGAGGAAGTAGAGAAAATGTTCCTCGTAGGTAATGGTGCTCATGGTGATGATCCCAAAACCTACAATGAGGCGATATCAGATATCGACTCCGAGAAATGGCTAGAGGCAATGCAGTCAGAAATTGACTCGATGCACTCAAACCAAGTCTGGACCTTGGTAGATCCACCAGAAGGTATAGTACCTATTGGGTGTAAATGGATCTTCAAGAGAAAGATTGGTGCAGATGGGAATGTGGAGACATTCAAGGCTAGACTAGTGGCAAAAGGTTATAGTCAACGCGAAGGCATTGACTATCAGGATACCTTTTTTCCAGTGGCTATGCTAAAATCCATCCGCACATTGCTTGCCGTTGCAGCCTATTTCGATTATGAAATATGGCAAATGGATGTGAAAACGGCATTCTTAAATGGATATCTTGAGGAAGATATCTATATGGAACAGCCGCTAGGTTTCACATCCAGTGATACTGATCACAAGGTTTGCAAGCTGCAAAGGTCCATATATGGACTTAAGCAAGCATCTCGGAGCTGGAACACTCATTTCAATGATGTGATCAAAATGTTTGGTTTCATCAAAAATGAAGAGGAACCATGTGTCTTTCAAAAAGGTCAGTGGGAGCGCTGTTGTCTTCCTCGTATTGTACGTGGATGACATCCTCCTTATTGGGAATGATATTCCCATGTTGACGAACAGTCAAAATATATGGTTGTCCAAGGAATTCTCCATGAAAGACCTAGGTGAAGCATCCTTTATTCTAGGAATTAAGGTCTATAGGGATAGACCGAATAGGATGCTAGGACTTTCACAGAAGATGTACATAGAGAAAGTACTAAAGAGGTTTAGTATGGAAAACTCTAAGAGGGGATTAATACCCTTCAGACATGGTATTCATCTTTCCAAGAAGATGTGCCCCAGCACACCTGAGGAAATAGAACGCATGAGCAAGATCCCTTATGCTTCTGCAATAGGGAGCCTCATGTATGCCATGCTATGTACACGACCTGATATAGCCCATGCTGTGAGTGTCACAAGCAGATATCAGTCAAATCCAGGTGAAGAACACTGGACTTCTGTGAAATGTATCCTTAAGTACTTGAGAAGAACTAAGGATATGATGTTGGTCTTTGGTAATGGAGAACTCCAAGTCCAGGGATACACAGACTCGGATTTCATGTCCGATATAGATGATCGAAAGTCGACATCTGGGAGTCTGTTTGTGTGCAATGGTGGTGCTGTCAGCTGAAAGAGTTCCAAGCAAACGTGATAGCAGATTCCACCATGGAAGCAGAATATATAGCTGCATCAGAGGCTGCAAAGGAAGCATTCTGGTATAAGAAGTTTGCTGCAGAAATCAGGAGTAATGCCATCAGATGCCATTCCTCTATACTGCGACAACAATGGCGCCATAGCCCTTGCTAAGGAGCCGAGGTCTCACCAGAAATCCAAGCATATTGAGCGGCGATACCACCTCATCCGCGATTACCTCGAGAAGGGTTACGTCGAGGTCAAGAGAGTCGAACTCCGCAGATAATGTGGCAGACCCACTTACAAAGCCGTTGGGCCAGCAGAAGATCGAAGCCCACCTTGAGAAGATGGGACTTAGACTTGTAGCCAATTGGCTTTAGGATAAGTGGGAGATTGTTAGATATATGTGCCCTAGAAGCCAGAATTGGCTGACACTTGTAATACACTTCTAGGGGCAAAATTATAATTTTGACTATAATCAATAAAATGGATTATTTTCTATCACATATGTGTATTTAGTGTCTGTGATACATCCTTTGAGTTAATGGTAATGATAATTCATATTTTCAAGAGTTGAAAATTTAAGACATGAATAATCATTATTAACTCATAAAATGCTCCCGACCATAGGATCATCACGAGGATGGTGATTGATCCGGAAGGTTGGTGTACAATCGCTTCTCTTTAGTAGATGAGTCTTGAGTCTACGGTGTGGAGACACCGGAGCGAGAGTACAGATACTCGTTAGAGAACGAGGGCACTGAGCGTGACCACCTCGAGTAGTCATTAGGAAGTCTACCTTCTCGTCAATGACTGACTCGATGCTGCAGTAGTGTGTCTGGTTCTTTGACCTGAGGTGCATCGGCAGTTCACCTTGAGGGTGTTATAGTTTGACTACACCATTACTCGATCTCCTAGCCATATGGAATCCTGAGGTGTATGTTGGCTATAGCATGTTCATTGTAGGAACTGGATTGCATCAAGATGGAATCTATCTACCTCGGTGGTAGAGGAGCAGCCCTATGATGATCATGAGAATCAAGTCCAGAAGCCCATGGCCATGGCAGAGTGAAATAATAGAAAGAGTTTCTATTTAGGTTTTCACATCGGACTCTTGAATCGAATGATTACATCATATGACAGAAACTAGGGTTTGACGAGTTCACCTTAACCCTAATCTGATCGGAGCTCAAGATAGAAGAACTTAATCACACAGGTAGCTGCACCAAGAGGTTCGCATTCAGCTCTGATGGGTTGCCACCATATACTGCTAGGTGTCACTGATGGATTTTGGGAGCAATTAGAATGATTTAGATGATCGATCATTCTAGCTGTTCGAATCAGAAGAGTTCTGATCCATCGAAAGGAGTTTCGATGATGTCGATGATAGAGATCATGACATATCCCATTACCATACAGAACTGAACCTAACTGGGTCACACAAATAAGGGTTTGAATCTGGTGATCATCAATTGAACTGATCCAGTTCAATTGATCTGAATGAGATTCAATTAGGTTCAAGAAAATCATGCTAGCACTCGATTGAACCTAACGTTCTTCTTTTACTATCATAAATAGTTGTCCTGACTGAGCCAAAGAAGTTTGTGCTCGATCAGAGGCCTTCACTTTGTCTGACTAAAGCTTGTCCAGGTCAGAAAAAATTATCTTATTTTGTAAGACATTACCTGCCATTTTTTGTCACCTACCATTTTTCGTCCTTTGACTTTGGTCAAAAGTTGACCTTTGATTGGTCAAATATTGACCATTGATACTTTGACTTATGTCCATGTGTCACGCACCTATTGGAGAGCTAGTGGGGCTTGTTCCTCTGCTAGAACCTGGCAAGGAGGAGGGCGCACGCCAAGGATGGCGTGTGCCTAAGCAGAAGGCGCCCAGGAGTCCTTGTTGGACAAGGACTCCATCTCCTTTTTGGATTCCAATTAGACTCCTCCTAAGACCCAACTTTGACTGGTCTTAGGCACCATCTAAGAAGGAATCAAAGGGACTCTATTCTCACCAATCAGATTTAGATCTAATTTTACAAAGGGTTGTGATTGATTGGGAAGAAGAGGAGTTGGATCACAGATAGTCTATAAATAAGACCCTACGCCCAACTCAAGGAGAATAAGAAAATCCCCACGCCCAAGGCTGCCTCTCTCCTCATCCTCTATGCCAAGCCCACCTTCTCCTTCTCCTCTCCATGCCCAAAGGAGTTTGGGACCTTAGTTGGTGCAATCCAGATGAGAGAAAGGCGACAGAAAGCTAGAAGGCTGTGCTGCTGCAAAAGACAACTGCTGATCTTTGAAAGGTGTTTTGAAGATCCTCCAGATCAGATCTAGATCTACTTTTTGGAGACGTGATAGAGAAAAAAAGGATCTTCAGATCCAGTCTGAGTGGATACCGGTAGAGGTCAGGCACTTGCATGGCTAGATCCAGAATCTTTCGCTGCTTACAGGATCATCAACGAATAATAGGATTACCCACTTTCAGATAAATTAAATTAAATTTAATTTATCTAAATTTATTTTAATTATTAAAATAATAAAAATTAGATCTAAAATATTCTAGATCTGATCTGGATTAAAGAAAAATTTTTTAAAATATATCTCTTGATCCGATTAGATCTGAACGAACCTGGTCCAAAAAATCAGAATTTTTCTTCACCTAGTTCGACGTCCATAACAAGCCTGGTGTTCACAATGAGCTCGGCGTCTGCAATAAGCATTTCATAAGAAAACGATAAAAAAAATGAGGTAAAGAAGGTAAGGCCGCAAATAGGCTTCAGGTTCACGTGAAACAAAAATAACAAAAAATTTATTATTTCATTACAAAAACGAGTTCACTACAAGCAAAGCATAGGCCGACAAGACCGATTACACTGAAAGAAAGAAAAAAGAGGGGGAAAAGGTCGAAGCTTTAAGACGAATCAAATTCTTCGGACTTCGGACTGTCGGCTCTGGCCATCACCAAGGTTTGCTTTAGCCTAAGGATCTCCTCCTCAAGTTTCTTCTTCTGAAAGAGACCATCTACATACATTCTGTTGGTGAGCTGAAATTTATCCTCGAGCTCTCGTCGTTGTCTCCTTAAAACTTCTTACTCAGCCTCTGCGTCCTCGACAGCTTGATGTTCACAGGCGAGCTGAAGCTTCAGCCATTGAACCTCGGCCTGCTCCGCCCCAATCGCCTCTGAAAGCTCGCCAACGGTCCTCTTCAAGGAAGCCATCTCCTCCGACTCACCACTCACGCTGGCTCTCCGATTATTATGCAGTCACTTTCGAAGATGAGCTACCTCATCTCTGACAATCTTGAGCTCGCATTTAAGCTTGGACATCTTCTCTGCCTAGGTCACTCGAAAGCTATTATGCCGGTTCTCAGTATCTTGCAGCTGCTTTTGAAGCTGCGAGAACTTTATTGACCAGTCTGAGTCATACCGGACCTTGTCGACAGACCACGGCAAGCTCCCTTTTAGAAGGCAGATCTTTTCTCCAGCATCCTTCAGGTTGGCTTCAAGAGAGCTGATCTTCGATGTCAGTGCCCAGGACTTGTCATTGGCATTTCTTTTGAGTTTGGCAACCTCCTCGAAGCTGCCCTTTCGGATACTGAAGCTCACCGCTTCCTTCATATGCAAGCCTTGGAGGCGAGTAACCTCTTTGGTCACCTTAGAAGCATTCTTTCATGAGGCTCAAAGGTCGTCCTCCATCTTCTTCAACTTCTTCCTTAGAAGATGAACTTTCCTCAGGTTCTTTATCAAGGGCTTTATTGAAACCCCTTGAGACAGTGAATCAGCGATGGTGGGAGACTACATTCGAGATACGAAAAGCGCTCAAGGGTATGAAATTTTTTTTTCACTATATTTAATCAAAACTTTTGAGTATAAAACAAAAAAAAGTATAACTACTCGAGGATCTCAACCTCGGAGGTGGAGCCGAATCGCTCTCGACTACCTTAGGTTTTTGAATTGGCTTGGACGCCTCTGCGGCAGGTTCAGACGAACCAGAAGCGAGCTCGTCGAAGGAAAGATCGACTACAATATTGGATGGTTCCGCCTCCACGTCATCTTTCTCCTTCTCTAGAAAGCTGAGGTCGAGCTCGGGGAACCTTCGGGCTATCCTACCTTCGCAGAGCTCGAAATCCTTGATAAATGCTTTTTGACCGAACTCGACGTTCAGGTTCCGCATCTCGGGGGAGGTCTTGAACTTTTTCACGATCTGGATCATTGCCTTCGAGATCGACTTCTTCATTTGGGTCTCTAGTTCGGTGACCCTATTTTCGGCTTCCTTCCTCCTCTCCTCCTCCAAGGCCAGTGCGGCCTTCAGTCCGACCAAGACGAACTCCTCCTCGCAGAGCGTGTCCTGAAGACTTTCGATGCCTGCCGTCTTCTCCTTGATAAGATGCTCGACCTCGTCGATCCTCTCTTGAAGACGACGAACCTCAGCTCGAAGATCCTCCTAGGCCTTCTGTGCCTCCACCTCCTGATGACGTGCCCTCTTGATGTGAGCGAGCATCTAGTGATCCGACTACAACAAACGATCGATGTTAAAAAAAAAAAAGAAAAAAAAAAGGAGAGAAAAAAAAAGAGTCGAGCAACGGAGCAATTACCTTGAGGATGGTTCTAAGAGAACTCCAGATGAGCTGTCATGGGTCCAGATCGGCCATCTGGTCCACCATCTCGGGCATGGTAAACCTGTCGGCAAGCTCTCGGACGATCTTCGGATTATCGAAGGAATCCTTCCCTCGTTCATTATCGTTGCCGTCCGGCCCGCCTAAGCGAGCCTTGCAGGACGTCTTCGCAACGACTTTCTTTTTCCTTTCCTCTTCTGTCCCTTTCCTGACAGAGAGCTCTAAAATTCGATCCCCGTTGGAGGAACTTGAGGGCATGGAAGGTGCCGGGCCCATGCTAGCGATGTCAACCTCGACAATTGGAGGAATCTCGGTGCCAACGATGAGCTCGAACGTAGCGGCAGTGGGGGTGGGGACTTCGGAGCTGGAAACACCGACCTTTGCCCTCTTTGAGCCATCTTCTTACGCCTTCCCCTTCCTCTTCCTAGTGAAGAGCCCTTTGGTAAGCATCTTGGCAGCTTGTGCATCCATTTTTGTAGCAGAAAAAGAAGAGTGGTCAGTAGCAATACACATGCGTGAAATCGTGTGGATTCAAAAATCAAAAGATGTATCAATAGGATCATGGGGACTCAGACCCAGGTTGAACAAGATCTATTTCTTTAGAAGGTCGGAAAGAGGAGGAGCTCGGTACATCTTGAGTTTATCGGAGGAATCAAGGTCGGCTCCGTCTAAGCTAGGAACTTGACGAACTGACTCTCTAATATAACCCCATGAAGGAAGTCCTAATGGCAAGGTTGGACAATGTACAAAATAGTACGTTTTCTTTCAGTTATGAACGGAAGAAGAGGCATCTTTCAATAACCCCTTCTTGTCGACCTGAGAAAAAAAGTACCACCAATCTTTTGCGAAAGGATAATGCTTGAAGATATAAAAATTCCTAAAAAGCGAAATGATTGGCTAGACTTTGATCAATCGATAGAGGGAGAGAAAACCTATGACGAACTGAAAGAAGTTCGGTATGATAGATGCAAAGGAGATATTTAAAAATCAAAAGAGGACGACTACGAATGGGGACAGCGGGAATCTAAGCCTAGCGTGCAAAGCTTCTAAGTACAAACAAAATCGTCCGATCAGGAGAGAACTGATCTGATCGTCGGAGCTGGAGAATTCAAGATCATATTCTGGAGGGATTCCATATTGGATTCGGATCAGAAAATGATCGTCCGAGGTAAGGATGGATGGGATGGTGTCTGGAGCGAAAGATGAGCAAAACATGTTCCTAGATTCTACCTCAGCCAGGGGTGCAGAATCAAAGAAGGTTGGTCCAGACGAGCCCCACGAACCGATGGAGTGAGAGGTTTTGAAAGATATTTGGATCAAGATGAACCCCAATAAACCCCCCCTCCTCAGAAAAAATCGGAAAGACAAGGAGCCAGAAATGATAAGCACGAATAACCTAAGAGAAGGATTAGGAAACTGATCTAAACTATCCGAGGAGAATGAAAGGATGATGGACGTGGTGAGGAACAATTGAAAGGATATCCGAAGCTCAGAAAGGTAAAAGAAGAATGAGACCCACGGGAAGAAGGCGAACAGGGGCCGAAGGAAGAAGAAGACTCGGGCAGGGATGACTTCCGAATAATAGGAGAAGGCCTTAGATAGCCAGAGATAACCCGAAGCAGTTATGATTATGGATCGACTTCAGTCGGTCTGCATGCACCGCGTGTCCCTCTCATCATGATAGAAAAGCAGTGATGGGCGGAGTCTTTATGACGCCGTGCCTATGGCAGAGTTTCGACGGAAGATTCGAAGCGCCATCTTTTCGGACTCATTTCAGACTTAAAAAGTTTTGGTGCCAGCACGGTAAACATCAAAACATCTCATCCTGATAAGCACAAAAATCCAAGACCAAACTTCGATCGTTGCCTTTTTTCCTTCCTTCAAATTTCGAACTTGGAAGTAGGAAGACTATTATTGGGGATAAACCCCACTCCCGTCGAAGTTCAGTCTGATGCTTAGTTTAATGTAACTGTTAATCATAGAAGAGCTTCGATTGAAAATTCTTCCTTCAGCAGTCAAACTCCTCCAGCGGCTGAACTCCTTTCGGACTTCTTCAGCGGTCGAACTCCTTCCAAACTCCTCCAACGATCGAACTCTATCCGGACTCCTTCAGCAGTCGAACTCCTCCTGGACTCCTCTGGCGGTCAAACTTCTTTCGGACTCCTCTAGCAGTCGAACTTCTTCCTCCTTCCGGACTCCTCCAGCGGCCGAACTCCTTTCGAACTCCTTCAGCGGTCGAACTTTCCACAATCATCCAGGAAGATCTCCGCACGAGTTCGACCTCGTGCATGGTGTGAACCAACCCACACTCGAACTATCTTAGAGAAGTCCAAACTTCTCTAAAATTGATATAGCTCAAAGGTCATCACCAACCGACGCCCATCCCTCCAAACTTTTACTATCAAATCTCAAACGGACTGGCATCTCACGACAATAAATACTATCTTTTGTAACAAACTTTACGTGACCCCGAGTGGCCCACTATCCGACAGTTATGGCTGTCACTATCAGTTTGTTACATACTCCATCTATAAAAGAAATACTTCAGATACGTTTTCTTTAGGCTCTCTTCTTTTTCTCGAAAATTCTACAACTTTCTTGACTGAGTACTCCATTTCTGTTGGCCGAAAAAGCTAACTTGATCGTTTGAGGATTTTGTCAGAGTATTATCCCAAACTCTGGACGAGACTTATTTTGTAGGTTACCAACGACAATCTCATCTTTTCTGACTCCAGCACTTCTTTGATGGTAACCAAATTTCACACTAATAGGACATTTACCCAAGAGATGATTAATGGTTTTAGCTTCAAATAAACAACACCACCTTTTAGCCATCATCTCACTTGTGTTAAATTTTTCTGGTGCAGCGCCCTTCCAAATAGTTTTATAAAAGAGTCATAGAACCCTCCTCTATCGATGAATTTGTTGGAGTGTGCCGACAAATTACCAATGTTGGAGAACTTCCACACCAACACGTTTGTAGATTTGTTTGGCTCCAACATTTGTAGAAGTTTCTTAAATTGAAAGTGCCCGAGTCTAGTCGGGGGACCAAAAATTTATCTTCCCAAAATCTAATGTTATCTCTCTACCACCCAACTTGAAGGAGGTGCAATTCCAAAATTCCTCCAAATCTCAACTGATGTCCATCCACATAGTAGATACCTTCGCTAGTGCCTTTCTCACTTTATTACCAAACTATTCTTTTTTTTTTGGGGGGGGGGGGGGGTCGTAAGCATTCTTGATTAAACGACTCCAAGATGCTTCCAATCTCTTTAAATTATATTTGGTGCATTACTAGACAGTGATAATCTGAATTACCTATAATCTATTACTATTTTTAATATATGTAGGTAATATTGCAATAAAATTAGTAAAAATCTTGATTAACATATTTAGTATGATAATTAAATTACTGATAATATAACATCAAAATTTTAAAATATTTTTAAATTAAATTTATTAAAAATCATACCTCATGCACAATACACACAAATTACCGCTTCTTCTGAGAGGTAATTTAAATTATCTGATAATCTAAATTATCAACTTAAAAAATATATTAAATATAATAATTTAATAAAATCTTTTTAAATTAGCATCTAGATAAATTATTAGCTATCAAATGCAGCCTTAGAAGTTTCCAAACTCACCTAGCTAGCAAGGAGAGGTTTGGACCATTGACATTCTTAATGCCTAGACCTCCTCGTTTCGTCACTGAAAACACCATCTCAATGTACAAGACAATGGAAACAAGTAATCCTTTCCTTCCATTTCGATTCCACAAGAAAGCTACCATCTCAATGTACAAGACAATGGAAACAAGTAATCCTTTCCATCCATTTCCATTCCACAAGAAAGCTCTCGATCCATTCTGTTCACTACCCAACGAGGAAGCTTAAACACCGACATGAAGTAGGAAGGAAAGAAAGTCAAAATAGAGTTAATAAGTCTACCTCTAAAGCTGAAGAAGCAAGTCTGGAACTCATTTTCCGCATCTAGCACTCACGACAACGCCACATCAGACCTAGACGTTCAACAGCTACGTTCAATTTCACCATTCTGTCCATCATTGAAGCCTCCCCTGCATCTCCTTTCAAGTTCCCTTAACCCCCTACAATTTCATCAATACAAAGTTCAAAAAATGTGCCTCAATCTTACCAAAAAAAAATCCTTGACAACCTGTAGAACGTCGACACACTGCTAACAGATATTCTCTGGAGTAGATTGTTGATTTAGATTCCACTTATACCTCATCAGACGCTATCTGTCCCCTGCATGCCCTGGTGCAATCCATAGTCTTACTTGACAGAGTTCTGGTTTCTTTCCTAAATCACAATATCCACTGATACAGTTTGACGCAATCAGTCATCCACTTCACTTTGATGCACATCTGATTCCTGAAGCATAAGAATGCGAGGTTCCAGAGCCACGGACTGAATTTGCCACTACATCATACCATACCAAACAGTGCTGACAAGAAACTTCTGATCCTTTCTTGCAACAACAGTGCACAACACACCAAAGAAAAATAATATATGCTCCATAGATATATATATATATATATAGATAGATAGATAGATGGAAGATTGCGATCTATGTGAGCAAAGCCACCAATGAAACATGAATCAGAGGTTCTACAACATAACCTAGACTCCCATATAGTCATGAGTAACCAAAACAAAAATAAGCCTCTATACTCTAATAGCATGGACTTTATTAATGCACCATATACAGCTTAGATCTTCTCTCTTAATACCTCCATCAGGCTCAGCAGCAGCGACTCAGTGGTACCCCACCGGCGCCGGCGTCTGCTTCAGCTCCATCCCTTGGTAATGAATATCCTACAACGACAAGTCCAGCATTACGAGCAAATTGATAAGCTACCTTTCCGCATTACAATAGAGAAAGGCCAGTAACAATGAATACATGCATACCGAGGCGAAGTGGTTGACGTCGCGGTGATGGGCCTCATCGGCGCGGACGACGGTGACGACGTCCTTGAGCGTGGCGTCGGGCGGCAGGCGCCAGTAGTCGATGGCGATGGCGGGGGCGGGGACGTTGGGGATCTTGCCGCCGTCAAGGTCCTTGAGGTACTCGGTGTAGGAGTGGATAGCCTCCTCCTCGAGGTAGCCGACGACGCGGTGGGCGAACTTGGGAGAGAGGAGGTAGCCCACGAAGTAGGCGTTAAAGAAGACCCCCTGGACGGCGATGACGAGGGCGCGCTCGTACCAACGGGGCTTGGCCACCTCCATGAAGGTCATCAGGTGCATCCGCTCGTTCTCGGCCTCTTCTAAGAGCGCGCGGATCCACCCGCCGCTTTGCTCGAAGCGGCGGAGGGAGCGAAGGTGGAGCAGCATGCCACCCACCATCCCCGGCACCGCCGCCACCGTCTCCAGCATCATCGCCCGGCATCCGTACCGCCTCTGCAAATTGCAATAGTAATCACCGGTAAGTTTACCGACGCTCGGTAGAACAAACACGATGCTTTGTAATTTAAGTCCTAGGAACATATGCGACCACCTATGATCATGTCCGGTAACCTATGCGAATCAACCGTTGGATCACCCACCACACAGCTGTCAAATCTCTCCGACCTATGTCATTCATCCTCAAAGCGAGCGGTGGATGATCCAACGGTGGATTCGCGCGAAGGAAGGCGAATCCTTCTTTCACGAGAGACAGAACCCCGATCCTCTCGGGGATTAATTCGATCAAGAGTTGCGGGCCCCACAGCGAAGCGGCGGAGCAAATCGGAATATACCAAAATACCTCCAACCGATTTTGTAGGCGATCGATCGGAGCGAAAATTTTCAGCGGAGGAAAACGTAAGCACCTACATCAGCTTCCGCACGTACCACGCACGTGACTACTAAACGCGGCTGCTAAGTAGCATTAAGGATGAGCCATCTGATAAACGGCTAGGATCCAAGCGTTCTAGTGGGTCCCAACCACTAGGACCCATACTCCACTATGAAATGAATCAGGTTGGAGTGGCCCAACCAGGAGGACCGATCGTGCGTACTGCAACGAGGAAATAAAGTGGGATCGTACAAAAACGGAGACGTGGGCAACCGGAGAAGGACCCCCGTTTCTTGGGGAAGAAGAAATCTAGGATCATGGAAAGGCGATAGCTTATAACAAACCTGGAAGAAGATATCGGTGGGGACTCGCAGAGCCTTGACGGTCCAGTACGCCACCTTGTCCAGCAAGGTCGTCGGAACATGGTGTTTCTCTAGATCGATGCTCAGATCCGCCTTATAAGTCTCCCACGGCTGCTCAATTATTATTATTTTTTAAAAATCATAAATATCAATTTCTAGAGTTCAAGAATAACTAAGAAAAGGGGGAAAAAGAAAAAGAAAAAGAAAAAGAATCGCTTAATTACTTACCCTGAAGCAGGTCCACTTCCACTCGGTACCGTCCTTCTTGACGAGCTTGTTGCTGTCGATACCCCAATAGCTCGCGATCGCCTTCCGCTCACTGGGAGGGGCCGTGGAGGCCTCCTTGGGGGCGGCGGACTTGAACTCCTCCTCCGCGGCTCCGACCGCCGGAGTCGCCGCCGTGGTGCTGGCCATCCGCGCCGGGAACAGCCGCACCAGCGCGGCCGCGGGCGACTTTGCCGTCGCCTGGCCAGCGGATCCGGTCAGGAGGAGCGTGTACGAGGTCTCGCCGGCGGCGGAAGTCAGGCGGGGGCCCAGGTGCCGGAGGAGGGCGGATCCGGCCATCCGAGAACTCATCATCTCTCTCAGCAGAATTAGGGGAAAAGAGAAGGGTGAAGCCAAGAAATTGGGAGCGTTTCAACGGGGAAGTTTCTTGAATGGGCTTTTTGGTTTGACGGGGAGGAGGGATGAAAGGGAGGCGGGGTTTTATAGCGGCAGGGAGATTTATTTCCTCCGTCGGTTGGACCGCGACCTTGAGTCCCGTCACTCTCCCTGGGCTTGCTCTGAGTTGACCGGATCCCAGGGTCCAGGAAATTGGGACAATCCAGTATGGCAATCAGATCCGGTGGGATTGAATAGATCAAAAATTTATTAATTTAAAATTTAATTTATTTATTAAATATATAAAAAAATTTAAATTTAAATTTGATTATTTTATTGAATAAGTAATTTATCCTAACCAACTTGCATTAAGTTAAGTGGATTAAATGGTCATCATTATATAAAAAAAATAATAATAATACTTATCTTGGTCAATAAGAATTTAGTTTATTCAACAGCAGAATATTAATTGGTGGAATTTTTTTAAAAAATAATGAATATGGAGGAATAACGAATTTTATTTTATTAGTCCTCAAATTAATAAGAGCCAACGCAAACCAAGCCGGTTGCGAGGGGTGTAACTAAATGGGAGGTGAGCATACTCCGGCCACGCGCTTCCTTGGGCTTTATCTTTTCTTTCAAGCGTCGTGTTCGTTTATTATTAGGAAAAATGAAGGAGAACCTACGCAACAACTTTGTTGACAAATAACTTCACGATCCCCTGATTTGGACAGAACTGCCGTGTTCCTACCACAAGGGTGGCGTTTAATTTCCAGATATGGAAAGAAGTGGGTTTTAATCGTTAGCCTGTTAGTAGTGATCGAGTATTAAAAGCCCAGAAACCGAGAAACTTCTAACGCCCTCGTTTTGGAATCCTGATAGGGCTTTACTGCAGGGCGTGGAACCCAGGCTGGTGTTATGGTGTCTCGCGGGGGACTTTGTTTCGTGAGACAGGGACGGTAGATCACCGAGTTGGCTGGTTGACCGGATGGACGAGATGTGACCACATAAATGTGTTTATTTATTAAGGTTCTCCGCGGGTAACTGTAAGTACTAAAATCCAGAGAGGGGTAATTTAGTTATTTTAATTTGAATGGTTTCTTGGGCCCCAAGTTAGGAATGCACCTACCTTCCCACCCGGTCTATCCGGGGAGGTGGTAAGAGTCGGCGGCGCCTGACCACGGGTGACCTACTCTTTCCATCCCCATCCCACGTCTTTTTAACTTTTTTTAAAAAATATTTATAATGACATCAATTAATCTTAGAGGAAGCAGAATTCTTTACAATACATAAAAAGCATCATAAAATACGATGCATATATCAAAATATTTATTAAAAAATAAATAATTATATAATTTTTATCTAAATTATTTAAATATTTTTAAAATTTATTTATTTTTTAATATTTTAATCTGCGCATGAGCATGCAGTCATTCATTTTTGAATGGACATTTTTGAGCATCGTATCATATGATATTTTTTAAATATAAAAAATATATATTTTTATTTTAAATATATTTTTAATTATAAAAAAAATTAAATTAATTTATCAAATATTTATATTATTGTAAAGTAGCCTTTTCATTCATTTCTAACCATCCATCTTAGAAATTTAGTATAACATAAATGTCCAACATAATCATTATTGATAAGCATGATCAACTTCTTCACGTTGCGACTATCTTTATGTTTGATGAGCTTGATCCATGTACTCATCCACCACCTTGCTCGAGCAGCGGGAGGCACAATGGTGAAACAACATGCCATCCATCATTTCTACACAGCGACCATTATTTCCAACATTATTGCATCATAATATATTAAATTATTTTTAAGTTATATCCTTTTAAACAAATGAAATTATATAAGCACTCTTGTAAAATTATTATTTATTTTTATGCCCTATAATTTTTGTTCTTTTGCACTCATTTCAATTTTAAACCATTCATTTTTAACCATGTTAGATGGCATGTGCATATATATTTATGAAAAAAAAAAGAGAAAAAATATATATATAAATATTTTATAAGAATATATATACAAATAGCAACTTGATCGGGGTATTCATATAATTTTGTATATTTAAGAGGATATATATTTAAAAAACCCTAATATCAATAATAATAAATAAGTTTATAGATGGTTGGTAGCTAGATCAAATACAATGCTTGTAATTAAAATTATAAAAATACATGATAATGTTTACGATCATGGTATAGCTACATTTATCATGATATGTATGCCTGTGCTTTGGAATCCATCTTCTTATTGATGACTAATTGGGCGCTTAATCTATCTCACTATTGTTGGAGTCAGTTTCCTGGTAGACCCGGAAACCTCGTTATGCTGTTGCGTGGTCAAGGCTGAACATCACTATTTCTTATCGGATACCTAAAACAATTATCTGGTCAAGGCATCTTGCTCTTCTCTCCTAACAGCATATAATTTTGTATTCTCGTGCTCAAATGGTGCTTCCGTGACGCATTTTATCAACTACTATTTTTTTCTTTGGAGCTTCACCAATTTCTTGGAAATCAAAGGACTATTTCTCCTTCCTCAAGCAATTGCCAACACTTATTGTGAAATTAAATGGGTGACTTTCTTGTTGAAAGGTTTAGCTAGGCATCTAATCTTTTGCCTGCTATACTTTATTGTGACAACCCTTTATAATGCTACGTACCAATCATGATATTTCCGTGAGAGAACAAAATATATTAAAATCGAGTATCATGTTGGGTAAAGCTTCAATTGGGTCTTATCAGCACTTTTGATCTCCAATCCAATCAATAATTGGTTGATGCCTTCACCGAACCCCTTGGGTTCTTATTTCAATTTCTTATTGGCAGGTTAATTGGGTGTTCCGAATATCCACACACCAACTTCTTGTAACCATGGGCCCAACCAAGCCAATCATAACTATCTATTGCATTTGTTTCCTCATTTGTCTTTGTTTGTTATTTTGGTCATTTATAAAAGACCCAAGATCTATGACCGACCAAATCCACAGGCCCTGCCTGCCCATGTACAACAGCCTTCCGAAATATGAATAGAGGCTCATCAAATGGATTTCCAGTCCAAGTGGGCCGGCTTCGTCACACCAAAGCTTGGCTTTACAGAAGAACCTTTTTTTAATGATATAACGAACAAATGCTGGAGAGAAATCAAACATCAAGCAAACTGTATGGTGTATACCAATCCACGTACAAGTTCAAATAATTCAGCTCAGGTAGTATATCTAGCTTTATTCCTTCCAATTCCTCAATGGCTCATCTTCGTATCCAGGATAAAGTTTATACTTCAGTGGTACCCTACCGGAGCCGGAAGCTCTTTCAGCTCATGGCCTTGGAAATGGATGTCCTGCCATGAAATCGCAAACGTATCAGCAACGAAC
Source organism: Cocos nucifera (assembly GCA_006176705.1). Classification (NCBI taxonomy): domain Eukaryota; kingdom Viridiplantae; phylum Streptophyta; class Magnoliopsida; order Arecales; family Arecaceae; genus Cocos; species Cocos nucifera. The sequence continues at coordinate 1,591,229 of QRFJ01000476.1, read as the reverse complement.
ACATTCATATCAACACACTCGGCAAGCAACAAACTTAAAGAAAGAAATGATATCATACCGAGGCAAAGTGGTTGACGTCGCGGTGGTGAGCCTCGTCGGCCCGGACAACCATGACCACGTCACGGAGCATGGCATTCGGGGGCAGACGCCAGTAGTCTATGGCAATGGCCGGCGCAGGTACGTTCTCGATCTTGCCAGCATCAATATCTCTGAGGAATTCAGTATAGGAGTGGACGGCCTCCTCCTCGAGGTAGCCGACCATGCGGTGGGCGAGCTTGGGGGAGAGGATGTAGGCAAGGAAGTAGGCATTGAAGAAGACACCCTGAACAGCGAAGACGAGGGCACGCTCGTACCACCGGGGCTGCGTCACCTCCATGAAGGTCATCAGGTGCATGCGCTCGTTCTCCGCCTCCTCGAGGAGGGCCTTGATCCAGCCGCCGCTGTGCTCGAAGCGGCGGAGGGAGCGGAGGTGGAGGACCATGCCGGCCACCATTCCCGGCACCGCCGCCACCGTCTCCAGCATCATCACACGGTAACCATACCTCCTCTGCAACAGAATCAATAGTATTAGAAGGCCTGTGAAACGGTAAAATGTCCAAGCTAATTTATCTGGGAGACAAAAGGCATAAATCTAGGGGCTGGGTGATGTCAGTTAATTTGGTCTTCTTCTAGCTGGTCCAAAGGAGGTCCATCAACATAGCATGTCTGTATCTAAACTTCCAAAAAATTTATAATAATTTCTGCCATAAAATTAATGTTGTGGATGATACATTTAGGCTCAAATATTATATATATATTTTCCCTAGCATATATATTTTGAGAGGTCGATAAAACATTACATTCCTAAAGTATGAAACAATATTCTAAACCTTCAGCCTTCAACCATGCAACTGTCATGTAACATAAGCATTTCTATTACATAGTAATATAGAAATTAATAAAGTTGCTGGAACATGTATGTAATTTATTTAATTAAAACAAATATCTACTATAAGCCCACCTTTTAAATTTGTTTTTTTGTTTTTACGGGAAGAGAGCTATGGAAGCAAGTCGCCACCTGCCTTTAAGCCATAGCTCGGTCACGTTGCTGCACGCATGCATGACCGTAGAATTCAGCAGCCGCACATCTAGACTCGCCCGATTTACTGGTCGGTCCAGATCATTGGCTGCCATGTAAAAATTTATTTTCTTCTTTTAGAAAGACCAAACACAAATTTTAAGAAAAACAACAAAATTAGATTAATCTTTTAAGATTCTTACCTGGAAGAAAATATCGGTTGGAACCCGTAGAGCCTTCACCGTCCAATAAGCCAGTTTTTCACCCCACGTCATTGGTACGTGGTGCTTGTGGAGATCGATCGACTGGTTCGATGTGTATGAATCCCATGGCTAATTTTTCATCAAATAATATAATTTTTAATTTCAAAATTTATATTAAAAAAAATTAACTAGAAAAAATGATTTTTTTAATAAAATAATAAATACCTTAAAACATGGCCACTTCCACTCGGTGCCGTCCTCTTTGACGACCTTGGCGGGCGCCATCCCCCAGTAGCTCACCAACATCTTATCTTTCTTTCCACCGGCCGAACAGTTGGCGGTGCCGTCGCCCTTCTTTGCCGCCTCGCTACCTTCCACTGTCTCAGGGACGGTGCCCGCAAAACGAACGCTCGCCAGCCATGTCGCAGGTGCCGCCCTCGTGCCAGTCGACCCGACCAGCAATGAGTGGACCGTCCCGCTGGTGGCAGCGGAGCGGGAGATGGCCGCCATAGAGAACAGGTGGGGCTCGAGTTGCCTCAGCATCGATCCGGCGATACGGGAATTCATGGCTATTTTAGGGAGAATCGGAATGCTATTTTGGAAATCGTACTGTGCGTTTAGGAATTGGGATATTGGGGTGTAAGGTGGGGTTTATGTAGAGGATGGAGAGGGCCTTGAACCCTGCGTCCTCCCATAAAATAAAATAAAATAATGAAAAAGTTGGGAGCCACACGGGCCATACGTTTTTCCAATTCCCATAATACCCTTGGTCCACCGTGATCGTCGCGGTTGGTGACTTGGTGTTGGATACTTCCAGCAAACCACGCTTGGCTGGGGGATTCCTGTTTATTGTGACCGGTCGGATTCAGCAAGTGACGTGGACTGCAGTCAGTGGCCTATACCATATGCCATCGGTCGTGTATTTGGCGTTATGAATGGATTGGTACGTCGAATAAGGCTGTTGGCTGTCTGATGGTAGACAGCCGATTCATGATAGGTCAGGGGGGATGCTTCTTGCGGCCCGTGAGAAGGTTCTGATGCTTTATTGAATAGTAGAAATCAAATTTGAAGGCTATCGTACTTTTCTAAGAGGAGATGTGACTACCGTGCTATTTTCTTATCGTACTTCGAACGGAAAATAGCGAATGTCCGTTTGTTGGTATCGTATTCAAACTTGTCATTCAACGAGGATGTTTACATTGGTAAAAGGAGATTAATTAGTAAGACGCACCTGCGGTTGCTATACTTATTATATTGGTTTCAAAGCAAAGTTAAAGGTGCTCAAAGTCATGAATAAATGCTAGCAAATGTGACAATCATAGAGGATGCGCTCTGGAGGCTTCTGAGATGCTGCATGGGTTCGGCCAACGATGATGCCCGCTAAGCTGTTAAACTTGAGATGAGCTACCTGGATTGAAAGCCTAATACTATAGTAAAAATGATAAAAAATGACACTGTAAATGATATTTTACGATGGGTCATACATATGTGTTTAATATAAACATATGTGTTTACCTAAGATAGGTCATACATCTCTAACAAAGATATAAGTCGATCAATCTATCCCCTTATAGCCTGCATCTTGGCACGACTCTGTCGCATCTTCTCCATCTCAGCGGTACTATTCTGTCTAATCTCCTATATCTCGGCCTCGAGTATGCGGACACAAATCTTGAGCATCTGTTGCAGCATGCTGCGTATATCTACTCACCTCAGATCATCGAGTGGGGGTAACTCCTACTTCATAACCCCTCACTCGGCCGTAGCGCTCTGATCCCATCAATTCTGTGAATACCTCGGCCTCGATACGGCTCTGCTGCGTAGATATTGCGGACTTGTCCTCACGCTCCGCAATGAGAGATGTAGCCATCTCTTGTATTTATTTTGAAAACAAGAATTATACATTAATAGCTAATAAAATTAAACTAAAATCATTACACAAAATAGAATATTAATAATGCCATACATATAAATCTCTCGACTCATCCCGAATAAAAGTATCATTCTGATGAGTATGAGTCATCCAGTAAAACTCCACTTTATCGGATTTCCTCCCATGCTCATCCACCTACACAAATAATTTTAATTTTAAGCAAATAGTTATAATAATTTTTTTAAAAAATATGAATATCATAATACAGACATAGTCCACGATACATAATGATATTAGTTATATAAATATTTTAATATAAAAATTATAAGTTAATTATGAAAGTTTAAGAAACATATAAACTTCTGTCGGAGTCGTGCATAACTCTTCGACCCCGATGTATGAGGAATGGACTGAGCTGCTCGTGCAGCTCTACCAATAGTAGAATAAGTCTGTAAAATAAAGTAAAGAAGGATATTATATATATAGTATATAATATATAATATAAATTAATATTTTTATAAAATATTTAAAAGAAAAGATAATGAACCAATAATATATCTGTGCCCTCTCGAAGAATCAATAATGAACCAGCTCCATCCACTGATGAGGGGGTACATTAGGAGGACAATTCCTAGCAACATTCTCCTCTATCATACCCTGTCTCATATAGTCCTTCTTCAATTGTGCTCTATATTCTTTCCATTTATGGTTGAAAGACTTCATTACAAAATCATAAGTGGATGGAGGGAGAATAAACTTACTCTACAAAAAAAAATGGTTAAATAAAATAAATTATATAAGTGATTAACAATTAATATATAGTATAAACATCAGTTCATTATCTCTATAACTCGGAGGAGCTCAACTTTGTATGTTGAAAGTATGTCATTCTATTTGCATAGCCCAATGGACATAGCTGAGGCCTCCGAGCAATAGTCCCCAAAAATGAAGTCAATAAGCAGATAGCTTTTTTAATTGATTGACCTAACTGATTGCACTCCATAATAATTCTCTCGTCCTCACGCATCTGCCACACATCTCGTACTACTATGGATCTGCGTCTGGGGTGTACTCTCCCGAATCTTTCTGTAAAAAATACATAAAAATAATAATATCATAAATATATATAAAATAAAATAAAAATAAAATGACATAAAAGATAATATATATCCTAAACGTGTATCTCATTATCTGGCTGATGAATAGGAGGATCGTGTTATGCTGATGATGAAGAAGGACATGGCTCGAAATGGTGTGCAGTTGAACAGGCCTTAGGCTATTATGCTGAAGAAGACGTACCGATCTCTATCTGTGAAAACTGAAACTCCACACCAGCATATCGTCCCCTGCGGTGCATGATGTCACCTAATATTTATATAAATAAAAGATAGAATCAGTTAATATATGAAGTAAAATAATATAATAATTAATATAAATTATATACATCATAAATAATTATTATCAATAACAATCAAGCAGTAGTGTTTTCTTCAAATTCTATCCTAATCAATGTCGTCGTAGCATTTAAATCATCAGTTGGCACAAAATTATAGAACATACATTGTGTATATATTTTATCATCATCATTCTCCACTTGATTTTTCATATTATATAAGTCTGACTCATTTTTAACTCCCAGATCATATAAGTCTGGCACAAAATTATAGCATATCCTTTTTATAAAAAATAAAAAAAAGGGGTTGTATGGTATGTTACTTGTATATTGCAAAACAATGGACTGTGTTGACCATAATGGTGATTTGTTGCAAGTACCTGCAGCGAATTATAAGAGCCAGAGAGAGAGAGAGAGAGACAGAGAGAGTATATCCTACACCCATCATGCTAACTTGGTGGTATAATAGGTCAATAAAATATTACCACATCAATTGAGATTGCCATCTAATAAAATAATAAAAAAGAAAAAAAAATAGAGAAGAGCGAGCTCTTAAAGATAAATATGGAGAAATACGGGCTCCGATTAAACAAAGAAGATTAGAGCTCGAGAGCCACAGCGGAAGAATATGGCACTTAGGTGTAGAGGGTGATATAAGCGCCACCATTAGAGAAGGAGAAGGTGGCAGCAAGAGAGAAAGGGAAGGTAAAAGTTGTGGCTGATGGCCCTACCAATGATGATGATCGTGGACCTAGCATACCACCACTATCATCTGAGGAATATATTATAAGGCATAAGGGTGGTAGGAAACATCAACCACGGTCATAAGGGAAGGGGGATCGAAGTAAAGGCAATGGTGAAGAAAGTGCTGCTGAATGGAGATCTATAAGGGAGGATTTGTCAAGAACCTGCCAAATAGGGATATGGTCCTGTTGAAGGTTGGTTGGTAGACACTACAAGAAAAAGATATATTTACTACAAACATTTCCGGTGGATAATAAATTATATGTAGAAAAAAAAAAATTTTTCTAATAAATATTTATTTTCATTGGAAATATATTATGATAGATAATATTTTCCAATAGATTAGAAGTAGTCGTCGGGATAAGATTTTTTTTCGACTAATTGTTCGCAAAGTTTGAAGGAATAGAGCGTTGGCGCCAAAGAAATGCACATTATAAAAAGTTTTGTGGGAAATCCTTCATTATTTTTGGATGAGCCAACTCTTAATCAGAAGCCCAAACCGTTCCATCATCCTATTATGTTTATTTTTCATCTCCTCTAGTCTCATTTTCATTCTTTTCTCTTCGTCTTCTACTTTCTTTCTTCTCCCTTCTCTCCACTTTTCTTCTCTTGGCTCCATCATCATTCCCCCACCTTCTCCATCTCCCTAGATGTCTAGCTCATAGGAAAGAACCCAACCCACAAAGCAATCGCTGCTGCCTCCCCTGAGCCTCTACGCTTCCAGCAGTAGATCAGATTCGTGGTCGACGTTAGCGGTCTTCTCTTCCAAAAAAACTGAAAAAATTTGCATTGGAGAATCCTGGGGATGGGATTTCTAAGAGCTCTTTGCTGTGAGCTCTTCCTCGGCAACGATTGATCGATTGGCCAAGCCTCCTATTCTCGATCTCCAAACTCTGAAAGGTTCTACGATCCAGATCTTTCTCCCATTTGATTTTAGACCCTAGAACCCTCATTCTCTATGAAAATCCAGGTTTGCTTCCCTAATCTATCATCTTTCTTTATTTATTCTTTTGTATTAGTTTTGTTGGTGCAGAAGTCGTCGGATCCAGCTGGAGTGGAGGTAGACGAGGTCGCCGTCGAAGACCTACAAAATAAAGTTCCGTCCGGAGCCGGTGGGAGGTGGCTCCGATAGGACCCTCCGACGATCAAGTCAGCTCTTCTGACCAACAGAAATGGAGTGCTCTGGAATGAGTTCGACAGAGTTTAAAGGAGGAGAGGAGAGCTCAGAGAAAACATATCTGGAGGATTTCTTTTATAGATGAAGCTTGATTGATGGTGACGGTCATACCGCCTGGTGGCGGACCGCTCGAGGCTGCGTGGGGTTCGATGCGGAGAGGATGGTATCGTCAGACTGATAGTGACAGCCATACCGTCTGATAGTGGTGGGCTGCTCGAGGTCTGACGGAATCAGTCATGGAGGGAGGCACCGCCTATAGCATCGTCTGTGGCAGACTGATGGTGACCGTTCGTCCAGATTTAATAGTCGTGGCTCTAAGAAAGCAGGCATTGATCGGTGGACTTTGGAATGTATCAATTTCAGAGGAGTTTGGACTCCTAGAGGAGTTCGACCGAAGGAGAAGCTCGGAAGAAGTTTGGCTCCCATAAGAGTTTGACCGAATGAGAAGCTTGAAGGGAGTTCGGTTCCCACAGGCGTCTGACTGAAAGAGCGTGGAGGGAGTTCGACTCTCGTGGGAGTCCGACTGAAGCTTGACTGCTGAGGAGTTCGGCCAGATGAAGGAGTTCGACTAAGATCCGATCGCTGGTAGTCCGAAGGAGCTCGACCACTGAGGAGTTCGGTCGGCTGAAGGAGTTCGGCTAAGACCCGACCGTTGAGAGTCCGAAGGAGCTCGACCGCTGAGGAGTTCGATCGACTAAAGGAGTTCGACTAAGGCCTGGCCGCTGAGAGTCCGAAGAAGCTCGGCCGTTGAGGAGTTCGACCGGCTGAAGGAGTTCGGCTAAGACTCGTCCGCTGAAGCTCTTCCGTGGCTGCCGGTTGCATTAGGCTGAGCATCGAACTGAACTTCGGCAGGAGCAGGGTTTATCCCAAATAATAGTCCCCCCACTCCTGAGTTCGAAATTCGAAGGAAGAAAGTGCAGAAAAGGCGACTGCCGAAGTCCTATTCTTGGCTCTATGCTGGTTCAGACTGAAGCTCGGGGGAGATCTCATCTCCAGCCAAAGTTGATGTTGAAGTTGAAGCCCGGAGAAGATCTCATCTCCAGCCGAGGTTGAAGTAGATCTCATCTCCTACGGTCAAGATCAGAGGTTGAGCTCCTCGGGGGCGATATTGTCTCCAACAACCGAGGCTGACTCGGAGGAGATCTTATTTTTTATAGCTGAGTTTAATACGGGCGCTCGGGAGAGATCTGATCTCTAACCGAGGTTAATACGAGTACTCGGAGGAGATCTTATCTTTTGCGGCCGCTCGGAGGAGATCTTATCTCCTACAATCGAGGTTGATATGGATGCTCAGAAGAGATCTAGTCTCTAGTCGAGATTGACTCAGATGCTCGGAAGAGATCTTATCTCTGACGGAGGTTGATGCGGTTGCTCGGGAGAGATCTTATCTCCTATGGCCGAGGTTGCCTCGGGGGAGATCTTATCTCCTGCAGTCGAGGTTGCCTTGGGAGAGATCTTATCTCCTACGATCGAGGTTGATGCGGATGCTTGAGGAAGATCTTATCTCCTACGATCGAGGTTGGCTCGGTCGCTCGGAAGAGATCTTATCTCTAACCGAGGTTGTCACAGTCGCTCGGAAGAGATCTTATCTCTAGCCGAGGTTGACTCGGGCGCTCGGAAGAGATCTCATCTCTGGTCGAGGTTGTCATGGTCGCTCGGGAGAGATCTTATCTCTAGCCGAGGTTATTCGGTCGCTCGAAAGAGATCTTATCTTTGGCCGAGGTTGGCTCGGGCGCTCGGAAGAGATCTTATCTCTAGTCGAGGTTGTCACGGTCGCTCGGAAGAGATCTTATCTCTAGTCAAGATTGGCCCGGTCGCTCGGGAGAGGTTGGCTGAGGTTGTCATGGTTGCTCGAAAGAGATCTTATCTATAGTCGAGGTTGGCTCGGTTGCTCGGAAGAGATCTTATCTCTAGCCGAGGTTGTCCCAGTCGCTCGGAAGAGATCTTATCTCTGGCCGAGATTGGCTCGGGCGCTCGGAAGAGATATTATCTCTAGCTGAGGTTGGCCCAGTTGCTCGAAAGAGATCTTATCTTCCGATCGAGGTTGGCTCGGGCGCTCGAAAGAGATCTTATCTCTAGTTGAGATTATCAACGGTCGCTCGAGAAAGATCTTATCTCTAGCCGAGGTTGACTCAGGCGCTCGAAAGAGATCTTATTTCTAGCCGAGGTTGTCGCGGTCGCTCGAAAGAGATCTTATCTCTGACCGAGGTTGACTCGGGCGCTCGAAAGAGATCTTATCTCTGACCGAGGTTGGCACGATTGCTTAGGAGAGATCTTATCTCTGACCAAGATTGGCTCGGGCACTCGAGAGAGATCTTATCTCTAGTCGAGGCTATTTCGATCGCTCAGGAGAGATCTTATCTCTGACCGAGGTTGGCTCGGGCACTCGGAAGAGATCTTTTCTCTAGCCGAGGTTGTCGCGATCGCTCGGAAGAGATCTTATCTCTGGCCGAGATTGACTCGAGCGCTCGGGAGAGATCTTATCTCTAGCAGCCGAGGTTGGCCCGGACCCCTCAGGAGAGATCTTATCTCCTGCAGTTGAGGTTGATGCGGATACTTGGGGGAGATCTTATCTCCTGTAGCCGAGGTTGATGCGGAAGCTCGGGGGAGATCTTATCTCCTGCAGTCGAGGTTGCCTCGGGGGAGATCTTATCTCCTACAGTTGAGGTTGTTGCGAACCCTCACGGAAGATCTTATCTCTTACAGTCGAGGTTGATACGGACGCTCGGAGGAGATCTTTATCTCCTGTAGTCGAGGTTGGCCCGATTGCTCGGGGAAGATCTTATCTCCTGCAGCCGAGGTTGGCCCGGTCACTCGGGGGAGATCTTATCTCCTGCGGCCGAGGTTGTTGCGGGTGCTCGAGGGAGATCTTATCTCTTATAGTCGAGTTTGGCCCGGATGCTCGGAGGAGATCTTATCTCCTGCAGCCGAGGTTGCCTCGGAGGAGATCTTATCTCCTGCAGTCGAGGTCGTTGCGGGCGCTCGAGGAAGATCTTATCTCCGGCAGCCGAGGTTGGCCTAGATCCTCAAGGAAGATCTTATCTCCTACAGCCGAGGTTGATACGGGCGCTCAAGGAAGATCTTATCTCCTGCAGTCAAGGTTAGCTCGGTCGCTCGGGGGAGATCTTATCTCCTGCAGTCGAGGTTGCCTCAGGGGAGATCTTATCTCCTGCAGTCGAGGTTGTTGCGGACCCTCAGGGAAGATCTTATCTCCTGCAGCCGAGGTTGATACGGACGCTCGGGAGAGATCTTATCTCCTACAGTCGAGGTTGGCCTGGTCGCTCGGAGGAGATCTTATCTCCTGCGGCCGAGGTTGTTGCAGACGCTCGGAGAAGATCTTATCTCCTGCAACCGAGATTGGCCCGGACGCTCGGGGAAGATCTTATCTCCTACAGTCGAGGTTGCCTTGGAAAGATCTTATCTCTTGCAGCCGAGGTCGTTGCGGGCGCTTGGGGGAGATCTTATCTCCTGTGATCGAGGTCGGTCCGGATCCTTGGGAAAGATCTTATCTCCTATGGTCGAGGTTGCCTTGGGAGAGATCTTATCTCCTACAGCCTAGGTTGAAGGATTTTGGCCGACTCATGTTAGGACGAGGTTCTCCTCATGTTCCTAACATGGCAACTATTGACTGCTTCTTTTCTATCATCACATAGCTTTTGTACCCAGAAACAATATTATTGAAATTGAAGAATTTTATCGAAAGGAAGTTACTGGCAGCACATCCCCGTTTCAGGGTTGTGGGGGCGTTGTTCCTCCGAGTTTCCTCGAGCAGTAAGTCCCAGGCTGGATGACCTCCTCTATCTCATTCTGTCCTTCTCAATTTGGAGCAAGCTTTTCTTGACTTTGTCGTGGGAGATGTCAGCCCGTCGAAGTACCAAGCCCTAGAGATAGTGTCGATGATGCCAGAAGGTGGTCGATCTCTTTGTCGTTCCTCCCTCATTGGTGGTTCTAGCTTCTGAGGGGGGGAGGACTTCTTCACGCCCTTCGATCGAAGCTTTCTTGATGACGAGCTCGAGAAGAAGTTCGGGCCTCTTGCGTTGGAGGAGGTCGTGAGCGCGGTCGAACTTCATTCCATCCCCTGTGAAACCTTCTAGTGGAGAACTTCTGCCTTTTGTTTCTCCTTCCTAAGGACGATTGGTATGCTAAGCCAAATGCTCTTCTTTAAGGCCGATTCCTGGCATCCTGATGGCAGGTTTGCTGGCAAAGTCACTGCCGGAGGCTGTTGCATGGCCTACATTATCTCGACGAGGTCACGAACCTGCTGGACCAGCAGGTTGAACTACTCTGCATCTATGGTGGCTTCAGATGGAACCTGGATTGCCGAGGCTGAGGCAGGAGCGGATGGATTTAGACGGGATCGGACTGTGGAGGCCGTCGATCGTCGGATCGAAGCTCTCCTGGAAGGCATTTTCTCTTAGGAAAGAACTCTGGAGAGGAAGGAGGGAGATCTCTGGAGAGAGATCGTCGTTGAGCACTCCTTTAAGAACAAGGAGGCCTCAAGAATACCTCAAGAATAGAGGCGGCCCTTCCTCTAGCGCCAATCTGTTGGTGCAGAATCTGATTGTCGCCGGATCCAGCTAGAATGGAGGTGGACGAGGTCGCCACCGAAGATCTATAAAATAAAGTTCCGTTCAGAGCCGGGGGGGTGGCTCCGATAGGACCCTCCGACGATCAAGTCAGCTCTTCTGGCCAACAGAAATGGAGTGCTCTGGAATGAGTTTGGCAGAGTTTAGAGGAGGAGAGGAGAGCTTAGAGCTTAAAGAAAATATATCTGGAGGGTCCCTTTTATAGACAGAGCTTGATTGATGGTGACGGCCATACCGCCTGGCGGCATGCCGCTCGAGCCTGCATGGAGTTCAATGCGGAGAGGATGATATCGTCAGATCGATAGTGATAGCCATACCGTCCGATAGTGGTGGACTGCTCGAGGTCTGGTGGAGTCAGTCATGGAGAGGAGCACCGTCTGTAGCATCGTCTATGGTAGACTGATGGTGACCGTTCGTCCAGATTTAATAGTTGTGGCTCTGAGAAAGCAGGCATTGATCGGTGGACTTTGGTATGTATTAGTTCCAGAGGAGTTCGGACTTCTAGAGGAGTTCGACCAAAAGGGAAGGTCGGAAGGAGTTCGGCCGAAGAAAAAGCTTGGAGGGAGTTTGGCTCCCATAGGTGTCTGGCTGGAAGAGCGCGGAGGAAGTTCGGCTTTCGCGGGAGTCCGATTGAAGCTCGACCGCTGAGGAGTTCGATCGGCTGAAGGAGTTCGGCTAAGGCACAGTCGCTGGGAGTCGGAAGGAGCTCGGCCACTGAGGAGTTCGGCCGGCTGAAGAAGTTCGGCTAAGGCCCGACTGCTGAAAATCCAAAGGAGCTCGGTTGCTGAGGAGTTCGGCCGGCTGAAGGAGTTCGGCTAAGATCCATTCGCTGAAGCTTATGAAACTTGGTACAGAAATGATTGGTTGGTTGCCGAGAGCTTGATGAATTGTTAGAAAGAAAAATAGAAACAGAGAGGTAGGAAACGGAGCAAGGAATAAAGAAATGTTTAAGAAAGAAATCGGGGGGGGGGGGTAAAAGCATCAGCCTTGATCCAATAACAGCAAGTTAGAATCAGAAATATGTAAGTTATGATCCATATACTGGGATACAATAATATAATAATAGTATAAGCAGCAATAGTTTAGATAGAAACATAAATGATCCAGAAGGTGTTCGTGTAAACCCAAAGTAGCTTACTCCCATTAAGAAATTGCCATGCTTCCAGAAAATTCAAGCAAGAGCGAAAGTTGGAGCATGTGGTTCAGGATTGCAGCCTCTTTGATACAAAAGTAAAGCACGAGACATTAGGAAATCTTGCAATGGACCGGACTTCATCCTGTAGCTTCTGACCACCCAGGTACAAGTCAATATGAAAACAGGTTTCTTATGATTTATAAGGCAATCTATTTTGGCCTGCAAGAAGGTTGATAGGAAATACAATAAAAAATATCGGGGGTTGAATTTCAGTAGAATTTGTAGGTTTAATGCATGTGGTTTATCCAAATTAAGGAGCATCTAATGTACGATTGTTACGATGCATTTGAAGTAAATTAAATAAAATACACTAAACTTCATCAATTGTAAAATAATATATTTGTTTCTTTCTCTATTTTGAAGTTAGCAGGATTTTTAAAATTAAATAGTATTCTATGGATTGGAAGAGACATCTATGATGAAGTTGGAGCACCAAAGAGGGGACTAGCATGCTCTTGTTATATAAGCAGAGATATTTTTAGTAATTAACCTGTCATGTTTGAAATGTGCATCTTTTCCACCAATCAAGTTGATTATTCTTATAAATTTAAGTCTTTGATTTCTCACAAGAAACATGTTTATTTGGATTATAGCTTTAGATTTTTTTTTTTAAATATTTAAATTTATAATCCCAATAAGAACCTCTTTCCTAATGATGTGGAATGTCTAGTTGAAGGGTACAATGTCAGATGGAAACCCAAATAAATAGGCTGGAGCATCAAAATGGGGATCTAAACTTCAAACGATCATAATTTTTGTTCTAGAAAGGGTTATGGGACTTATAATATATCAACAAAATACTTGTTTCAAGCTCTAAAATCTTAAATGTGTATACCCATTCATCCCAGTTTTTGGGTCCAAAATCCATCATTTTAGTGGGTTTCGAGGCCATTTTATGTTCGGACATTTATCTTTGGCTTGGTTTCACATTTTTAGCTTTTATTTAATTTTTAGTTGGATAATTTATTTTATTTAGATGCTATTATATTATTTTGAATATTTTACTATTTGAGAAACAACCCTTGTTAAGGTTGAGACACTGTAAATAGCTTTGTTCTATGTTTATTTCGTACTTATCAATAAAATCTCAAAATTATTTCTTCAATTGGAGTTTAGGATTTTTCCTTGGTGTCTTGAAGGATTTCATTTTGTGCGAATCCTTGTTTTTATTCATTAACGCTGTATCACCTAACTACTCATCTATCAATACATATATTCTTTTAACCTATGAATTATTTTCTAATTTTTTTCTATTAATTGATAGGGTGGTATGGCTGAAATAAATAAGAATTGAATGCAGATTGATAACAGGTTATCTATTGACTATAGAAATGGAGTAAAAGACTTTCTTGATTTTGCATTCAAGCATACAGATTTAAGAGATAAAATTTGGTGTCCTCGTATCAAATGCAACAATACTCGATATAAATCTCAAGATGATGTTGAAGCTGATCTAGTGATTCATGGGATAGTCCCATCTTATACTCAATGGTCATTACATGGCGAACATGTAAGTAACATTGAAGATGATAATATTGATGTCTATGAGAAGGTTGATATGGAAGATGAGGAGAGATGATATACAAGAGTTGATACATGATGTGTTTGGAGTCCCTTATGTAGAGGATGATAACTTTACAAATTTAAATACAAATGACCAAGAGGAGCACAATGAAGGATCTTCAAAGTTTCATAGACTACTAAGTGAGGCCGAGATAAGTTTATATCCAAATTGCGAAAAGTTTTCAAAGCTCTTTTTTATTTTAAAGTTATGGCAACTAAAATGTCTTCATGGATTCACTAACAAGGCTTTTGATGCTTTGCTTAAATTATTTAAGGAGGCATTTCTTAAGGGTGAGACATTACCAAATTCTTTTTATGAAGCTAGAAAGATGATTCGAGATCTAGGCTTTTATTACGAGAAAATTGATGCATGCATCAATGATTGCATGTTGTTTTGGAAAGAGTATGCTAATGAGGACTATTATACTGTTTGTGGTGTATCTCGATGGAAATCAAACAAAGGCAAAGCAAAGTTTGCAAAACCTTCATCTTTGAGGAGTGGTAAAAAAATTCCTATTAAGACTTTATGGCACTTTCCATTGATTCTAAGGCTTCAAAGGTTATATGTATCTTCAAAAATTGCTTTAGACATGAAATGGCATCATGAGAAACTCCTTAAGGATGAGGCTTTAAGGCATCCAACAGATTCTCAAGCATGAAAATATTTAGATGATTTGTATCCATCATTTGCTGCAGAGCCTCGCAATGTGAGACTTGGATTAGCTAGTGATGGATTTAATCCATTTGAAAATATGAGTACTGCACATAATACATGGCCTGTGATATTTATTCTTTATAATTTACCACCATGGTTATGTATGAAACAACTTTTCTTTATTTTGACATTGCTTATTTATGGTTCGAAAGCTTCAGGTAATGATATTGATGTGTATCTACAACCATTAATTGAAGAGTTAAAGAAATTATGGGAAAGAGGTGTTGATATTTATGATGCCTCAACGAAGCAAAAGTTTCGAATGCATGTAGCAGTTTTATGGACTATAAATGACTTTCCTGTATATGACAACGTATCAAGATGGAGTACTAAAGAAAAACTTGCATGTCCATGTTGTAACAAAGATATATGTTCATATTGGTTGAAGCATTGTGGTATGTTTTGTTATACTGGTAGTCGTTATTTCTTGGCATCTGACCATAAATGGCGAAATTCTAAAAGAACATTTAATGGTGAGAAGGAGTTAAAGCCACCTCCTAAGCAGTTGTCAGGAGATGATATACTTGATCAATTGTGTAGGCTTAAACATGTTACTTTTGGTAAGAGTGGGAGGAAGATAAAATGTGGGGACTTCAAACAAAGCTATAATTGGAAGAAAAAAAATATTTTCTTTAAATTACCATATTGGAAGGATCTTCTTCTGCATCATAATTTAGATGTCATGCATATTGAGAAGAATATATATGATAGTGTAGTTTGTACACTTTTAGATATTGAAGAAAAAACAAAATATAGTCTCAAAGCTCGTCGTGATCTTAAGGATATGGGTATAAGGGAAAAGCTTCATCCGACACTAAATGAAGGGAAGTGGATATTTGCTGCTGCATGTTATACATTATCGATGGAAGAAAAAACTGCTTTTTGTGAGTTTCTAAAGAATATTAAGATGCCTGATGAATATTGTTCAAATATTTCTAAATGCATACATCTCAATGAGTGCAAGATTTCTAGATTGAAAAGTCATGATTGCCATGTTCTTTTGTTAAATTTTTTACCACTTGCAATCCGTGGTCGGTTATCTAAACCATTATCGAAAGTCTTAATTGAGTTTTCTACCTTCTTTAAAAAATTATCTTCAAAAGTATCATGGATGGAGGATTTGGAAAAGTTGGAGTCTACAATTGCAATAACACTTTGTAAGTTGGAGATGATCTTTCCATCATCATTTTTTGATATTATGATGCATTTGCCATTACATTTGGCAACTGAGGATAAAATTGCTGGACCAGTACAATTCGTTGGATGTACTCGATTGAAAGGTTAGTGCATTTTAAATTTTTAGATATATAATATAGATGATATATTCATTTATTTTTGTATTATTCTTATTATTGCTTTATACTTTGAATAACTATAGGTACTTGCACATACTTAAACGTTATGTGTATAACAAAAGTCGTTCTGAGGGTTCAATTGTAGAAGGATACATTGTAGAAGAATGTGTCACATTTTGTTCCAGGTATCTACATGGTGTTGAAACTAGGTTCAATAGATTGGAGAGGAACTATGATGGTTCAAATGCTCGGTCTCACCATGGATTAGCTATTTTTGCACAGACTTGGTTGTGCTTTCCAAAATGATAAGAAGAAGAAGGTTAAATTTAGACGCAAGCTAAGTAGAATGGAGTTATTACAAGCCCATCTATATATGCTGAAAAATTGCAATGAAGCTTTGCAATACATAAAGTAAGTAAGCTCCTTTTATTATTATATATATATATATATATAATTTTATAGTTAATATGTAGTATTGTGATAAAGATGGTTGTATTGTTTAGTGAGTATGACCAAATGATGTCAAATTCACAAGTTCATGATGCTGGCCAACTTCAAGATACTCAATTGTCTGAATGGTTTGAAAAACATGTAAGTAATATAATCTCTCTCTCATTTAAAAGTAGTATAGTTCAATTAATTGATACAAAAAAGTAAATAAATAATCTAATGATCTCGTTTTACTACAATAGGTAACACAATTATACTTCAATGGAAATGGGCAAGTGAGTAAAGAACTATATCAGTTGGCATGTGGTCCAGATTCAGTAATGACAATTTATGATGGCTACAAAATCAATGGTTTCAAATTTCGTACAATGCAACATCATAGTGGAAGGATAACTCAAAATAGTGGAGTTTTTGTTAAGAAAATTGTAGGCACAACGAACATAGACTATTATGGTGTGCTGACCGACATTAAGGAATTACATTATATGGGAGGGAACCGAATTATTTTGTTCAAATGTATCTGGTGGGATGTTCATAGCCCTGGTAGGAGAATTGAGAAAGATCGTTATGGCTTCATAAGTGTGAATATTAAACGAAAATTGAATACCAATGAGCCATATGTGCTAGCATCTCAAGTGGAGCAAGTTTTCTATATTCAAGATAATATTAAGCTTAATTTTGTTGTGGTAGTTAAGACACAACCTCGTGAATTCTATGATATGCCTATTTAGAAAGAGGACATTAATTTGGAGGAAGAATCTGCATTTCAACAAGATGAATCCTCCCATCCTAAAGCTTTATCAAATATGATAGAAAATTATGATGAAGTGGATGATTGGGTTAGGAGTGGCATTCTTAGAATTGTTGGACGAGGACATGTTTGAAAATAATAAAAATTTTGCAATAGAAGATGATTCTGATGAAGATAACGATAGACTCACTATTAGCAGTAAAATTTCTACATCAGGAGATGATTGTGATGATGAGGATGATAATGATAGTGGGGAAGATTAACTATGATGGCATGAGATTAACTATGATTGCATGAGCTTCTAATGCAAGCACTGCATTTTTGTTTTGTGTGTGATTTAAGTTTAAGTTTAAGTTTCAAACATAGGTTTTATTTTTTCTTACTTTGAACTGATCATTTTTGTGAAAGCCTTTTAAGAAAGATTATTTCAATGTTTATTAATTAATTGTTTGGATGATACCTGGTTCTTGTTTCTTAACCATGTTTGATGGATGATAACTTTTATTTTACTCTTTTTTTGTCTACAAATTGAAATATTATAATATCATATGGAACTAGCAGAATTTTTGCTAACTTCATGGATAAAGGTAAATAACTATGGCTGAAAGAAGTAATCGCAAAGAGAGATGAATTACTATGACTGAAAGGCAAAGAAATTGATGTTGTTACTCAACAAGACCTTCCACATGTTACTAGAAACACTATTGATGATGAGCAAGAAGGTGAAAATGACAACTTTAGTAAGTATCTTTATATGTTATATTGTATGTATATTCTTAATTCTTTTTATTTAAAGTAGATCTTTATATTTTCTTTTTCATATGCTTTTGTTTTTGTAGGTTTAATCATGAATACTACGAAAAGAGGGCGAGGGAGGACTATGAACAATGAGCTAAAAAATTCAAAGACAGAAAATTGTGGAGTGGGATCACAAGGGAATAAGCATAGGAGAGAATCGTGCTCAATTCGTAAGTTAGTACGGTACAATTGTTAGAAATTGATCATTCGCACCTCTTAAAGTTAAAGGATGGAGTGAAATTCCAGAAGACAAAATAAGAAATATGATCAACCGCATCTTGGTAATTATTTTATCAATTCTATAATTTGAACATTAATAATCTTAATTTTGGTGAATTTCATTCTCATTTTTTTTTAGAATTATTTTATTATCTTTGAAGGACTTGATAAGGCTGAAGTCATAAGAAGGACAAAATATGTGATAAGAAGACTTGGTGATTAATATAGAGAGTATAGGAATGAGTTGCATGAAGTTTATAAGAATCGACATAAAGATCCAAGAAAATTGAAGTGCTTTCTTGATGAAGTAATTACTAAGGATGATTGGGATTGGCTTGTTACACATTGAAATGGTGAAAATTTTCAGGTATGAGAATTAAGCAATTGAATAAATTATTTCAAATATCTTTATAAAATTACTGCATCTAATTCATCAATATGTACATGCAGAAAATGAGCAAGACAAATGTTGAAAATAGATCAAAATACAATATGGTTCCTTGTACTAGTAGGACTGCTTTCAGTGTAGTTGAGCAAAGGCTGGTATGAATAATATAGAAAATGTAAATTAGTTTTAAAACTCTAATGTTGACGTTGTATATTCTATTTATTCTTGTTGAATTTTATAATTACAGACCCAAGCTGCAAATGGGGTGAGACCAAGTTGCTTGGAAATGTTTGAAAAGACACGTTCTTTAGTTGATGCTACAACTGAATCAAAAATGGTATGAAAATGTTCATGTTTTTACTTTATTTCATAGTTCATATCCTTATAGTATTAGATTTATAAGCAGTAAGACAGCTATGCTACAAGTAGACGTGTTTATTAGTAATACAAGTAGACATGAAATTTATATCATGGAGATTCATATGTTCTGAAATTTCTGATGACCAGTTGATAAAAACAATAAGCCCATTTGATAAATACAGGTGAAAGGACAAAAGATGGGAGCCCATCTGAACCAATAAGCCCTACTTCCTACACCAAATCCTTGATAGAAGTGTTCTATCCCAATTAGAAGTTGGTAACTCTCCCATCTTTATATAGTTATGACTTCTTTCAAGTGTTCTATCTCGATTAGAAGTTGGTAACTCTCCCACTAAGGTATTCACTGAAGAATATGTGGACACTGAATGAGCACACTCTTCCAATTCATACTAGAGGATAAATTTTCAGGAAATGATTTATCCAAAATAAGTCTATCAATTGTGTGCATCTGGGGTCTCTTAACATGGGCATTTGTGCCCATTATGCTCTTCGATAAGTAGTCCTTACCTGGTTCAGTCTCCACAAGATAGTCCTCCATCATTATGGATGCCCCCTCCAGGGGATTTACTGAATCCATTATACTATTGTTCATTTTGTTGCTAAAATTTTGTTGCTGTCCCATCAATCTAGCAAAGCCGGCACACATAGTAGTTGTACCCCCTTCTCTTGCAACATCATCAAGTCCACTAAATTTGCTTGCACTTTTCTTTACAGCACTCATTGCCAGTAATTCATCTTTGTTTTGCAAGGTTCTCCACTCTACATCCAAATTTTGCAATTTTTATTGTATATCATTTGATTTATCAGCAGACTGTTCTAGGTGATCTTGAATAAATACTGTGTTTAGCGGTTCATCACATAGAAACTTCAACAAAAATATTCTTTGCAATCAGCATAATTCAATAGAAAATATGAGAATGATATAGATGGTAAGTAAAATTTTACGTAGTAAGAAAGTCAAGCAAGCAAAGTGCGTTATTAACATATTGGGATAACATTTTAATAAGATAACATTATTATTTTGCATGCATGCCTTAATTTCTAATTGAAATGGCTTTTTACATATCTTTATTGTCGAACCATCTTGAAGTACTACAGGTGTATTCTCCTTAAAATAAACATGGAGTATAATATTTGTGTATTCTCCTTAAAATAAACATGTATGTAGCATCAAAACAATATTTGATGAAGAATTGCTGCTCAAAATGCTGCATTATGACAATAAGGCATAACATTTCTGAACATGATAAACCATTCTCATAATATGCTTCCATTTGCACTTAATCATAAATAAAATAAACCCTGCTGCATAACCAAATTAGGCCATGAAGTCAATCAGTAGCAATTTCAAAGCCATTATAATTATCAAATTAACAGGTTTAGCATAATGCTTCACTAATAGTTCATTGATTTGCTAATGCTAATCATTTGAAAATATAAACTTCAATGCAGGCACAAGTGAAAGAACTTCAATAGCAACGTAGTGAAGAAGATATTTCTCTAGACGATGAAGAAATATTTATGCATGTTTTTGGCCCTAACAAACGTGGCCATCTTCTCTGTGAAGGGATGGGTCCAACTCAATCTATTTTACAATCTATTCAAGCTCAAGAGTCGAAAACTATGTTTGAAGAGGCAATAAAAAGAGCAGAAAATGTCGAGATAAGAATTGAACAAATCGAGAAAAGAGCTAAAACCGTAGAATTAAGACTTGAAGCCACTGAGAAGGAATTATATGATATTAAAGAAAAATCTTAGAAGATGGACAATGAGCTACAAGATGTGAAAGAAAAACTTGCTACATTAATGAATCTTGTAGCAAAGCAAATAGGAGGGCAATCAGACAAACTATTACTTCTTTAAGGTATATTTATTATTATAAAGTGGTTTCTCCAAATTATGTTTAGTTTTTATTGGAATTTGTCTATTTGATAGCTTTTGATTTTTGTGTTTGTAGTGCCAATCACAGCATATCATCTTTTGCTCTATATACATTTAGCTTTTGAATTTTATAAGTTGTTATTTTAAAGGTTAATTACATGAATTCTATGAGATTAATTTGTATGTATGTTTGATTTGGATGTAGTTGGAGCTCTTGCAAGGAGGAGCAAAGGAATGGCTTGAGGCATCTTCATAGTTGCGGGCATTTTAATAGTTGAAATGTCACATTTTGCAAACAAAAGTTTGTTTTGTTCTATTGGAATTTAGTCTATCTTTTGGTGGTCATAAGTTATAATATGTTGATAGGTATATGTGAATAACTTATAGTATGTCCATGGTGGGATAAATTGTATAGTTTGGTTAAACCTTATGTACTTTTACTTTTATGGTTTTATTAATTAAGTTATGAGTTCTTTTTTGAAAATTTTTTCAGCATTTGCAGGCAAATGTTCATTAACTAATTTGAATATTAATATTGCAAAAGCTCTTCAATTAATATATTAGTAAATTTATAATTTAGATATATTTTAAATAAAAAAATTTCATTCCCAACAGACTATGTTCATTGGTAATAAATTTTTCACTAATTAACTATATTTGGCAAGATCATATCTTTCCCGACAAATATAACCATTGATAAAAGTAGATAGTTATGAGTTGATTCTCATAATTTTTACCGATGAATAAATATCCGTTGGCAAGAATTTTAATTATTTCCTATAGTAATATAATCATAGTAAAAGAGTTTATTTTTTTCCAATGGATCTATGTTTGTTATAAATATAGTTTTTTTCCGATGGATTGATGGTCGTCATAAAAAATTATCTTTTTCCAATGGATTTTCTTCTTCATCATATTTATTTTCCCACAAGATTTTTGCCAACGGCTTCCAACGGACCTAAAATCTGTCAAGAAAAACTTTCCCAATGATTTTTTATTACTTTTTCCTACAAAATTTTCCATTGCAAAATCCCTTTCTTCTTGTAGTGAGACGGTCATCCGAATGGTGAGGTGTAGCTAGTCGTTTAAAGAATCAAGAGGCCACAATATTCGTTATTGCTGGAGGGGGTGGAGTGCTCGGTTGGGGTTTCATTTGCTCGAAAGATAGAGGTAGAGTGTTGTACTCATTCCAAATTTTAGAAACTTGATGTGCTCCACTTGTAATCTAATTAATTAAAGATAATTTAAGATAATTAAAATAATTATTTTTTTTAAAAATAAAGTCTGACTCAGATTAAAATAAGGATTCCACTACGATTATGCTTCTTTGATGGAAAGAAAAATTTGTATCAATTTAAAAGAGTTTCTAATCTAGCCTATAAATATAGCCTGTGACTCTCTATAAAGAATAGGCATTGAAATCCTCTGGTATAGACTAGAAGAGCTCTTTTGTAGTGATCTTTTATAGATTTTGAGAAAATCCATCTGCAAATTCATCTTCCTTCATACTTGATTAAATTTGGACTTGATCAATAATAGCTGGAGGTATGTTTGTTTGCACATTTAGATATGAATTTCTTACATTTAGTGGTATCAGAGCCACTTCCATTCTATTTTGTTCAGTTTATTGATCAATCGAAATCATCAAGATTAAAACCTATATTTGAATTCTGTTAAAATTTTATTTGTTTATTTGTTCTTTACTTTTTATTATAATCAAGGATTAATTTATGAATAAATAAATAAATAGAAGAAAGAAGAGGGCCGACGGCGAGCCCTCTTCCTCTTCTCTTCTCGATGGTCGGACCATCGGTCCGTGTCCCTCCCCATGTGACTGACCGCATGGCCGCCAGCATCCCACGCCAGTAGCCGCCCAACCACCAGCCAGTGAGCATCCCAATTTTAATAATTTTTTTAAAAAAAAGAGATGAGATGGGTGTTGAGGAACCGTCGGATCAAGGTAAACTAGTGGCTCCCATACCTAACTGTCGACCAAGCTTTGGAGGGGAGGAGTGCCCAATTTTTGGGCTTCTCCTGCACCGATCTTCCATCCGTCAAGATCGACCATCATCGGCACACCAGCTATTGGTGTAGAATCTGATTGACACCGGATCAAGCTGGAGTCGAGAAAGAAAAAGTCACCGTCAGTGATCTGTAAAATAAAATTTCGTTCGGAGTCGGTGGTGGTGGCTCCAACAGGACCCTCCGACGATCAAGTCAGCTCTTCTAGCCAATAGAAATGGAGTGCTCAGGAACAAATTCAGTAGAATTTTGGGAAGGAGAAGAGAGCTTAGAAAAAACGTATCTGGAGGATTTCTTTTTATAGACGGAGCCTATAATAGACTGATAGTGATAGCCATAACCATCAGGTAGTAGGCCACTCGGGGTCGTGTGAGGTTTGCTATAGAGAGAGAGGTATCGTCAGTCTGATAGTGATAGCCATAACCATTTGGTAGTGGACTGCTTGGAGTCGCATGGGGTTTGCTATAGATAGAGAGGTATTATCTGTCGTGATATATCCGTTCATCAAGATTTAATAATCGAAGCTCGGAGAAAGCAGGCATTGGTTGGTGAAGAACTTTGATATATATCAATTCTAAAGGAGTTCAGACTCCTAAAGAGAATACGGCTAGAGGAGATCATCCGAAAGAAATGCTAGCTAAAATCTGAAAGTAATCTGCTGGAGAAATCTGCCTAAAGAAGAAGTTTGAAAGAAGTTTGGCTCTTGGAGGAATTCGTTTGAAGGAAAAGTTCAGAAGGAGTCCGGCTCCTAGAGGTATCCGACTGAAGGAGAAGTTCGAAAAGAGTTCGGCTCCTAAAGGAATTCGACTGAAGGAAAAATCTGAAAGAAGTCCGACCGAAGGAGAAGTCTGGGAGGAGTCCGGCTTCTAGAGAAATTCAATTGAAGGAGAAATTTGAAAGGAGTTCGGCTCCTAAAGAAATTTTACTGAAGGAGAAATTCAGAAGAAGTTCGGCTTCTGAAGGAATCCGACTGAAGGAGAAGTTTGGAAAGAATTCAGCTCCTAGAGGAATCTGACTGAAGAAAAAATTCGAAAGAAATTCGACCACTGGAGGAGTTCAGAAGGGGTTCGACCGTTGGAGGAGTTCGACTACTGAAGGAGTTCGTTTAGGGTTCGATCGATAGAAGAGTTTGGCTGGGGTTCGATCGCTGGAGGAGTCCAGGAAGGATTCGGTCGTTGGAGGAGTTTGGCTGCTGAAGGAGTTTGATTGGAGTTCGACCGCTAGAAGAGTTCAACTGGGGTTCGACCGTTGGAGGAAGAATTTTCGATCGAAGCTCTTTCGTGATTATTAGTTGCATTAGGCTAAGCATCAGACTGGACTTTGATGGGAGCGAGGTTTATCCCCAACACTAGCGATCAGGAGAGTCATCTCCTGCTGGCCGTCGATGGTTAAGGACCGTCGGTTCTTTGCCGACAGTGGATTGGGAGGTGGTATGATGACCGCAAATAGGAGAGGGGGCATAGGGTCATTCGACCTCCTCCATCATTCCCAATTGGTAGAAAGGGGCAAAAATCGGCTAATCGACGGTCGGACGGTGGTCTTAGGCCAACCACCAGTGGTTGAACATCGATCGACCCTCATCGGTAGTGTTTGCAGATGGTCAGTTGCCGGCCAAGAAGGGATGGTGGCCATGGATTTCTAGTTTGATCGGAGAAGAGGAGAAGAGGGGAAACGAATTTTGGGCTAACGGGTTTGGATCTCAATTCGAAAACCAGTTTGGACCCATTAGCTAAATAGAAATTTTGCAATAAAGCCCCTAATAAGTTATGTATTCCATAAAGGTCCTATAGGAATGTTTGCAAATTAGTCCTTGATAAAGTAATAATTTTATAAAGATCTCTTAAAAAAATAAAAATATATTATTATTTTGATAATTATGATAGATTTTATTATGTGAAAACACATGGGTTATTCTTTAGTCTTCATAATAAACTTTGTTGCATAAGGGTCTTTTAAATTGTATTTTGAAATTTATATAGATCGAATTATTATTTATTTACTGGTAATATCTAATCTTGATTGTGTTGAAAATCATAATAAAGTTTTATATTGTTAATGGGGTTATTCAAATGCCATATTAAAGTTTAGTAGATTTATTATTTTCAAAAATAGCCATAGCATTCTAAAAAATAATAAAAGTCATATAAAAAATATAAATTAAAAAATAATGACATGAGAATAAAATTGTAATTAAGTCATAGAGATAATTAACTTTACCTAAAGGGAGTGGTTATTTTTATGATTTAATTAAAATAAGATGGTAATCTAGATATTAAGGATATATTTTTTTTAGACCCACAAGTATGAAAATTTACTATTTTTAATATTTATATTGCTAGTCTTATTAATCAAGTATTAATAAATTCTATGCATGATGCACCTCTATCCATAGAAAGATTAGAATTTATTACTAAAATTAATTATTTTAGATTATGGTCTAGCTTCATAGCACTAAAATTTTTTATGCTTTTTTATTATTGTAGCTAATCCTACTGCATATATTAATGATTCTGCTCTTATTTCAATGCTAAATGGTAATAATTTTTCTGACTGAAAAGATAGTATACTTTACATTCCTGAATATAAATATCTTGATCTGGTGCTTTGTATGGATAAACCACCTATTCCCATAGACTCAAGTATGCCATAACAAACTTTAGCATATGAGAAATGGGAGCGATCTAATCACTTTAGTTTAATGCTCATCAAGTCTCGAGTGCTTAAAATTTTAGAAACTTGGTGTGGCTCACTTGTAACCTAATTAATTAAAGATAATTTAAGATAATTAAGATAATTAATTTTTTTTAAAATAAAGTTTGACTCAGGTCAAAATAAGAACTCCATTATGATTACGCTTCTTTGATGGAAAGAAGAGTTTGTGTCAATTTAAAAGAGTCCCTAGTCTAGCCTATAAATACAGCCTGTGACTCTCCATCAAGAATAGGCATCGAGATCCTCTGACATAGACTAGAAGAGCTCTTTTGTAGTGATCTTTTGCAAGTTTTGAGGAGATCCATTTGCAGATTCATCTTCCTTCATATTTGATTAGATTTGGACTTAATCAATAATGGCTGGAGGTATATCTGTTTTCGCATCTAGATCTGAATTTCTTACATAGAGTACTTGAAAGGGTTTGATTCACTTTAGAGATCAGGGGTGAAGTGCTTGACTGAATCTTCTCCTTATTTTTTCTTATGTTGAGGTGGCCAGAATCAGTATACTCCTGAGCTAGTATTCTTAGTATAGGATATAATTTTTCAATTGTCCAAGCCGTGTAAGGTCTAGCTAAAATGTTATACAAAAAGTCAAAACTAATACAAGGCCAGTTTGCTGAAAAGTGCTATGGCATTGTTCTTCACAATTGCTGACCAAATATAAAATGCAAAAGAGGATACGAGAATAGTACGGGTCCAGATATCTTGATTTTCAAGAATTTTCATCAACATCACACAACTACTTCAAGGAGAAGGATTCGAATAGGGATAGAGGTATAGCCTTGTCCATTGCAGTCAGAATTTAAGTTAAAACTACTTCTAAAGTGGAGAACTATCCGTAAATTAAACTAAGATAAGATAAATTGTACCAATAAGTTGAATTTTGTAAGAATCTTTTCAGCATACAATTAGATATTTATAAGTGACTTCTCTTAACTAGTAAGATGGATGCTACTATTTATCTTAGACATTTGTATTCAGTGTTATGTGCCATATAGCCCATTGTTGCCGTATGTGATAAATAGTACTATCCCACTTTTCTTCTATGTTTGGTTAGGGCCATGAGAGAGAGAATGAATGGAATTAAAAGGATGGATAGCCTCCATCTATCATTCGGTTTAAAAAAACTAAAAAATAATGGAGAAAAAGGAGAGATTGCATATCCATCTTGGCCCACCAATTTGCATCATCCTAATTTAAAAGGATGCAAGAAAAGATGAATAAAGCGTATAAAAGATGGATTTTTATATTAAAAAATTATTTCTTATTAATTTTTTTGACAAAACTATAATAATTAATTATTTTTTATTTATTTATTTTATTTATATTTTTATTTTATCTATTTTATTTATCCTATAACATAAAATTTTATTAATAATTATTTTAGTTTTAGTACATAATTTTCATAATTATAAGTAAATAATTAGAACAATCTCCTATTTTTTATTTATGTTCACTATTTTTTAATTAATTATTTATATAAATTAATTAACTACTTAAATTAAATTATAAATTAACTAGTTATTTATATAATTAATATATAAATAAATTTATCCATATATAATTAATGTATAAAATAATTTATTATTTAAATTAAATTAACATCAAATTTTATATATTTTTATAATTAAATTATAAAGATTGTAAGTTTATATATGCACTACATGTTTAGTATAAATAAGTGCTATAAATTATATATATATATATATATATATATATATATATATCAAAGAGTTGTTTAGTAAAATTGTCATACAAATATTATTCATCCATATTCTTTCATTTTTTCTATACTAAATAGAGAAGAAAATCATCTACATCCTTTCATATTTCACTAAATATATGAGATCCGTTCATCCTATTTCTTATCCATTCTTACTCTCCTCTCTATTTTTTTTTAAATATATTTTTTATACTAAATAGAGGATTCATATTATTGAAAGTAGAAAGTCGTTTACTATTATTCACGATATGGACACTTGTCCTTGCTATATATTATGTGCCACCTGAACCCTGTTTCCTTTGCCTTAACCTAACCTAAATAGACCTTTTCTATTAGGGTGCCACCTTCTCCGAAAAGAGAACGGTAACCATAGGGCGAGATGCAACTACAAACTAAAGAATAAATAAAAGTAAAAAAAAAAAAACTAGAAGGCAAAAGAAAATGACTATTTAATTTGCCAAAAGAAAATTACAACTTAATAATTTTGCATTTCGTCAATCAAGATATCGACATCTTGTACCTTCGGTTTGTATCACTTCATCCATTGTTGATGGTTGTCCCGGTTGGTTTTACTTGTTTTTGCACCGTTCACGCCTTAGCTCGTCAGCAAAGGGTCGATGTCTTGGTCAACCTTTTAGGTCAACATCCAGCATTTTAGGTAGGTTATACTCTATCTACGAGGAGAAGGCTGCGCGCCCCGGCACCAATTCTTCTCCTCCTTTCTCGCTTATCATGCTAACCAGATAGGTCTTAATGTTTGTAGAATATCCACTTGGTCAACTAAATCAAAGGTTTGACATATCAAAAAATTTTGTCGGTCGGATCAAAGACTAGCTTGTAACATACGACACCATGTTGCCCGAGGACCAAGGGCCGGCAACCCAAACACACCTTCGACATGATAGACCGGTCAAAGTCAGCCAGCGTGTCAACCACCACATTAGAGGAAATAACGAGCAAGTTGGCCTCGACTTGGATCGTACATTTTCTTATGCCCATAATACCCTTACGCCATCGCATTATCGTACGAGTTTTACGCGGTCAGAGTTGGATGGTTTTGTCACGGCAAACAAGTGATCGTCGGCGGATTCCAAGTGGCCTGCAATTGGTTGGACGTAAACCATGAATCGGTTGGTGCTCCAGTCATTGGCTGACTTGCCTATCGGCTGTTTTGCGTTAGACAGCTGATTTGTGCGAGAACAGGGGGGAATGCAACTTCTGACCGACTATCACGGAGACGTTATTGATTGGATCGAATCCACCGCCTAGATGGTGGACCGGTCCAACCATGAACCTAGGTAAAATGAAAAAAAAAAAAAAAGTTTTACGATTGAACTGGTCCGCAAGCTAAGGGATATCCTGCCACGACCCATGGCTTCAAGATTCCGTTCACACGAGAAGCTTCCCATTTCTTATTGTCTTAGAGTGACCAACTTGTCAGGGAGTACTTTATTGTCCATGCGTCCGTTCCTTCCCTACGTACAAGATGGCGTTGAACAGCTATTTTTGAAGAATAAATTGTGTCGAACAACCGGACAACGAGTTTATTTTGTTATTCTCAGGAGCACGAATTAAGTTGCTGCCGTAGAATTTAACATATAATTAAAAAATATGCAGTTAATTTGATCGAAATTTTTTTCTTTTAAATCTATTTAATTTAAATCTCTCTCTCTCAAAAAAAATTCAAAAGTATGGTTTAAGTGGGCCTCAACTATGCACCAAACGGGCTGGATGATTCACTCCTTCACTCCTTCACTCCTTCCGTGGGCTCAGCATGAATGCTAGCCCAAACATTGTTTGGGCGCACCCACGGAGCACATCATGGTGATTCCGTTAGATTCTTAATCTATTTTGATCTACAACCTTCTTTGATCCAGATCAACCTAGCTAGGAAAATAATGAAATAGTTTTCGTGTATTTAAAAAAGGCTTCTAGAAATGCAAGTGCAAGCTAATCCTATATGCACGATAAAAATCCTCCTCATTAGAGTGGAAGTCCACTAGCATATAACCCATGCAATCCGGGGTATGATCCTTTTTTTTTGAAACTATGTTTGAAATGCAATAAAGCAGCTTAATAAGTTATAACGAATTGAAAGAGTATTTATAACAAAAATAAATGGAGGACCATACAGACGCTGCGGTTTCATTTTACACACGCACACACCAACCTAGAGATTCTTCACTTTCTAATATATAAGCAACGAGACTTGGCAATTGAGACTTGGTCATAATATTATCCGTTTGGATGTATTTTCGTATTCAAATAGCAACCTAGCAACTTGGATTAGCTGGGGCCGACCGTAGCCCAAACAAAATGAAAAAATATCAGGAAAAAAAAAATCCAACAACTCAAAACTCAAATCAAAGCCAACTACAAAGTGTCGGCCTAAATACAATCTGGATTATGTTATGTTGGTTCGATAAAGGTGTAAATTAGATCCAATTGACAATTTAATTTATCGCAATACAATTTTTGGTTTGTTTGGATTGGGAGACTGCG